>LR753925.1:13669-114361 GCA_902729485.2 Mus minutoides
ATTACTCTCTTGCTTTCTCTAGGGCCGAGTTTCCGTCCTTGTATTGGTATTTTTCTGTTATTATCCTTTGAAGGGCTGGATTTGTGGAGAGATATTGTGTGAATTTGAATTTGTCATGGAATACTTTGGTTTCTCCGTCTATGGTAAATGAGAGTTTTGCTGGGTATAGTAGTCTGGGCTGGCATTTGTGTTCTCTCAGTGTCTGTATAATTTCTGTCCATGATCTTCTGGCTTTCATAGTCTCTGGTGAGAAGTCTGGAGTAATTCTGATAGGCCTGCCCTTATATGTTACTTGACCTTTTTCCCTTGCTGCCTTTAATATTCTGTCTTTATTTAGTGCGTTTGTTGTTCTGATTATTATGTGTCGGGAGGAATTTCTTTTCTGGTCCAGGCTATTTGGAGTTCTGTAGGCTTCTTTTATGTTTATGGGCATCTCATTATTTAGGTATGGAAAGTTTTCTTCTATTATTTTGTTGAAGATATTTGCTAGCCCTTTAGTTTGATAGTCTTCCTTCTCATCTACTCCTATTATCCTTAAGTTTGGTCTTCTCATTGTGTCCTGGATTTCCTGGATATTTTGTGTTAGAATCTTTTTGCATTTAGCATTTTCTTTGTTTTGTCTATGCTCCCTATAGAATCTTCTGTGCCTGAGATTCTCTCTTCCATCTCTTGTATTCTGTTGCTGACGCTCATATCTATGGTTCCTGATTTTTTCCCTATGGT
This sequence comes from Mus minutoides, assembly GCA_902729485.2. NCBI lineage: Eukaryota > Metazoa > Chordata > Mammalia > Rodentia > Muridae > Mus > Mus minutoides. The sequence goes on from LR753925.1 coordinate 14,393, forward strand.
TTCTATCTCCAGGGTTAACTCCTTTTGGTTTTTCTTAATTGTTTCTACTTCCATTTTTAGGTCCTGTATGGTTTTGTTCCATTCCATCACCTGTTTGGTATTGTTTTCCAGTAACTCTCTACGTATTTCCTCTTTATATGCTTTTAGTTGTTTATCTGTGTTTGTATTTATCTGTTCCTGTAATTCCTTCTTATAGTCCTCCATCATCATCATGACCAGTGATTTTATATCCATGTCCTGCATTTCTGGTGTGCTGTTGTATCTAGGACTTGATGTGGTGGGTGAGTTTGGGTCTGGTGATGCCAAGTACCCTTGGATTCTGTTGCTTCTGTTCTTGCGCTTTCCTCCTGCCATCTCTGCCCGAGGTGACCTGGCTTTGGTGCAGACCAGAAAGGACCCGCTGTTTTGCCCTGGTCCCTTTTCAATCTCCTGGCTGATGTCTCAAGTTCCACAAGATTGGGCCGGAAGAGAGGCTGTGTTCCCCTCCTCACCTCACTTCTAGAGATAGCTTGGGGAGTCCCGAAAGAGCCTAAGAGAGTGCACAGAGACTGAGGCCCGGGCCCTGAGCTCCTGATGTGGTCTTAAAGTCCTGGTGTTGCTGGGCTCAGAGGAAAGATGGCGGGGTGGCGGGTGCTCTGGCTGGGAGAGGCTCAGCCTCCGGTGGGGCGGAGTTCTCAGATCCTGCCTCTGGGGGCAACCTCTGACCCGATTTTCCCAACACCACCTCTGCACTGCACTCACGCGTAACCCCGATGCGATCTTAAAGTCCTGGGATGTCCCTAACTGTGTCCGCTGGGCTCAGAGCTGTTTTTTTTTTTTTTTTCTCTTTATTATACTTTGCAGGGCTTAATTAGTGGAAAGATATTGTGTGAATTTGGTTTTATTATGGAATACTTTGATTTCTCCATCTGTGGCAATTGAGAGTTTTGCTGGGTATAGTAGCCTGTTCTGGCATTTTTGCTCTCTTAGGGTCTGTATAACATCTGTCCAGGATCTTCTGACTTTCATAGTCTCTGGTGAGAAATCTGGTGTAATTCTAATAGGTCTGCCTTTACAAGTTACTTGACCTTTTTCTCTTACAGCTTTTAATATTCTGTCTTTATTTAATGCAGTTGTTGTTCTGATTATTATGTTTTTGGGAGAAATTTCTTTTCTGGTCATGTCTATTTGGAGTTCTGTAGGCTTCTTGTATGTTCATGGGCATCTCTTTCTTTAGGTTTGGGAAGTTTTCTTCTATTATTTTCTTGAAGATATTTGCTGGCCCTTTAAGTTGAAAATCTTCATTCTCATATACTCCTATTATCCGTAGGTTTGGTCTTCTCATTGTGTTCTGGATTTCCTGGATGTTTTGAATTAGGATCTTTTTGCATTTTTCATTTTCTTTGATTGTTGTGCCCATGTTCTCTATGGAATCTTCTGCACCTGAGATTCTCTCTTCCATCTCTTGTATTCTGTTGTTGATGCTCACATCTATGGTTCCTGATTTCTTTCCTAGGGTTTCTATCTCCAATGTTGTCTCACTTTGGTTTTCTTTATTGTTTCTACTTCCCTTTTTAGGTCTTGGATAGTTTTGTTTAATTCCATTACCTGTTTGGTTGTGTTTTCTTGTAGTTCTTTAAGGGATTTTTGTGTTTCCTCTTTAAGGACTTTTACCTATTTAGCATTGTTCTCCTGCATTTCTTTAAGTGAGTTATTCATGTCCTTCTTAATGTCCTTCTTCATGCCCTCTACCAACACCATGAGACATGATTTTAAATCCAACTCTTGCTTTTCGGGTGTGTTGTGGTATCCAGGACTGGCTTAGGTGGGACTGCTGGGTTCTGATGAAGGTGAGTCGTCTTGGTTTCTGTTATTAAGATTCTTACATTTGCCTTTCACCATCTGGTAATCTCTGGAGTTGGCTCTTATAGTTGTCTCTTGTTGGATCTTTTTCATCCTGTGATTCTCTTAGCCTCTGTCATGGGTCCTGGGAATCCAGCTCTCTCCTGAGTCTCAGTGGTCAGAGTAGTCTCTGCAGGCAAGCTCCTCTCTTTCAGGGAAGGTTCACCAAGGTCTGGTGTTCAGACCTGCCTTGTGGCTAAAGATGAAGGCCCCATATAGGGCCTGTCCCTGAAGATGTGTTGCCTCTGTGGCCTGCACACTCACCTGCACAGACTGGTCTCTGTGGGACCCAGTACCCATGTTGGCTCCCTCAAGAGCTCCAGCAGCAAAACCCTCCCAGGCAGACACCTTTCCTCAGGCGACAAAGGTGCCCGGATGACTGGAGCCTGAAACTGGTTCTATCCCAGAAGCTGTGTAGCTTCTGAAGTCTGTACTCTCGCCTGCACAGACTGGTCTCTGTGGGTCCTGGGACTCAAGATGGCTCCCTCACTAGATCTGGTAGGCAAAACCCTTCCAGGCAAACACCTCTCCTCAGGTGGAGAAGGTGCCTGGATGTCTAGTGCCTGAAACTGGGCCTGTCCCAGAAGCTGTGTTGCTTCTGCAGTTTGCTTAGTCACCCTTTGCATTCCATGAGCTGACCTGTGCAGAATGGTCTCTGAGCGACCTAGGACCCAAGATCCCTTCGCTACTTTCTTTGTTTGAGTTATGAAAGCAAAGAAATTTTGCTTATCAGGGCCCTGTCAGCAAAATTTTGTCTGGGTTTGGTGGTTGTTTATGGAATGCATCCCCAGGTGGGAGAGTCTCTAGATGGCCCTTCCTTCTGTCTCATCTGTCTTTTGTGAGACTATGTGAGTGCCTGGCAAATAGAGAAGTGGATGCTCACAGTCATCTATTGGATGGAACACAGGGTCCCCAATGGAGGAACTAGAGAGTAGCTGAAGGGGTCTACAACCCTACAGGAAGAACAACTATATGAACTAACCAGTACCCCCAGAGCATGTGTCTCTAGCTACATATGTAGCAGAAGATGGCCTGGTTGGCCATCATTGGGAGGAGAGGCCCTTGGTCTTGTGAAGATTATATGCCCTAGTACAGGGGAATGCCAGGACCAGGAAGTGGGAGAGGTTGGGCTGGGGAGCAGGGCAGGGAGAGGATATAGGGGACTTTTGAGATAGCATTTGAAATATAAATGAATAAAATGTTTAATAAGAAAAAAAGTTTTATTATGGTATATAATAGAGCAGATTTCAGTCTCTTATTCACTTGCCAATTAAAATTAAGTGTGTTAAGGGCAATAAATTAGAATTTTTATTTTATCTTAGGATAGGGAGAAATCTAACATAACATTACTTCATCGTTTGCTTGAGATGATGACATCTAGCTATATTCTAGCCAGTTAACAAAGCTTGGCTCCTTCTTCAAAGAAGGGTATTTTGAACCTTGTAATTCTCTGGGCATGCTCTCAGAACCTTTTACATTTTGTTCGTTTTTCTAAGTTACTCCTCCCTCCAAAAAGAAATACTCCAACTGAGAGGAACCAGCTAAGGCTTGCTCCTTCCAGCAGTATAGAAGGGATTGAGAGCTGGGAAAGAGGAGACTCTTGGGTAGTACTATCTACAAATAGTTCAGGAAGCACTGCAGGATGAAGCTTTGGTGAGTCAGCAACCATGCTGCTGTGGGAAGTTCAAGGAAACAGGTGCCTTTGAGTTACTCCTGCACCTGTAATTACTTTCTACTCACAATCCTGTAACTGCAATAAACATACTGGCTCATGAACTGGGCATTTATGGAGCTTTTGAATTTGAATTTGTCTTTGTGCTTTACCTGGTTCAAGTATATGTTTATTTTCATTTTTCCAGGCATAGTCTAACAAGTAGACAGAGAAAAAAAATCAAAATCTAACTTGGTTCTGCTGCTTTGTACCTATGACAAATCAGTAAATCATGGAGATATGTATACTGTGGAACAAAGAATCAGGCACTTTGTGGTCTGAAAACAAAGGTAAAGAAAAATATTTGGAACCCCACTTTCTCCTTCAAGAGCGTATTGCCAATGACCAAACAATTTTTCAGTAAGAACATCTTCCAAATACTTGGCATAATAATACTGCTCTGGGGACAAATATTTTGGAGGTGGGGCACTATGGAATGTGACATCTGGTATAATAATTGGATATATCACAAAGAACAAAAGAATAGCTTCTGTGACTGCCTTAGAACCCTACCTCCTTCCTGAGATTTACCTTCCCAGTTAGCCTCCTGTAGCTTCCCATTCCCTTCACTTTTCAAAGTAATCTAAGTTACAGTGGTTGATAATGAAAACTTTTATGTGACTAAATAAAATGAGTGGAAGAAAGGCCCACAGACCAGGTTATTGTGCAGCTGAGCATATTCAGTCTAATACAGTTGCAAGTAGTTTCTGAGAGAGAATAACAACTCCAAGTAAAAAATTATACATGTTATTCCTGGATTCTTGTACCAAGCTTTTGGATAAAATGGGAGTAGGGTCTTAGAAGCAGCAATAAACAGAAATGGTCATATTTGAGATATTTTAGAAACCTAATAATAGTTACATTTTATTCAGTATTTACTTTGCCTCAGGTTCTGCCATATTTGTTTTTATTTTAAATCACATAATGGAGTTATTCTGGTGCTCATATTATAATAGGAAAAGTGAATTATTTAGGAGTTACATAGCTCCTGATATTTTCAAGCTTGCAAGGTCCAATGACTTGGTTTAAACACAGGGCCCAGGTTGGCAAGACATATACTCAAGTCCCTTTGTACATTGCATCTGAGATATGATGTAGGGAGACACTCTGGAGGTTATTGTTCAGGATTGAGTCTTTACATCTGAATGTGACACTATTTGAAGATTTTTGGGAGGTTCCTTCAAAAAGATAAATAGTATAAAGGTTTTTATTTAAATTTGTAAATATTTTAACTGTTTTTGTAAGATTTCACTAACAGATTGCAATACTTATCAAGTCTTGCTACATTATGAATCTTTGGGATCGGGAAATTTATTTGTGTATATATAAAATATATGAAAATTGAACATATGCATATATACATATTTGTGTTTCCCATGTTTAAACACTGCCACCATAGCAAATTTCTTTATCTATCTAAACTTTAGTTTATTTACCTTTTTTATTAGATATTTTCTTTATTTACATTTCAAATGTTATCACCTTACCTGTTTCCTCCTCTAAAAACCTCCTATTTCATCCCACCTCCACCCTGTTCACCAACCCACTGACTCCCACTTCCCTGTCCTGGTATTCCCCTATACTGGGGTATCTAGTCTTCTCAAGACCAAGGGCCTCTCATTCCCATTTATGTCCAACAAAGCCATTCCTTGCTACATATGAAGCTGGAAACATTAGTCCCTCCATGTGTACTCTTTGGTTGGTGGTTTAGTCCCTGGGTGCTCTGGGAGTACTTGTTGGTTCATGTTGTTGTTCCTCCTATGTGGGTACAGACACCTTCAGCACCTTGGGTTCTTTCTCTAGCTACTCCCTTGGGGACATTGGGCTCAGTCCAATGGTTGGCTGAAAGCATCCACCTCTGTATTTGCCAGGTATTGGCAGAGCCTCTCAGGAGACAGCTATATCAAGCTACTCTCAGTAAGTACAACAATGTCTGGGTTTTGTAACCATATATGGGTTGGAACCCCAGTTGGGGCAGTCTCTGGATGGCCTTTCCTTCAGTCTCTGCTCCCATATTTTGTCTCTATCTTCTCCCATGAGTAATTTGTTCCCCCTTCTAAGAAGGACTGAAGTATCCATACTTTGGTCTTCCTTCTTCTTGAGCTTCAGTTGGTGTTTGGATTGTATCTTTGGTATTCTGAGCTTCTGGGCTAATATCCACATATCAGTGAGAGCATACCATGTGTGTTATTTTGTGATTGGGTTAATTCACTAAGGATGATATTTTCTATTTCCATCAATTTGCCTAATAATTTTATGAATTCATTTTTTTTAATAGCTGAGTAGTATTCCATTGTGTAAATGTACCACATTTTCTGTATCCATTCCTCTGTTGAGAGACATCTGTGTCCAGCTTTTGGCTACTATAAATAAGGTTGCTAAGAACATAATGGAGCATGTATAATTATTACATGTTGGAACATCTTCTAGATATATGCCCAGGAGTCGTATTGCTGGATCCTCCAATTGTAATATGTCCAATTTTCTGAGGAACCGCCAGACTGATTTCCAGAGTGATTGTACCATCTTGCAATCCCTCCAGCAATGGAGGAGTGTTCCTCTTTCTCCACATCCTTGCCAGCATCTGCTGTTACCTGAGATTTTGATTTTAGCCATTCTGACTGGTGTGAGGTGGAATCTCAGGGTTGCTTTGATCTGCCTTTCCCTGATGACTAAGGATGTTAAACATTTCCTTAGGTAGTTCTCAGCCATTCAAGATTCCTCAATTGAGAATTCTTTGTTTAGCTCTTTACCCAATTTTTAATAGGGTTATTTGATTCTCTGAAGTCTAAGTTCTTAAGTGCTTTGTATTTATTGGATATTAGCCCTCTACTAGATGTAGTGTTGGTAAAGATCTTTTCCCAAATTGTTAGTTGCCATTTCATCCTATTGACATTGTCGTTTGCCTTACAGAATTGTCATAATTTTATGAAGTCCTATTTGTCAATTCTTGATCTTAGAGAATAAGCTATTGGTGTTCTGTTCAGGAAATTTTCCCCTGTGCTCATGTTCTTGAGGCTCTTCCCCACTTTCTTTTTTATTAGTTTCAGTGTATCTGGTTTTATATGGAGGTCCTTGATGCACTTGGACTTGTGTTTTATACAAGGAGATAAGAATGGATTGATTTGCATTCTTCTGCATGCTAACTACCAGTTGAACCAGCAGCATTTGTTAAAAATGCTTTCTTTTTCCATTGGATGGTTTTAGTTCCTTTGTCAAAGATCAAGTAACCTTAGGTATGTGGGCTCATTTCTGGGTCTTCAGTTCAAATACAATGATCTACTTGCCTGTCTCTGTACAAATATCATGCACATTTTATCACTATTGCTCTGCAGTAAAGCTTGAATTTCAGGAGGTTGATTCTATGAGAAGTTTATTTATTGCTGAGAATGGTGTTCACTATTCTGTTTTTTTTTTTTTTTTTGGTTTGTTTGTTTGTTATTCCAGATGAATTTGAGAATTGCTCTTTCTAACTCTATGAAGAATTGAGTTGGAATTTTGAAAGGAAATCCAATGAACTTATAGATTGCTTTCAGGAATATGACCATTTTTGCTATATTAATCCTGTCAATCCATGAGCCTGGGAGATCTTTCCATCTCCTGAAGTTCTTGTTTGATTTCTTTCTTCAAAGACTTGGGTTTTTTGCCATATATAACTTCCACATGCTTGGTTAAAGTCACACCAAGATAATTTATATTTTTTGTGACTATTGGGAAGGTGTCGTTTCTCTAATTTCTTTCTCAGCCTGTTTATCCTGTGAATATAGGAAGGAAACTGATTTGTTTGAGTTAATTTTATATCTGGCCACTTTGCTGAAGTTGTTTCTTAACTGTTCTTTGGTAGAATTAATGGGGTCACTTAAATATACTATCATATCTGCAAATATGATTCTTCCTTCGAATTTGCATTCCCTTGACCTCTTTTTGTTGTCTAATTTCTCTAGCTAGAACTTCAAGTACTCTATTGAATATCTAGGGAGAAAGGGCAGACATGTCTAGTTCCTGATTTTAGTGGGATTGCTTCAAGTTGCTCTCTATTTAGTTTGATTTTGGCTACTGGTTTGCTGTATATTGCTTTTGCCATGTTTAGGAATGGACCTTGAGTTCTTGATCTTTCCAAGACTTTTAACATGAAGGGATGTTGAATTTTGTCAAATGCCTTTTCAGAATCTAATGAAATGATCATGTGGATTTGTGTGTGTGTGTGTGTGTGTGTGTGTGTGTGTGTGTGTGTGTGCATGCTGTTGTTGTTGTTTTGTCTTGTCTTGTTTTGCTTTGTTTGTTTTAAGAGCTGGTGTCTGGGACTTTCTAGTGCCCTCCCCCATTGCTCACTCCCACTGCTACTTATTTATGTTCATTTTCCTAACCCTCTGGACTTTTCTCAAGTCACTTCCTATACTGTTGCTCAGCTATTAAAAACAATGATTCCATGAAAATTGCAGGCAAATGCATGGAGGTAGAAAATATCATCCTGAGTGAGATAACTCAGTCACAAAAGAACACACATGGTATGTACTCATTGATAAGCGGGTATTAGCCCAAAAGCTCAGAATAACCCACAATACAACTCACATATCATATTAACCTTAACAAGAAGAAATACCAAAATGTGGATGCTTCAACCCCTGAAACATTTAATGTCAGTATATTTCCAAAAGTCAAGTCTTTGATCCCCTTGCACACTATATCATGTGTAAACTCATCATATTCCTCATATTTCTTTCTGTGATACTTAGAACTGACTCTAATATTTTAAACTCTTTTGTAAATCTATTTATTGTATGGCCTCCAGGACAACTGACTTGTTAGAATTTTCTGGGGCTACCACTGAACCAGTTGTTCTGCCACATCATGCTGTCACCAGTAGTCCTTTAGAATCATTTTCATCGATGCTTACATTAGGCAGACAACTGCATTCCCTTACTTTTGAAAGCAGTCACATAGCTGCAGGATTGTTCTCTTAAAATACAGTGTGCCCATGTTTATTGCATATTTAGTAGATATTCATCCTTCACTAAGCACTGAGCAGATATAGCTGTCTCCCTCAATGGGATTAAGGTTAATTTCTTTGGGGTAAGGATATGGTGTCAAATAATGTTTTGTTTACTAGACATTAAATAATTAATCAGACAGGTAATTGAACATTTCCATTTTAATAAGTATAATAAAGAAACATGGGAGTTATAAAAGAAAAGTACCCAATAAAGATTAACAAGAAGATTTGGAGAAAGCTCCCTGAGGGAGTTAGCAGAGCAATAAAAGGGAAGGAATTAGTTATATCTAGAGGAATGCCTGCCTTGGAATACAAAGACTAGCAATAAAGGGAGTCTGGTGATCCACGGTACATGGAGGATGAATGAAGTATTGTTTGGTCAATATACCTGATCAAAAGTCTGAAAAATGTGAAATAAGGATGCAAAATCTGAATAAAATTCTGTGCAAAAGTAAATAATATTTACATAATTTTCTAAAAATTATTAGAATCTACTGAAGAGTTTTGAGCATAGGGTTATTGTATACTAGTTGAATATTGATTGGTCTGGAAAGCAGTGAGAAACTGAAAGATGAGAAATGGCCAATGTGGAATCAAAGGCAATGTTTTTTTGGTTTGGTCTCTAGGGAAAACAAAAGTAAATATTTGCACTTGAGACACTGCAGCATTCTGTGTCCTCACATAGTGCCAAAAGACAGATCAAGTTTGTGGTCTTGTCTCATAGGATATTAATTCCACCACTGAGAATTTATCTTTGTACTCTTATCTAAGAGCCAGTAGCCAAACCTTAGCCACAAATTCCTGAATCTAATAATCAGGATTCAACCTGAAAATTTCCAGAAAACACAGCACAGTCTGTATCAAGTAGCAAAGATTTTACATTACAAAGAATTTACAATACATCTTTTTTCAAATCTGATGTATATTTACAGATAAACACAATGTCTATATAAAAGTCTTTTAAACTATGCCATATAACGTCCAAAATCAAAGGGTAAAGTCCTGAAAATTTGACCACAATGAAAGGTTTATAACATATAACAACAAAAGAGAACATGATAATCAATTAACTCAAACAAATCAGTGGCCTTTCTCTACACAAAAAATAAACAGGATGATAAAGAAATTAGGGAAACAACACCCTTCACAATAGTCACAAATAATATAAAATACCTTGGTGTGACTTTAACGAAGGAAGTGAAAGATCTGTATGACAAGAACTTCAAGTTTCTGAAGAAAGAAATTGAAGAAGATCTCAGAAGATGGAAAGATCTCCCATGCTCATGGATAGGCAGGATTAAAATAGTCAAAATGGCTATCCTGCCTCAAGCAATCTACAGATTCAATGCAATCCCCATCAAAATTCCAACTCAATTATTCACAGAGATAGGAAGGGCAATTTGCAAATTCATCTGGAATGATAAAAAATCTAGGATAGCAAAAACTATCCTCAACAATAAAAGAACCTCTGGTGGAATCACCATGCCTGAACTCAAGCTGTACTACAGAGCAATTGTGATAAAAACTGCATGGAACTGGTATAACAATAGACAGGAAGACCAATGGAATAGAATTGAAGACCCAGAAATGAACCCACACATCTTTGGTCACCTTATCTTCCACAAGGGAGCTAAAACTATCCTGTGGAAAAAAAGGCAGCATTTTCAATAAATGGTGCTGGCACAACTGGCTGTCAATATGTAGAAGAGTGTGAATTGATCCATTCCTTTCTCCTTGTACAAAGCTCAAGTCTAAGTGGATCAAAGACCTCCACATTAAACCAGAGACACTTAAATTCATAGGGGAGAAAGTGGGGAAAACCCTTGAAGATATGGGCACAGGGGTAAAATTCCTAAACAGAACACCAATGGCCTGTGCTGTAAGATCACAAATCAACAAATGGGACCTTGTAAAATTGCAAAGCTTCTGTAAAGCAAAAGATACTGTCAATAAGACAAAAAGGCCACCAACAGATTGGAAAAGAATTTTTACCAATCCTAAATCTGATAGGAGGTTAATATCCAATATTTTCAAAGAGCTCAAGAAGCTTAACTCCATAAATTTAAATAACCCCATTAAAAATGGTATACAGATCTAAACAAAGAATTCTCAACTGAAGAATGCCAAAGGGCTGAGAAGCACCTTAAACAATGTTTGAAATCCTTAATGATCAGAGAAATTCAAATCAAAACAAATCTGAGATTCCACCTCACTCCTGTCAGAATGGCTAAGATCAAAAATTTAGGTGACAGCATATGCTGGTGAGGATGTGGAGAAAGAGGAACACTCCTTCATTACTGGTGGGATTGCAAGCTGGTACAACCACTCTGGACATCAGTCTGTCAGTTTCTCAGAAAACTGGACATAGTACTACTGAAAGATCCAGCAATACCTCTACTGGGCATATACCCAGAAGATATTCCAACTGGTGACAAGGACACATGCTCCACTATGTTCACAGTAGCCTTATTTATAATAGCCAGAAGCTGGAAAAAACCCAGATGTCCCTCAACAGAGGAATGGATACAGAAAATGTGGTACATTTACACAATGGAGTACTACTCAGCTATTATAAACAATGAATTTATAAAATTCTTGAGCAAATGTATATATTTGGAGGATATCATCCTGAGTGAGGTAACCCAATCACAAAAGAAGTCATTTAATATGCACTCACTGATAAGTGGATATTAGCCCAGAAACCTAGAATACCCAAGATACAATTTCTAAAACACAAGAAAATCAAAAAGAGCAACACATGGATACTTCATTCCTCCCTAAAATAGAGATTAAAATATACATGGAAGGAGGTGCAGAGACAAAGTTTGGAGCTAAAATGAAAGGATGGATCATCCAGAGAGTGCCCTGCCCGGGTGGTCCATCACATAATCAGCCACCAAATGCAGACACTACTGCATACACCAGCAGGATATTGCTGAAAGGACCCTGATATAGCTGTCTCCTGTGAGGCTTTGACAGTCCCTGAGAAATACAGAAGTGGATGCTCACAATCATCTATAGGGCAGAACACAGGGTCCCCAATGTAGGAGCTAGAGATAGTACCCAAGAGCTGTAGGGGTCTGCAACCCTATAGATGGAACAACAATATGAACTAATCAGAACCCCCAGAGCTCATTTCTCTAGCTGCATATGTATTAGAAGATGGCCTAGTTGGCCATTATTGGGGAAGAAAGGCCCTTGGTCTAGCAATGTTTATATGCCCCAGTACAGGGGAATGCCAGGGCCAAGTAGTGGGAGTGGGTGGTTAGGGGAGCAGGGCAGGGGGGCGGGTATAGGGGACTTATGGGATAACACTTGAAATGTAATTGAAGATATTCTCTAATAATAAATAATAAATAATAAAATAAATAAATAAATAAATAACCTGGAAACCTGAAGAAAAAAAATAAAGAGAACATGATAATCAAATACATAATGAATTCTGACTGGGTATTTCTGACATTTCTGACACTCCCACAATATAATACAACTTCAACATGGCTTTGATCTGAAAGTAGAAACATGTGAATGCCTCATTACATATGCCATGACAATACATGGTGCTGCCTAAAGCCACTGGAACATCTGGGTTGATATTAAAATTATGGCATGGTATGAATGTTAGTGGTTTTACTGTACCTGAAAAGATATATGTGAACGAAGAAAGAACTGTTTAATTATGGAAAAGAAAGACGTGTTTTCCTGACATCATTTCTCAACACAAAAGTGTGTCAAATTAGTATATCAATAAATTATATAATTAGTATGTTGGACTTTTCAAAATTGTGGTTTGCTTTGCTCATTTGAGTTTCATTTAATTATTTTTTAATTGTCAAGCATGATAACACATGCCTTTAATCTCAGCACTCAAGAAGCAGAGGCAGGCATATCTCTGTGGTTTCATGTCTAGTCTAGTTTATATAGCAAGTTCCACAACAGTTTCGCTATATAGATAGAGATGGCCCTCTTGCTATATATATAGATATAGATGATGTATATATATATATGTGTGTGTGTGTGTGTGTGTGTGTGTGTGTGTGTATATGTGTGTGTGTGTAATAGATATATAGAATATATATATATATATATATATATATATATATATATATATGTGTGTGTATATATATATATATATATGTGTGTGTGTGTGTGTGTAATAGATATATAGATAGAGATCCCCCTCTTGATATATATATATATATATATATAATGTGTGTAATAGATATATATAGAGAGATCCCCTCTTGATAGATTATGTATATATGTATATATATATATATATATATATATATATATATATATATATGTGTGTGTGTGTGTGTGTGTGTGTGTGTGTGTGTGTGTGTATAAATGTTCCTTTTCTTTCCTCAGATGATCAGATGAGAAGAGAGCTGTACTGAAGCTTTATTATTCTATAGGTTGCAGTGAGCCCAGAGTATTTATATCTAACACTCTCTTGGACTAGGCTTGGAAGCTTCTAGCCTCCAACAATCTAATCTTTTGTAATTCTAAACCTTGAAGGCATCAGCTTCCAGTCTCTGTCTGCTAACCTGAGCATATATATATATATATATATATATATATATATATATATATATATATATATATGATACTCAGAAATATGAGTGTTTCAGCCTCCAATACTTAATGCTGAATAAACACACCCTTTCTAGGTCTCTCTGAACTCTATCTAGCTGGCTCAACATGCAGCTGACTGACTCAAATCACCTTTTTTGGCTTCTGACTGAATTACTACATTTGGCCTCATACTGACTTTGAGAATTTGTTCTAATATTCTGGCTCCTTCTTATTATCTAATGGTAGCTTCCATTGGATTCAATGATCCTAAATGGAATACTAAGAATTACAATTTTCATTTTATTGAATATATTATATATTATTCATATCAGGTATGAAATAGTAAAAATGTATTAAGAACTACATAGATCATAATTAATAAATATGAAAAATATCAGCTGAACATATTTATTACCTAAGAACACTGAGAATCACTGAACTTGAAGCATTAACAGACATAAGTTTTAGTAATAGAGAACAATTTCACATTTCTAATACAATATATGTTCCTCAACTAATAATATAATTATTGGCCAACATTTTTATTTCTATGTAAAATATATAACTAAGCAAGATTACATTTCATTTTTTGTTTAGTTTTGCTTAGTAGATAATAAGTGTGAAGAATAAATGTTTATGTCAGGAAATATAGGTATTTATACTTTATTCTTCGGCTATAAGCACAAGTCTATAATATTAATTGAGTTTGTGAACAAACACTTTCATTCATTTATGGAATTAAAAAATATATTTTCTTTTGACATTAGATTTTATTTATATAAGTTTTTTTTTCAAGACAGGGTTTCTCTGTATAGCCCTGGCTGTCCTGGAGCTCATTTTGTAGACCAGGCTGGCTTTGAACTCAGAAATCCGCCTACCTCTGCCTCCCGAGTGCTGGAATTAAAGGCATGAACCACCACACCAGGCAGTTATATAAGTTTTAGCCAAGAAGAATCAATCTTAGTTTCTTGACATTTTTAATTCAAATGCATGATTTCAAAGAAATTGAGAGGAGAATGGTAGTTTTCAGAGGCTGGGGAGAAAATGAAGATGAGCAGATGAAACAAAGCACATCATTAAGGTCTATGTTAAATTTCCAGTGGGTTATCACACAAGAGTTTGGTTAATGATAACAGCATACTGTCCATTCCATACAGTTAAGAAAATATTTGCAGTGTTCTTTAAAATAATGTATTAAATATACTTTAAAGTAACATTTAATACCTCACAAATATGGACAATTTTACTTTTATGTAGCAGTCAAAAAATCTTAGAATTTAAAACTTCAACTTTTCACTTTCTTTTTTCAAAATTAATTACACCAACCTAAATTTTAATTGCACCTTCAAAGTTTTTCTTTTCCTTAAATAATCATGATCTCTTTATAGAATATAGGGAATGGGCTGGAGATGTAGCTCATGTGGTTGACTGGCTAGCCTGTACTAGCTCCTTTTTGGGATCCACAATACCATTTGAAAGGAAAAAAATAAAGACCAAGTGAGGCAGTGCACACCTACAATTATTGTATTTGTTGGTAGAGGCAGGAGGATCAGAAGTTCAGACTTATTCCTGGCACATAGCAAGTTTGAGGCCAGCTTGAGCTTCATAAAACTCTCCTTTGGAAAAAAAACCTAAAATTAAAGAGAAACTATAAGTGATATAAAAATATAAATAATTGGTTAAAGATATTATCACTGAACTTCCAGTATTAAGATTCAATGTTCAAAATAACAAATAATTAATGTATATAATCATGCTGTCTAAAATCAATCAATACAAAAATAATATTGGTTTTCAAAAGGAAATGTCTAATATATGTATGTGTGTTTTCCATATATCTTGTAAGACAAATAAAATAAAATGAGATATAAGTAAAACAATTAGAATATAAGTTAAAAATTAGGAAATTAAAGAATTTTGAAAGTCCCAGTTGAAAAATTATCCTTAGGTGAAGGTTTACCTCAGAATATCATTGACCTAATTAGATAAGCTTTTCTTTATGTAAAGCTCCCAAACTCTAAGAGTTGACATTTCTGATGTAGAGGATAATAAAAATTCTCAGGTTGTTTGTAATGAGAATTGTGCTTATTTCAATGGGTCTTCAAAAGACAGACAAGGCATTGTTCAACTCACAACTGTTTCTCTTGGGATAAGCAACTGCCTGAAACACAGAGTATCTATTGTAAGGAATGAAAATTGTGGAAATGGAATAATTCTGCTGCAGTATTATATAATAACATTTAATAACATTTGAATGTTATTAAAGCACAATTCATTGTGATATTTTTATTATTACAAAAGTCATTTCTATTTCAAGGTGATGGTCTCTCTTACTGTTGACAAAATTACGTGATAATTAGTATGATGCAGTGATCCATGAAGCCCAGCTCACCTAGGTAAATAACTATGATTCAAGTGATGTTAATAATCAATCATTTGAACTTTTTTACTCTCAAATAAGGAAGAATGAAACACAATGCTTGCAAGAATATATGGCTATCAATTTTCTACCTAAGAACTATTCTGGAGTTTTAGATGGAAGGAGGGAAAGAAGGAACTCTAGAAGCCTTTGTTTCATCCTCCAAATAGCTGACATTTCTTTAGATGACTACATACTCCTTAGAGTTTTAAAGCCATCAACTTTATAATTAGTAATAGTTAATAATACACCCCAGTTATGAAATATTATAGAAAGGAACTACAAATCACTTGCTCATTTTCAGAGGTACTAAATGCACTAAGACTTTTATAAGCACTTTAATATAAAGTTGAAACCATAACAATTCTTGGATTTCTGGATGGACCCAGACCTATGGACCTGTGGTTCCCAGTTATGATTCACATTTTGGAGGGATAGAAGATGGCACTTGGGAATATTTGAGATTGTCTGCTAATAAGGAACATTTTTGCGCTGAAGCATGATTGCAAATAGTCACATATTTTTCTCACTTCATATATTTATTAGACAAAATTATAGGTTGCACAAGATTGTGTAAATGAACCACATTTTCTGTGTCCATTCCTCTATTGAGGGACATCTGGGTTCTTTCCAGCATCTGCCTATTATAAATAAGGCTGCTATGAACATAGTGGAACATGTGTCCTTCTTACAAGTTGGAACATCATCTGGGTATATGCCCAGGAGAGGTATTGCTGGATCTTCTGGTAGTACTATGTCCAATTTTTTGAGGAATCACCAGACTGATTTCCAGAGTTGTTGTACAAGCTTGCAACCCACCAACAATGGAGGAGTGTCCCTCATTCTCCACATTCCTGTCAGCATGTGCTGTCACCTGAATTTTTGATCTTAGCCGTTCTGACCTGTGTGAGGTGGAAGCTCAGGGTACTTTTGATTTGCATTGGACGGATGATTAAGGATGTTGAACATTTTTTCAGGTGTTTTGCAGCCACTCGGTATTCCTCAATTGAGAATTCTTTGTTTAACCCTGTAACCAATTTTTAATAGGGTTATTTAATTTCCGGGGTCCATCTTCTTGAGTTCTTTATATATATTGGATATTAGTCCCATATCTGATTTAGGATTAGTAAAGACACTTTCCCAATCTGTTTGTTGAGGCCTTTTGTCTTATTGACAGTATCTTTTCCCTAACAGAAGCACTGCAATTTTTTTTTTTAAAGATTTAGTAATTTATTATATGTAAGTACACTGTAGCTGTCTTCAGACACTCCAGAAGAGGGCATCAGATTTCATTATGGATGGTTGTAAGCCACCATATGGTTGCTGGGATTTGAACTCTGGACCTTCGGAAGAGCAGTCAGGTGCTCTTACCCGCTGAGCCATCTCACCAGCCCTTTTTTTTTTTTTTTTTTTTTTTAAGTCCTGGAAGAAAGGTTTAGAACCTTTTTTTTTTTTTTTTTAAGATTTATTTTATTTATTATATGTAAGTACACTGTAGCTGTCTTTAGGTGCAATTTTTTTCAATTAGTTTTTATTAGATATTTTCTTAATTTACATTTCAAATGTTATTCCGAAAATTTCCCCCTTCTCCCCTGCCCTGTTCGTCTGCCCACCCACTCCTACTTCTTGGTCCTGGCATTCCCCTGTATTGGGGTATATAAAGATTACAACACCAAGGGTCCTCTCCACCCAATGATGGCCAACTAGGCCATCTTCTGCTACATGTAGAGCTAGAGACACATATTCTGGGGGTTCTGGTTAGTTTGTATTATTGTTCCTCTTCTAGGGTTGCAGACCCCTTCAGCTCCTAGGGTTCTATCTCTAGCTTCTCCATTGTGGGCCCTGTGTTCCATCATATAGATGATTATGAACAACCACTTCTGTATGAGACAGCTATATCAGGTACTTTAAGTAGGCACTAGCTGTCCTATGCAACAGTGTCTGAGTTTACTGACTGATTATGGGATGGATCCCCCCTGGTGGGGTAGTCTCTGTATAGTGCATCCTTTCGTCTTAGCTCTAAACTTTGTCTCTGTAACTCATTTCATGGGTATTTTGTTTCCTATTCACAGGAGGAATGAAGTATCCACATACTGGTCTTCCTTCTTGATTTTCTTATGTTTAGCAAATTGTATCTTGGGTATTCTAAGTTTCTGGCCTAATAGCCATTTATCAGTGAGCACATATCCAATGACTTCTTTTGTGATTGGGTTACCTCACTAAGGATTATATCCTCCAGATACATCCATTTGCCCAAGAATTTTATGAATTCATTTTTTTTAATAGTGGAATAGTACTGCATTGTGTAAATTTACCACATTTTCTGTATCCACTTCTCTGTTTAGGGACATCTGGGTCCTTTGCAGCTTCTAGCTATTATAAATAAGGCTGCTATGAACATAGTGGAACATGTGTCCTTTTTACCAGTTGGAACATCTTCTGGGTATATGCCCAGGAGAGGTATTGCAGGATCTTTCAGTAGTATTATGTCCAATTTTCTGAGAAAACACCAGACTGACTTCCAGAGTGGTTGTACAAGCTTGCAATCTCACCAGCAATGGAGGAGTGTTCCTCTTTCTCCACATCCTCGCCAGCATCTGCTGTCACCTGTACTTTTTATCTTAGCCATTCTGACTAGTGTGAGGTGGAATCTCAGTGTTGTTTTGATTTGCATTTCCCTGATGATTAAAGATGTTGAACATTTTTTCAGATATTTCTCAGCCATTCAGATTCATCAGTTGAGAATTCTTTGTTTAGCTCTGTACCCCATTTTAAATGGGGCTATTCGTTTTTCTGTAGTCCAGCTTCTTTAGCTCTTTGTAGATGTTGAATATTATTCCCCTATCAGATTTAGAATTGGTAAAAATACTTTCCCAATCTGTTGGTGGCCTTTTTGTCTTGCTGACTGTGTCTTTTGCCTTACAGAAGCTTTGCAATTTTATAAGGTCCCATTTTCCGATTCTTGATCTTGCTGCACAGGCCATTGCTCTTCTGTTTAGGAATCTTTCCCCTGTGCCCATATCTTCAAGGGTTTTCCCCACTTTCTCCTCTATAAATTTCAGTGTCTCTGGTTTTATGTGGAGGTCTTTAATCCATTTAGGCTTAAGCTTTGTACAAGGAGATAAGAATGGATCAATTCCGTGGTGGTGCCTTTAATCCCAGCACTCGGGAGGCAGAGGCAGGTGGACTTCTGAGTTCGAGGCCAGCCTGGTCTACAAAGTGTGTTCCAGGACAGCCAGGGCTATACAGAGAAACACTGTCTTGAAAAACAAAAAAAAAACAAAAAAACAAAAAAAACCAAACCAAAACAAACCAAAACAAAACAAAAGAATGGATCAATTCGCATTCTTTTACATGATAACAGCCAGTTGTCGAAAATACTGTCCTTTTTCCACTGGATGGTTTTCGCTCCCTTGTCAAAGATCAGGTGACCATAGGTGTGTGGATTCATTTCTGGGTCTTCACTTCTATTTCATTTATCTGTCTGTTGCTGTACCAGTACTTTGCTGTTTTTATCACAATTGCTCTGTAGTACAGCTTAATGTCAGGCATGGTGATTCCCCCAGAGGTTCTTTTATTGTTGAGAATAGTTTTTGCTATCCTCGGTTTTTTATTATTCCAGATGAATTTGCAAATTGCCCTTTCTATCTCAGTGAAGAAATGAGTAGGAATTTTGATGGGGATTGCATTGAATTGATAGATTGCTTTCAGCAGGATAGCCATTTTGATTATATTAGTCATGCCAATCCGTGAGCATGGGAGATCTTTCCATCTTCTGAGATCTTCTTCTATTTCTTTCTTCAAAGACTTGAAGTTCTTGTCATAAAGATCTTTTACAGGTCCCATTTGTTGATTCTTGATCATATAGCACAAGCAATTGCTGTTTTGTTCAGGAATTTTTCCCCAGTGCCTATATCTTCAAGGCTTTCCCCCACTTTCTCTTCTATAAGTTTCAGTGTTTGTGGTTGGATATGGAGTTCCTTGATAAACAATTAAAAGCAATGAATCCATGACATTCTTAGGCAAATGGATGCATCTGGAGCATATCATCCTGAGTGAGGTTACCCAATCACAAAGGAGCACGCATGATATGCACTCACTGATAAGCAGATATTAGCCCAGAAACATAGAATATCCAAGATACTAATTGCAAAACACATGAAACTAAAGAAGAAGGAATACAAAAGTTTGGATACTCTGCTCCTTCTTAGAATGGGGAACAAAATACCCATGAAAGGAGTTACAGAGACAAAGTTCAGAGGTGCGATAGAAGGAAAGACCATCCAGAGACTGCCCCACCCGGGGATCCATCCTATCTTCAACCACCAAACCCAGACACTACTGTATATGCCAGAAAGGTTTTGCTAACAGGACCCTGACAGATCTCTCTCTTGTGAGTCTATGCCAATGCCTGGCAAATACAGAAGTGGATGCTCATAGTCATTTACTGGATAGAACACGGGGCCCCTAATGAAGGACCTAGAGAAAGTACTCAAGTAGCTAAAGGGGTCTGCAAGTCTATTGAAGGAACAATGATATAAACCAACCAGTACCACCCAGAGCTATGTCTCTAGTTGCATATGTAGCAGAGAATGGCCTAGTCTGCCATCAATGGGAGGAGAGGCCCTTGGTATTGTGAAGATCATGTATCCCAGTACAAGGGAATGCCAGGGCCAGGAAGCAGGAGTGGGTTGTTTGGGGAGCAGGGCAGGGAAGGGTAGAGGTAGTTTGGGGATAGCATTTGTAATGTAAATGAAGAAGATAGCTAATTTAAAAAAAGAAAAAAATGTAGGTTGTTAGTGAGGATTGAAGCAGTTTATATTCTAACCTGAAGCAGCTACAGACAATCTCTAGTGTAGATTTTATCTCAAGCTTTGGGGGATTTCCTTTCTTCTCAGAACTCTACCTTCCTATTATCTAGAAATATGGGCAATAATCAAACAGCCTATCCCTTACAAGTGTATTGTCAGATCAATCTCCTTGCTGTAAAAGCATGGAAATCCCTACCTTGCACAGGGGAGGTTTCTGGAAATTTGACCAAGATCATTCAGGGGCCCACAGAGCCTTTTTCAGACTTTGTGGCACAAATGATGGAGGCAGCAGGGTGGATATTCCTTTGATAGAGCAGCTGATTTATGAGCAGTGTACTAAGGAATGCCTCAATGCTATTACACCCTGGAAATCCAAAGGGCTTCAAGCCTAGTTGAAGGCCTGTAGGGAACTAGGGGGACCCTTAACAAATGCTGGCCTGGCTGCCGCTGTGATTCAGTTTTCTAAGGGAAAGGGTAGTACTCCTGGAGCATGTTTCCAGTGTGGTCTTCAAGGTCATTTAAAGAGACAATGCCCTGAAAGGGGAAGAAAGCAGACCTGACGGCCTATCCCTGGGTTATGCCCTAAATGCAAGAAAGGAAATGATTGGGCTGGTGAGTGCAGATCAGTAAAAGATATTAATGGTCAGACATTAAGTTCAGGATATGTTGGCACTCGTCCAAAAAATGCACAGCGGGCCCCACAGTCTCACGGCCCTCAAATATATGGGGCCATAGATCAGAATGTGCTTCCAGTAGAACCCGACTTGTGTCCCCACCAAGATGGGCGACTATAGGATTGGACCTCCGCTGCACCTCTAGACTCGTATTGACACCTGAAATGGGAGTGCAGCCAATAGGCACTGATTTTAAAGGACCATTACCAAAAGATGCTGTAGGCCTGTTGATTGGGCGTTCTTCCTCCGCCCTTGAAGGACTTATTATACATCTTGGAGTAATTGATTCAGATTATGAGGGGGAAGTTAAGATTCTTACATCATCCCCATGAGGTATAGTTGCTATTTCCCCTGGGGATAGAATTGCACAATTAGTGCTACTACCTAGCTTGCATGGTATGTTTACCTCTGGTGGAAAAAGAAGAGGGAGTCAAGGTTTTGGCTCAACAGGCCAGGATGCCATGTTTCTTTCATTGGACTTAGATCAGGGTCCTTTAATCACTTTGATGGTAAATGGCAAGAATCTGCTAGGACTTCTTGATACTGGTGCTAAGCAGCATCATAACTCTAAAGTACTGGCTTTCTGATTGGCCCATTCAGGCCTCCTCTCAGACTTTACAAGGTCTTGGCTATGAAAAATCTCCTGATATGTGTGCTAGAGAGCTTCCCTGGAAGGATCAAGAGGGGCATAAAGGAATTTTCCAACCCTATGTTTCAGAGCTTCCTATTAGTCTATGGGGGAGGGATATATTACAAGCAATGGTTTTGAAACTGACTAACGAGGAAAGTTATTCACAGACATCAAAAAAATTAATGAAGGACATGGGATGGCATCCTACCCATGGACTAGGAAGATCTCTACAAGGGAGATGATATCCTATCCAACTCAATCCTAAGGCCTCTCGACCAGGCTTGGGTTTTTCCTAGGAGCCACTGGGGCTAGCATACCCATTACCTGGAAAGTGGAGGACCTCATGTGGGTTCCAAAGTGGCCATTTTCCTCAGAAAAATTGCAAGCTACTCAGGAATTGTTGGAGGAGCAGTTGGAACTTGGGCATATTAAACCTTCAGTATCCCCCTAGAATACCCCTATTTTTGTTATTAAGAAAAAAAATCTGGAAAATGGAGATTATTGCATGATTTGAAAGCAATCAATAATCAAATGCAAGTTATTGGACCTGTTCAACGGGGTCTCCCATTGATGACCACTATACCCAAGTGTTGGCCTGCATTGTAATAGATATTAAGGATTGCTTCTTTTCCATTCCCCTGCATAATAAAGATACAGAGAGGTTTGCTTTTACTGTTCCTTCCTGTAATCAGAAAGACCCTGATTGGCGATTTGAGTAGGTTGTGCTTCCTCAGGGTATGGCTAATAGTCCCACAATGTGCCAGCTTTATGTGGGTGTGGCTATTAAGCCTGTGAGAGTAAAATTCAAGGATTTAAAATATTTACATTATATGGATGATATCTTACTGGCTCACAAGGATGAGAGAATATTAAAAGAAGCATACTTTATGCTAGTAGAAAGTCTGAAAGATCAAGGATTATATAGAGAACCAGAAAAGGTTCAACAAGACAATATAGTGTACTATTTAGGTGCAAAAGTTGGAATAGTGGAAGTCACCCCTCAGAAAATAGAAATTAGAAAATACAAGTTGAATACATTAAATGATTTCCAGAAAATATTAGGTGATATTAATTGGATTTGGCCTTATTTGAAAATACCTAATATCAGTTGCAACCATTATATAATATTTAAGTGGGGACCCTGTGTTGGATTATCTGAGAGTATTAACTTCTGAAGGACGTGTAGCTTTGAGTATTCTTGAGAAAGAATTGAGTAAAGCCTGTTTGAAGTGATACGAGCAAGAAAGAGAAATCAAATAATTAATTTTTAAAATGAAATTTCAACCCACCACAGTGTTGTGGCAATCTGGACCAATGAAATGGATACATCCTAAAATTTCTATTACAAAAACTATAGAATATTATCCAACAGCTGTTGGCACTTTGGCAATGGAAGGAATGCAGCAGTGTTTACAATATTTGGGCATGCAGCCTCATAAAATAGTGATTCCTTATAATAATGTTTAATTACAAATCTCGTGTGCTACAATTGATGATTGGACAATTTTAAAATGCAGCTTTACAGTAGTCTTTGATAATGATTATCCTCAAAACCTATTGATTAGCTTTTTTGAGACTCATCCAATGGTAATACCTAAGGTAACTAGGAATTCTCCCATAGTTGGAGCTGCTATTATTTAAAACGATGGCTCCAAGACTGGGTGTGGCTCCTACAAAATTAATGATGAAGAACCAGTGGTAATTCAGTTTTCTCCAGCTTCACCCCAAATTATTGAGTTGCAGATAGTGATTGAAGTTTTTGCCAATTATAAACAGTCTTTTAACTTGGTTTCTGATTCTTTGTATGTGGTAAATCTGGTAAAAGTTTTGGATGCCACAGGGAAAATTAAGGTTTCCAGCCCTATTTTTGGAATGCTTGTGCATTTGCAAAGGCTAATTTGGGCCTGTGAGTATCCATTTTTTTTAATTCAACATATGAGAGTACACACTGGACTCCCTGGACCTATGAGTGCTGCCAATGCAGAAGTTGATAATGCCACCTGTAGGGACTTTATTTTTTCCTCTTTTGATGAGTTACCTGTTCAATTGGCTATACAATTTCATGTTTATTTCCACATGAACGCAAGGACGCTGCAAATGAAGTTTTAAATACCTAGAGATGCTGCTAGGCAAATTGTTGTCCATTGCCCAGATTGCAGTGTCCATTTACATCCTCCTGGAATTGGAATTAATCTCAAAGACCTACTGCCCTTAAAAGTTTGGCAGATGGATGTGACTCATTTTTCTGAATTTGGGAGATTGAAATATATTCATGTCTCTGTGGATACTTGCTCTGGACTTATCTTCACCCCGCCTTTGGCGGGTGAAAAGGTGTGCAATGTTATTGCACACTGCTTAGAAGCTTGAGTGGCCTGGGGTAAACCCAGCATTTTAAAAACAGATAATGGCCCAGGATATACCGCTGCTTCTTTTCAATCCTTTTGTTTAACCATGCAAGTACAATTAAAGCATGGATTGCCATATAATCTACAAGGACAGGGGATTGTTGAAAGGGCCCATCACACTCTTAAGGAGTGTCTTCAAAAACAAAAAAGGGGGAATTTGCCAGGGCCATACCCCCAAAGAATGTCTGTCCCTTGCATTTTTACACTAAATTGTTTGCAATTGGATGGTCAGGGACGATCCCCAGCAGAGAAGCATACCAATTGGATGCCCTCAAATAAAGGCGTTGTACACTGGAAGGATGTCCTGACTGGAACATGGAATGGCCTCCACCCAGTACTGGCCTGGTCACAGGGTTCTGTTTGTGTGTTACAGCAGACCAAGTATAATCCCATTTCGGTCCCAGAAAGGCTGGTACGTCGATGCAATGTGGATGATCCTCCTATCTCTCCTCTCAATAGCCAGTCCTGCGAAGCCAGAACAATGATGGAGAATTCTGTCGGTGTTATCAAAACCCATGCCAGTGAGGCATGATGTGCAAGTATTTCCTCGCCTTTTTGCTAATAATAATAAATTTAACTCAAACAAATCAGTGGCCGTTCTCTACACACTGGATAAATAGGATGAGAAAGAAATTAGGGAAAGAAAACCCCTTCACAATAGTCACAAAAATATATAATAATTTGTTGTGACTCTAACTAAGGCAGCGAAAGATCTGTATGCCAAGAACTTCAAGTCTCTGAAGAAAGAATTTGAAGAAGATCTCAGAACATGGAAAGATCTCCCATGCTCATGGATTGGCAGGATTAATGTAGTCAAAATTACTACCCTGCTGAATACAATCTACAGATTCAATGTAATCCCCATCAGAAAAACAAATAACCCCATTAAAAAATGGGGTACAGAGCTAAACAAAGAATTCTCAACTGAGGAATACCAAAAGGCTGAGAACCACCTGAAAAAAATGTTCCACATCCTTAATCATCACAAAAAATGCAAATCAAAACAACATTGAGATTCCACCTCACAACAGTCAGAATGGCTAATGTAAAGGATGTGGAGAAAAAGAAACACTCACCCATTAACTTAGTCCCAATAGTTATGAGTTTTAACTCTACATGAACCTGCAAAGCTGGTGACAGATGATAAATGTTTAGGTAGATAATTACTCATAATAGACATGCATGTAAACATTCTTTGTTGTAAACTTTGATCTATAATTTGAATTTATGTGTAAACTTCTAATGAAATTTTTAAATTTTTACCATGTGGTCATGTATTATGAAAGACATATAAGTGCTGAGAACAAAAAAAAAAAAAAAAAAAAAAAAAGAAAAGAAAAGAAAACTTATTCCACTTTTTCTAAGCAGATTCCTTTTTTCTTAGACAACTCTCATATGAATCATTTAGAGAGAATTTAGAAATAAAGATTGAAATCACTTTAAAAAAAAAAACCAAAATAAGCAAAAAAAGTTATACAGAGGTAAAGGAATCTAAGCAGGACTTAAGCAGCTGTTAATATTTGGGACTTGCATTTGGACTAAAAATGGCTTTCTTCTAGTTCAAGGTACTTCTGATAGAAAATCCATTAATCTGATCTCTTACGAGTAGCTTGGCCCTGAAATGTCCTTTGCATACAAACTGAGAACTAATTTACTTCAATTCTAATCTCTCTGGGCAATGAGTCCAGTTGATTTGGCAAAAACTAAAAAGTAAAGTAAGGCAAGGCCATAAACCACACCGTGCTTAAAATTGGAAAAAAGAAAAGCAGAGAAATCGGCTGCCATACAATGAACTCTAGGAATCTCAGTATGTGAATGTCATGTCACCAGAAGTTTTGTAATGAAGACAGGAGCTAACTCCTCTTTAAGGTGTCAAGTTCAAGACACCATAGATGTATAAAATGGTAGATTCATTTTAAAGAAAAACAGCTATTAGAGGTATCTTTTATAGTCACCTTTGAAACAGAAATGACATGAGCATAAGCTGATGCACGTTGCACTATTTTGGTGCAATATCTATCTGTCTCGTTGAAAACATACTCATAATGCTCTCATACTGCTTGACATGGAGAGATGGTAGAAACAAATGCTATGATCAAATAGGAATGAAGACAGATACTTGGGTGATTTTCTTTTTTTCTAGATTTTTTAAAATATTTTTTTTCTAATCACTTCCAAACCAATGAAAAAAAAATACCCAGTCTCAGAAATAAATTTTGCCAATGTAAGTTTTCTAAGTTGGTCTACTTGTCATAGCATGTAAACTCTATTATCTTAATTTTTTTATTCTCTTGTCTTTTCCACAATAATACCATATACATGCATTTTGAATAAATGAATTACTGTATTTTCTGAGTTCTATATTTAAAATTATGTTACAATATATAGTATTTCATAATTCACCTTTAAAGCCCAAAGATTTCTTTACAATATTTCTTCAAACTCTAATACATCTATGTCCTGTAATATTGACTTTGGCTCCTACATTAGGGGCCCTGTGTTCCATCCAATAGATGACTGTGAGCATCCACTTCTGTATTTGCCAGGCATTGAAGCTAGAGAAAATACCCAAGGAGCTAAAGGGGTCTGCAACCCTATAGGAGGAACAACAACATGAACTAAACAGTACCTCCCAGAGCTGTGTCTCTAGTTGCATAGGTAGCTGAGGATGGCCTAGTTGGCCATCAATGGGAGCAGAGGCCCTTGGTCTTGCGAAGATCATATGCCCCAGTGCATGGGGAATGCCAGGGCCAGGAGGCAGGAGTGGGTGGGTTGGGGAGCGGGGTGGAAGCAGGGTATAGGGGGCTTTGGGGATAGCATTTGAAATGTAAATAAAGAAAATATCTAATAAAAATGCCATAAATAAAAAAAATCAAAAGAAAATACTGACTTTGGGTATTCTCCAACAACTCAAAGCCTGAGAAGCCAACTCCAACCAGCCAGCCAAGCTCTGTCCCTTGAGAAGTATACAACAATAGGCCTCAAAAGATCACTAATACACTTGGCGATATAAAGGGTTCAACTTAAATGAAGTCTAACTGAAAAGGCCAAAGCATAGGTTAGAAATAGAATTGTTTGCCTCTTTAATAGAATCCTGGGAGCTGTCCCAGGTACTGACTCAGAATAATTCTCCATCACCATTTCTGAGAAGAATGCAGCTGACCACTGAGTTCAGCTGCACTAATCCTCAACAACCACTAATATCCATACTCTCTTATCACAAAGCTCTAATACATCCAAATATTGTGTAATTATCTGCATATATAACTCTTAACTGATCTGCCCTTAAATGCCTTGTCATAATATGATCATTGAGGTTTTTTTCATGTCAGGAGCAAACATAGGAAAAGTCAGACAATGGCACATGACTAACAGAGACCTGTGACCACTGTGCTCAATCTCAGTTTCAGCTTTTAACTACTTTAATACCCACCCCCATAAAACAAGAGTTCCAGGATGATCCTTAATATGATACCAGTCAAGTACTTTTAATATGCCAGGAACTGCTTCTCTTATCACATAATTTCAAAAATTAAGCCATAGATGAGATTTCTATTCCATCTTCTAGTCTGCTTTGCAATTCCATGATATTTTTGTGGTAAAGGCATTTATCCTTTTTGGTTATAAATGGAATAATTTTCCTAATTGCTGAGAGTACAATATAGGGCATTTCCAGGACCAAACTCTCAACTATAATGCCAGTCTAGTTTATATTTCAGAATTCATATGTCTGTACATACATATGTACATGTAATAAAATTAGTTGAACAAAATGAATCCATGACTTTTAAAGAGATTCAGAAAGGGTATATAGAAAGGTAAAGAAGGAAAGGGAATAGGTGAATAAATGTCTAAAATACATTACACCTTCAAAAATTAATTAGGAATGAACGTTTTTCAAAACTAATAAAAGTTAATATTTGGTGGTGAAAAAGGATACAGGCATGTGAGTTGAGGGGAAAGTTATAAAAATAACTGTTTTTCTAGATTGAACTACGCTATAGTATTTTCCTGAATTGTGATAAGTAAATATACAACTGGTAGTTAAAATATAAAACCCTCAGCAAATCCTATATCACAGTGACTATTCAAACAGTTTAGATGTTCACTGTGGTGTTTGTTTATGTTTATGTTTGTTTTGTTCAAGTGTTTGTTTATGACCTTCTGGATCTGAGGAGATTTTTATTTATAAATTAATGACAATAAGGTGAGTTTTATCTAAAAGTTAATAAGTATTAAAAGTATAAAGAGAGTTGAGTTTGGGCTGTCAAATACTTTATTTAAATCTAGATATCTGATCCCAGAGCCCCTATCCCTAAGTAACATGCCAGAATGCCTTTTAAACATATTTGATTAATGTATAATCTTGAATAAGTACTTTTTATTTCATTATATATAATCTATATTTTCAATTATGTGTGTATGTTAGTGTACATGTGTGTATTTGTGTGTGCATTTGTGTGTATGTGTATGTACATATGTGTGTATGTGTGTGTACATGTGTGTGTATGGGTGGGAGTGTGGGTGTGTGTGCTTGTAGTGTGGCTTGTGAGAGCAGGTACCTGTGGAAGACCAATGAGCTTGTCAGATCTTTTTTTTTTTTTCAATTTTTTATTAGATATTTTCTTAATTTAAATTTCAAATGCTATCCTGAAAGTCCCCTCCCCTCTCCCCCTCCCTACTCCCCTGCCCACCCACTCCCACTTCTTGGCCCTGGTGTTCCCCTGTATTGGGGCATATAAAGATTGCAGTACCAAGGGGCCTCTCCTCCCAATGATGGCTGACTAGGCCATCTTCTGCTACATATGGAGCTAGAGACACGAGTTCTTGGGTTCTGGTTAGTTAATATTGTTGTTCCTCTTCTAGGGTTGCAGACCCCTTCAGCTCCTGGGGTTCTATCTCTAGCTTCTCCAAAGTGGGACCCGTGCTCCCTCTTATGAATGACTGTGAGCATCCACTTCTATGGGAGACAGCTATATCAGGGTCCCTTCAGTAAACACTTGCTGTTCTATGCATTAGTGGATGAGTTTAGGGACTGATTATGGGATGGACCCTTGGAGGGTTAGTCTCTGTATGGTCCATCCTTGCATCTTAGCTCTAAACTTTGTCTCTGTAACTCCTTTCATGGGTATTTTGTTTCCTATTCAAAGGGAGAATGAAGTATCCACGTGCTGGTCTATCTTCTTGATTTTCTTGTGTTTTGCAGATTGTATCTTGGGTATTCTAAGTTTCTGGGCTAATATCCATTTACCAGTGAGCACATATCCAATGACTTCTTTTGTGATTGGGTTACCTCACTAAAGATTAGGTCCTCCAAATTGACCCATTTGCCCAAGAATTTCATAAATTCATTTTTTTAATAGCAGAAAAGTACTCCATTGTGTAAATGTACCACATTTTCTGTATCCATTCCTCAGTTGAGGGACATCTGGGTTTTTTCCAGCTTCTGGCTATTATAAATAAGGCTGCTATGAACATAGTGGAGCATGTGTCCTTTTTACTAGTTGGAACATCTTCTGGGTATATGCCCACGAGAGGTATTGCTGGATCCTCTGGTAGTACTATGTCCAATTTTCTGAAAAAACACCAGACTGATTTCCAGAGTGGTTGTACAAGTTTGCAATCCCACAAGCAATGGAGGAATGTTCCTCTTTCTCCACATCCTTGCCAGCATCTGCTGTCACGTAAATTTTTGATCTTAGCCATTCTGACTGGTGTGTAGTGGAATCTAAGTGTTATTTTGATTTGTATTTCCCTGATGATTAAGGATGTTGAACATTTTTTCAGATCTTTCTCAGCAATTTGGAAGTCTTCAATTGAGAATTCTTTGTTTAGCTCTGTACCCCATTTTTAATGGGGTTATTCTTTTTTTTTTTCTGGAGTCCAGCTTCTTTAGCTCTTTGTAGATGTTGGATATTAGTCCCCTATCAAATTTAGGATTGGTAAAAATCTTTTCCCAATCTGTGGGTGGCCTTTTTGTGTTGCTGACTGTTTCTTTTGCCTTACAGAAGCTTTGCAATTTCATAAGGTCCCATTTGTCAATTCTTGATCTTATAGCAAAGGCCATTGCTGTTCTATTTAGGAATTTTTCCTCTGTGCCCATATCTTCGAGGGTTTTCCACACTTTCTCCTCTATATATTTCAGTGTCTTTGGTTTTCTGTGGAGGTATTTTATCCACTTAGACTTAAGCTTTGTACAAGGAGATAAGAATGGATCAATTTGCATTCTTCTACATGATAACAGCCAGTTGTGCTAGCACGATTTGTTTAAAAGGCTGTCCTTTTTCCACTGGAAGGTTTTAGCTCCCTTGTCAAAGATCAAGTGACCATAGGTGTGTGCATTCACTTCTGGGTCTTCAATTCTATTCCATTGATCTATCTCTCTGTTGCTGTACGAGGACCATGCAGTTTTTATCATGCTTGCTCTGTAGTACAGCTTAATGTCAGGCATGGTGATTCCCCCAGAGGTTCTTTTATTGTTGAGAATAATTTTTGCTATCCTATGTTTTTTATTATTCCAGGTAAATTTGCAAATTGCCCTTTCTATCTCAGTGAAGAATTGAGTTGGAATTTTGATAGGGATTGCGTTGAATCTGTAGATTGCTTTTGGCAGGATAGCCATTTTGACGATATTAATCCTGCCAATCCATGAGCATGGGAGATCTTTCCATCTTCTGAGATCTTCATTTCCTTTCTTCAGAGACTTGAAGTTCTTGTCATACAGATCTTTCACTTCCTTAGTTAGATTCACACCAAGATATTTTATAGTATTTGTGATTATTGTGAAGGGTGTTGCTTCCCTAATTTCTTTCTCAGCCCTCTTATCCTTTGTGTAGAGAAAGGCCATTGATTTGTTTGAGTTAATTTTATGTCCACTACTGCAATGAAAGTGTTTATTAGGTTTAGGAGTTCTTTGGTGGAATTTTGGGGTCCCGAATATATACTATGCTATCATCTTCAAACAGTGATATTTTAACTTCTTCCTTTACAATTTGTATCCCCTTGATCTCCTTTTCTTGTCGAATTGCTCTGGCTAGGACTTCAAGTACTATACTGAATAGGTAGGGAGAAAGTGGGCAGCCTTGTCTAGTCCCTGATTTTAATGGGATTGCTTCCAGCTTCTCTCCACTCAGTTTGATGTTGGCTACTGGTTTGCTGTATATTGCTTTTATTATATTTAGGCACTGGCCTTGAATTACTAATCTTTTCAAGACTTTTATCATGAAAGGGTGTTGGATTTTGTCAAATGCTTTCTCAGCATCTAATGAGATGATCATGTGGTTTTTGTCCTTGATTGTGTTTATATTGTGGATTACGTTGATGGATTTCCATATATTAAACCATCCCTGCATTCCTGGTATGAAGCCTACTTGGTCATTATGGATGATCGCTTTGATGTGTTCTTTGATTTGGTTGGCGAGAATTTTGTTGAGTATTTTTGCATCGATATTCATGAGGGAAATTGGTCTGAAGTTCTCTATCTTTGTTGTGTCTTTATGTGGTTTAGGTGTCAGAGTAATTGTGACTTTACAGAATGAATTGGGTAGAGTACCTTCTGTCTCTATTTTGTGGAATAGTTTGAGAAGAGGTAGAATTAGGTCTTCTTTGAAGGTCTGATAGAACTCTGCACTAAACCCATCTGGTCCTGGGCTTTTTTTGGTTGGGAGACTATTGATGACTGCTTCTATTTCTTTAGGGGGAATGGGCCTTTTTAGATTGTTAATCTGATCCTGGCTTAACTTTGGTACTTTGTATCTTTCTAGGATGTTGTCGATTTCCTCCAGGTTTTCTAGCTTTTTTGAGTATAGCATTTTGTAGTAGGATCTGATTATGTTTTTGATTTCCTCAGGTTCCATTGTTATGTCTCCTTTTTCATTTCTGATTTTGTTATTTAAGATACTGTTCCTGTGCCCTCTATTGAGTCTGGCTAAAGGTTTATCTATTTCTTTGATTTTCTCAAAGAACCAGCTCATGGTTTGGTCAATGCTTTGAATAGTTCTTTTTGTTTCTACTTGGTTGATTTCTGCACTGAGTTTGATTATTTCATGCCATCTACTCCTTTTGGGTGAATTTGCTTCCTTTAGTTCTAGAGCTTCTAGGTGTGCTGTCAAGATACTAGTGTATGCTCTCCCTAGTTTCTTTTTGGAGGCATTCAGGGATATGAGTTCTCCTCTTAGGACTGCCTTCATTGTGTCCCATAAGTTTGGGTACATTGTGGCTTCATTTTCATTAAACCTTAGAAAGTCTTTAATTTCTTTCTTCATTTCATCCTTGACTAAGGAATCATTTAGAGTGTTGTTCAGTTTCCATGAGAATGTTCGCTTTCTATTATTTATGTTGTTATTGAAGATCAGCTTTAGTCGATGGTAGTCAGATAGAATGCATGGGATAATTTCAATATTTTTCTATCTGTGGAGGCCTGTTTTGTGACAAATTATATGGTCAATTTTGGAAGAGGTACCATGTGGTGCTAAGAAGAAGGTATGTCCTTTTGTTTTAGGATAAAATGTTCTGTAGATATCTATTAAATCCATTTGTTTCATGATTTCTGTTAGTGTCCATGTGTCTCTGTTTAGTTTCTGTTTCCAAGATCTGTCCATTGGTGAGAGTGGAGAGTTGAAGTCTCCCAATATTATTGTGTGAGGTGCAATGTGTGCTTTGAACTTTACTATAGTTTCTTTAATGAATGTGGCCGTCCTTGTATTTGGAGCATAGATATTCAGAATTGAAAGTTCATCTTGGTTGATTTTACCTTTGTTGAGTATGAAGTGCCCCTCTTTGTCTTTTTTTATAACTTTGGGTGGAAAGTCAATTTTATCCGACATTAGAATGGCTACTCCAGCTCTTTTCTTCGGACCATTTGCTTGGAAAACTGTTTTCCAGCCTTTCACCTTAAGGTAGTGTCTTTCTTTTTCCCTAAGGTGCATTTTCTGTAAGCAGCAAAATGTTGGGTCCTGTTTGTGTAGCCAGCCTATTAGTCTATGTCTTTTTATTGGGGAATTGAGTTCATTGATGTTAAGAGAAATTAAAGAAAAGTAGTTGTTGCTTCCTGTTATTTTTGTTGTTAAGGTTGGGATTCTGTTCTTGTGGCTGTCTTCTTTTAGGATTGTTGAAGGATTACTTTTTAGTTTTTTCTAGGGTATAGTTTCCATCCTTGTTTTGGTGGTTTCCCATTATTATCCTTTGAAGTGTTGGATTTGTGGAAAGATATTTTGTGAATGTGGTTTTAACATGGAATACTTTGATTTCTCCATCTATGTTAATTGAGACTTTTGCTGGATATAGTAACCTGGGCTTGCATTTGTGTTGTCTTAGAGTCTGAATAACGTCTGTCCAGGATCTTCTGGCTTTCATAGTCTCTGTGAGAAGTCTGGTGAAATTCTAATAGGCCTGCCTTCATATGTTACTTGACCTTTTCCCCTTACTGCTTTTAATATTCTATCTTTATTTAGTACATATGTTGTTTTGATGATTATGTGTCAGAAGGAATTTCTTTTCTGGTCAAGTGTATTTGGTGTTCTGTAGGCTTCGTGTATGTTCATGAGCATCTCTTTCTTTAGGTTTGGGAAGTTTTCTTCTATTACTTTCTTGAAAATATTTGCTGGCCCTTTAAGTTGAAAATCTTCTTTTTCATCTACTCCTATTATCCATAGGTTTGATCTTCTCATTGTGTCCTGGATTTCCTGGGCGTCTGAGTTAGGATCTTTATGCATTTTGCATTTTCTTTGAATGTTGTACCCATGTTCTCTATGGAATCTTCTGCACCTGAGATTTTCTTTTCCATCTCTTGTATTCTGTGCTGATGCTCACATCTATGGTTCCTGATTTCTTTCCTTGTGTTTCTATCTCCAAAGTTGCCTCACTTTGGGTTTTCTTTATTATTTCTATTTCCCTTTTTAGGTCCTGGATGGTTTTGTTTAATTCCATTACCTGTTTGGTTGTGTTTTCCTGTAAAAGGATTTTTGTGTTTCCTCTTTAAGGACTTTTACCTCTTTAGCATTGTTCTCCTGCATTTCTTTATGTGAGTTATCCATGTCCTTCTTAATGTCCTTCTTCATGCCCTCTACCAGCACCATGAGATATGATTTTAAATCCGACTCTTGCTTTTCGGGTGTGTTGGGGTATCCAGGACTGGCTGAAGTGGGAATGCTGGATTCTGAAGAGGGTGAGTGGTCTTGGTTTCTGTTATTAAGATTCTTAAGTCTGCCTTTTGTCATCTGATAATCTCTGGAGTTGGTTGTTATAGTTGTCTCTAGTTGGAGCTTGTTCCACCTGTGATTCTGTTGGCCTCTGTCAGTAGTCCCGGGATCCCAGCTCTCTCCTGAATCTCAGTGATCAGAGTAGTCTCAGCAGGCAAGCTCTCCTTTTGCAGGGAAGGTGCATGGTGTTTTGGTGTTCAGACCTGCCTCTTAGGTAAAGTTGAAGACCCTATATTGGGCCTGTTCTAGAAGATGTGTTGCCTCTGAGGTCTGCACACTCGCCTGCACAGACTGGTCTCTGTGGGAGCCTTTGTAGTCAGTGAGCTGACCTGAGCAGACTGGTCTCTGAGAGACCTGGGTCCCAATATGGCTCTCTCACAATTTCTAGCTGGGGAAGCCCTCCCAGGCTGAGAATTCTCCTCAGGCGGGGAGGGAGCCTGGATGTCTAGAGCCCAAGCTGGGTGTGTCGGAAAAGGTGTACTGTTCATCTGTTTGCTCACTTACCCTTTGCAGTCTCTGAGATGACCTGCGCAGACTAGGTCTGGGACCCAAGATGGCTCTCTCACACGTTCGGGCAGGGAAAACCCTCCCAGGCTGAGAACTGTCCTCAGGCAGGGAGGGTGCTGGGATGTCTAGAGCCCAGAGCTGAGTCTGTCCTAAAAAGTGCACTGCTCAGCTGTTTGCTCACTCACCCTTTTTAGTTCCTGTGCTGACCTGAGCAGACTTGTTCTGAGCGACCCTTTGCAATCTGTGAGCTGACCTGCTCAGACTGGGTCTGAGCGACCCTTTGTGGTCCATGAGCTGACCTGTCTAGAATGTTCTCTGAACGACCTAGGATCCAATATGGCTCTCTCACAAGTTCTGGCAGGTAAGTCCCTCCCAGGGGGAGAACTGTCCTCAGGCGGGGAGGGTACCTGGATGTCTAGAGCCCAGAGCTGGTTGTGTCCCAAAAGGTGCCTTGTTCAGTCCTTTGTTCTCTCACCATTTCCAGTCCATGAGCTGACCTGCGCAGACTGGGTCTGAGTGATCCTTTGCAGTCTGGAGCCTGTCTTTCTTATATTCCCAGTTGATTCTGGACTCCTCTGAGTCCAGCTTATACTGTGATCCTTTGATTGTGGGCTCCTGTGAAATGCTGGTCCCAAGATCACGTAGGAAGTCCTAGGGCTGCTTGGGGAGTGCACAGGCTGTGAGCCCAAGGAAACAGGGCACTGGAGGGGTCCAGAAGGAACCTCTGCTCTTTGTCTGGCCACTCCTGTATTTCCCCAGTGCTGTCCTAGTTCCTGCGACTAGATGGAACTGATGTTGTACTCCACTCATGGCTGGATCCAAGATCAGGTAGGGAGTCCTCTAGGGATGGTTGGGGAGTGCACAGGCTGTGAGCCCAAGTAGAGCTTGTCAGATCTTTTGGAGTTAGAGTTGTACGTGCCTGTGAACCACCAGACATGGGTGTTGTGAAGTAAACATAGATATTTGGAAAGAGCAATATGCACTCTTATTATCCATCTTTTCAGGTCCTACTTTGATATTTTAAAATCATAGCTTCATGTTTTATTAATTTTTAAATTAACATAGAAAGTACAATAGTTTGAATAACTTTGCAAATGATTGTAAACTGAAGTTAGCTGTAAATAAAGAAATTTGTAGCTGGGCATGCTGGCGCAAGCCTTTAATCCCAGCACTTGAGAGACAGGCAGGCAGATTTCTGAGTTCAAGGCCAGACATGTCTACAAAGTGAGCTCCAGGACAGCCAGGGCTATACAGAGGAACTCTGTCCCGAAAAACAAACAAACAAAACAAAACAAAACAAAACAAAACGCCAAAAAAAAAAAGAAAGAAATTTGTATAATTCATTAACCTAGGCCAAGTAGTGAAACACAAACACTTTTCATGTATTTAATAAACATACTTTATGAGCTGTTAGAAGCCAATTTGTAGAATCAAAAAGATAAGTAAAACGGTATCAGAACTTTACCTACATACTCTGAGTGTGTTAATTTTATTTTAAATTTTAAATTATTTTTAATTACTTCAAAAATAAGTTAGGAGCTACCATGTTTGAAAAATAAATTCAAACAGAACATAAATCTAGTAGATTTCATTTGGGTCACTGAGGGCCTGTCCTGATGTTTGCCATTGCTCTTACTCTTAAATCTCTTCAATCACTGCCATGGCTAGCCTCAGATTTTGCAACACTTTATACAGGCAACTGAATGAAAAGCCAGAAGCTTCATATCAAACTGCAGCTATTTCAGCTCTAAAGGCAACTAGAAAAGTTGCTCTCCCATGAGACAGAAATGCATTCTCTCTATCAAAAACCTATGATGCCCTCAGGTTGTAGCAAGGGAAGAATTGAGCATTTGAAGCTAGAAAATGTTATTTTTTAATCAAAGGGCATCGTTGTTATTCCACATGGCCTGTAGCACAATTTGTTTAAGACAATATGGCACATCAGCAAAGGTAAAACACAAAATAAAAATGCACAAATAACACCCTGGCCAAAGGAACCAATATTGGCCCTAGTATCTTCATGACATGGGACTTCAAAATACATATTTCTCACGCAGTTTTAAGCATGACTTCATTTCCATGGTTTGTATTCCACTGCTCTGTTGTGTCAGTCTTCCAATAAACCTATACATCATGCCAAGTGAAAAATGTCCTTAGTCCCTTCACCTGATGGTAAAGGAGCAGTGTGGCTTAGAAGAGTGAGCATTGAGGCAGAAATTGGAGTTTGATTGCCAGCCCTGACATATTTTGACACCAGATGCTTGGTGAGTTGGACTTCTTCTTTTAAGTTCAGTTCTCACAAGTAGGACACCTCCTCTGTCTGTCACTAGAATTCTTATTGAACACATGAGCTAAGGCTTAAGTGAGAGCAATTGGGAGAGGTGAACATCTTAAGATTGCTTTAGGAGAGTGTGACTTTTTCCTTTTTAAATTTAAAAGTTTTAATTTCCATGAATTTATTTACCAGCAATTTAGTTCATTGCTGATATTTCTTCATTGTTTTTTTATCTAAACTATTATATTTATTTGAAAATTATGAACCATCCTAGAGTTTCTTAGACTTCTCATAGTTTATAAACAATAAATATGGGGTGCATATAGTTAAGCTTGAATTGTGAATTCATTTTTCTCTAGTAAATTATAATTGTAGTTTTAAATACTGACTTTTACGATCAAAGAAGAAAATTAAGATAAAATTGAGAAAAAGATATTAGCTAACATCTGTGGTGTAACTCCTCATACTGTGGCCTATCTAATTGATTTTGAATGCAAATCTAATTTACAAAATCATTATTTAACCTGTTCCATTTGACCAATAATGCTTTCTTTGAATAATTTAGACATTGCATTTTTGTGTAATCTTTTGGACCTGAAGCTGTACCCGTATACTGATAAAAGTCATAGTATATCTTTAAGATAAGAGCTTTATTGTAGTAAAAACTGTGAAATTTTTTTAATGTATTGGAGACTTATCCTCTCAGCATGTTTTTTCTATATAATTAGAAATAAACAAAAGCATTCAGAACATATTCAGACAGCTAGAGACTAAATATTTTCTAAGACTACAAGAACCACATGTCATATGCTAGTTGTAAATTACTGTCTACAGTTATGCAGAAATCAGCCTTCCATATCACAGCTTTCCCTGAATGGGGAAAGAGTCAGCTAGCAAGTATATGCCATAAACCTCAGATTTCCTTCACTGGGAGTTCACATGTATTGTTAACCGCCTTCAATTGTTAATGTATTCCTCAAATGAGATGCATCACCTTGAAGAATGGCTTTTTGCCCTCTGGGAATAGACCAAACAAATATTCATTCACTATGATAATCAGCTCTACCTTCAGCCACATATAAACCAAAATTAATAGGCACCAGTGATTAAGTTTTAAGTCAATGAGTCATCACTGTCTACTGTGAAAATAATAAGAAAAATACAAATTATAATGAATTTGGTTTCAGGAAGCCCTGTTAGACACAATGGGACCAAAAATACTTCAGGAAACTAAAAAAAAAAAAAAAGATTTCCTTCTCATTATAGATTTTAGATTTTTTTGAGTAACCAATTTTCAGTGATAAGAAAGATTTCCTTTAACTTATGCTATAGTTATCTTAGGTCATTTGTTCTGACCACATATAGTATACAGTTGAAAGAAAAATAAATCCTTTTAAAATGCTTAAAACTATATAGAGCTCTTCAAGGATATACATAAATTTAATCTCAGCCAAACCATCAACTGTCAAAATCATCTATGATTTTTCTCCAACTTAAACTTTGCATTGGAATAAAAAAAGAATTGTACATGACATTATAGAAAATAACAAATCATTCCTTAAATCGGCAGCTGAGGCTATGGACAGTAAATGATCCAGTGGTTCCACTTTCTTGGAACTGAGTAGTGGAAGAAAATGAAGAAAGATACCACTGACAGGGCACGGATGATGGGAACAGGCTCACATTATGAATGATATGCTAAGTGATTGGCTCCGATGGAATCACGGGATTGCTGCTGCCTTGTGCAGAAGCTGATTCTCATTCTTATTGTTCACCTCCTAAGACTCCAGCATATTGTAGCGGGGAAGGAGAAAAGAAGCCATGAGCACATGCATTCCCTCTATATTTATACAGTTAGAAATACTCTGAATGCTTGCCCAGATATACAGAGTGAAATGGGGTAAAACCTGATGCAAAAACCACATATCTTGGAAGCAAGGTTTATTAGTTTTAATATTCACATATGTTTTCTGCACTCATTACTATATTTTATTTGATAAGATTAAAGATATACATATACCTAACTGTAAAATAAATAATGATTCAATTCTACATAATAATATATTGAAGACAATAACAAAGACGTGTTTCAGGCTGTTTTGATGTGCTTAGAGATGCATTTTATATTTTTCTGTCTTCAAACCAGAAGAGAATGTTTGATTCATTTGGTTGGACTGGTGTGTGTGTGTGTGTGTGTGTGTGTGTGTGTGTGTGTGTGTGTGATGGACCAATCATCAGAGGAACTTTTTGTCCTGTTATTCAATATACTAGAAACATTTCATAAAATTTAGCACTATGCTGATGTCAAAATTTTCTTTAAATTTATTTTATTTCTACATAAATGCAATGACCTCAGAGCTTAGTAAGATAGTAATTCTTTTGTGAATGAATCCTTTAATTTATAACATGACTAATGGTAAATCCTATGATACTGTGAATTTCTTGATCTAAATATTATGGGTAGCATTTCACTTTAATTTTACAAATTTTAAATTGAAATCACTAGTATGTCCAAGTAAGATTAGTTTTAAAAGAAAAATATAAGAAATAGCAGTGATCTATTACAAAAGTGAAACAGTTCAAAGCATAATTTTATAAGCTTAGCCATCAATTTTTTCAATTGAATACGTATACATGACTAGCTATGCTGATTGAAGAATCAAAGTATTTGATTGGTATGTAACCAGCTCATTTATCTACTTTTAGGTCATAAGCAATATATTTTAATCAAGTGTTTCAGAAGTTACATTAAGAAGGATGTAAG
Organism: Mus minutoides; assembly: GCA_902729485.2. NCBI lineage: Eukaryota > Metazoa > Chordata > Mammalia > Rodentia > Muridae > Mus > Mus minutoides. The sequence goes on from LR753925.1 coordinate 54,241, forward strand.
TAATTTTTGTAAACAATAAGCATATAATCCTAAATATTACAAATTCTGCTTGCAAAATTTTCAGTAAAGGACAACCCAATGAGATTGAAGACTGGCTAAGTTAATGGGTAATAAGTAGAGTGCTATAATTACTGTGCTTTCTGAATTGAAGATAAAGTTATACACTTGTTAGTATTAGGGAAATGAACAAATTTTATTTTCTAGGGTAGAGCCCAGCAGGCATTTCTGTGAATCCCCCAATACCACTCAGCTCACCCCCTGAGGGGAAAAGACACATGCATTCAAATCAAATGTTTTTCTATCAAGTTCTCAACTAATGACTTTCCTAGGAGACCCAGACCTGTCAGTCACCTACTGCCTATTTAGACACGTTAAAACAGAATGTGTTGTTTATTTGTCTTTCATTGAAGTGAATCTGTTTTCTCATATTGAATTTATATCCAAATCCCAGCTTGTCAATACTGCTTAGCTTAGGGATTCTGTTTGTTTTGTTTTTGTCTGCATGCAATAAAGGAAAATGAGACTGTTCATGTCTGTTTTGCCCCTCTGTAAATTTATGCACAGGGTAACAATTATTTAAGTCACAGGTCCAAATTTCAAGCCCTATAACATACATTTTAACTGAATTCCATTTTGTCTAATTCATGATTTATTAACACAGTATTGCCCAAGCTCGAGTTTACATTTTAAATAAAAAAAGGAATATGATGTCTACCTTTTAAAAAATGTGTATCTTTTCAAATTTAATCATTTTTTCTAGGTGATTTTATTGCTGTAGGAAAACATAGTGAAACAATGTAATGAATTTGACCAGGCTGCTGTGACCTTTTTTTTTTTTTTTTGTAGAAAATAGAACGTATACATATGCATGCATATGTATGTGTGTACATATTTCTATGCATGCATGTATGTATGTATGTATGTATGTATGTATGCACACAAAGAGACATATATTTATTCCTGTATTTCCAACCTCTGAATTAGTTTACTTGTGTTTAAGACAAAAAGTACATATTAAGCTTTCCACAAAAACAAGAGTTGTTATGTTTGGTACATACTTCAAAAGCCTAGAAGGCCAAAGAACGCCCTTCCTTAATTATTGAAGAAATGTCTGTAAGAGAACATGAGCAAATAGCATTCATGCTTTCATCCCTAGTAACCTTTTATTGTCCTTTTCTTCAGATGGGTAAGTCAGTATATTTAATAAAGGCAGCAGCAGCCATCAAAGAAGGCAGGGTTCTAATAAATGGTCCTGATTAAAGGCCCTGACAGGGTATGAACTTTGCATAAATTTTCTTATGGTGTCAGGCTAGGAGACTGATTGGAAACTCATTAACATAATCACACATTTAGAGGAAATGCTTTAATGTATCAAAAACATTTTCCTTAGTGTAATAATTTTAAGGATATTAAAATGCAAATGATAATAAGGATCTCTGTTAGTGATGTTCTAAAATCCTGATTATTCACATATTTAGTACAAAATATGGAACTGCATTCAGAAAGACACCTATATTATTTAAAAATTTTAATTTAAATATGGAAATTCTTCATTTGTCTTTTCCATTCATTTTATTTTTGATTCACAGGCAAACAAAATTAATCAACTACATTTGCCTTAAATATTACTGAGCAATGGAAAATTAGTTTCAAGTTCATACACACACACACACACACACACACACACACACACACGATTCAAGCTGCCAGCATTAGTTTTCTTTTCCAATGATAAGGATTTTTAAAGAGTAGTGAGCATTTTTGTTTTTTATGATTGTACTTTGAAAATGGGCAGAAGCATTGCGGCATCTTTCTCCCTGCTTTTGTGGAAGTGTTTTTAAAACAGCAAAGAATAAGGCAGGTCACAGCAGTACTCTAGCTTAACGCTAATTCTTACCAATAGAAGAAACACTGCCCTCTCCCACACAAATAGCCATAATTATGTAAAGAATGACTGCTTCAGACTGATGACTTTCAATATGCTCAAGTCTAGCATACTGGTATAAGAGGCCAGAAAGGTCAACTGTAATTCATAACTGCTATAAAATTGTGTAGCATCCCAGGTCTCCTGCAGGATGCTGACATTATGATGAGTCTTCTGCTGGTTTGTATATGTAAATGTGGGATAGGAATTGCACAGCTTTGACCGTATCACATGCAGAGCATCAATCAGGCAGGAGAATACATCAGAGTATTTTCATTATGCCTAGTTATTTACTGCATCAGAAGAAATTACCCTGGCAAGCTACACAGCCTTTTCTGGGTAGCGTGATATGACCAACCAGACTTCAGCTTACGAGTCTTGTAAACATTACAGTATTAATCTCACAATCACAATCATCAATCTTTGCTAGTCCGTCCTTGGTACAACTGTGAAGATTGCTAACTAGGTTGTGTGAATTTAAATTTAACCCTGAACATCAAAAACTGGATGTCAGATCCAAGCTGTGTATTGCAGAACACCTGTGTGTTTTCAATTTGGGTGGAAGACACATATGAAAATATACACAGAATTATTTTACAATCTTATTTAATTTATCAATTTAATTTGGGATTCCTAATTGGGAAATTACAAGATTTTTATATGGTTTCTGTTTTGTTTGTTTTGTCTTGTTTTTTAAAGACTATTTAAAAATCCAGTTGTAAGTGGGGAATGAAGGAGCACTTAATACCTATCCATATAAACAAATTTCCCATGTGCTCCTGTGGAAATACAGGCAGCCTTTCAGAGATGTAAACTGGGAGCCTCTTGTGAAGTTGAAGACCAGATATAAATTCCCTTGTGATAGGCCATCAGATGTTAAAAGCTCAGGAATCATAAAATTATCCCCATTGCAAGATAGTGTTAAACTTGTCTTGCTGGCATATAAGATGACATTGGTGGTGCCTGTGGAACAATTGCTTGTTTCTCATACTGCCAAAGGTAAAAAATAATCTCCCCTTTCTTCTGTTCTAGCATAGGAAGCATAGGAGATGTAGGCAAGAAAGATGGGCTGAATGAACACTATATCATTTTAACTTTAGAAACTGCACAGAGCATAGACTATTCTATTTAGATAATGCAAGAGATAATGTGTATTCATTTTTGGAAGTCATGTGAAAACCGGGATGATGATGATAATTTTTCCATGGTCAAGAAACAATAAATATGTAATGAGCACGCCATGTATAGACTGCCTGGCAGTTTAATTTGAACTGTGACCTTTTTATTATTATTATTTTCTGTCCACAGGACTTTTTACTAAACATGTAGCATTGAATCAATTCTTTCTCCTTTTCTGAATATCCTGCTGTCTCCCATCTTGGAATAAAAAAAAACAGTAACCAACATTTCCTTTTCCTTTTCAAACAGAAAGATTTTTAAATCGAGATTTCTGTAACCTTCTGATACACAAAAAGTAAATATTTCTTCCATAAGCTTTAACCCCTGCTTGATGGGATCAGCACTATAGGTGCTTTTTTGCTGAAACTGCTTACAGTCTTTAAAAATTGTGTATCATATATTGAGAATTTCAAAAGAGTTTTCCTGTTTCTATGAAGTTAAGATTTTAAAAAACGTACTGAAGATTATAAATAATTTATATTCAAACAAACCATATGACAATCAAAGAGCTGTTCATTGTAAGAAGATTGTGATGTCTGAGATGTGAAACACCTTGCTCCTTGTTCTTCATCTCTATGTACATGATTGTTTTGAACAGTTTTCACTGATTGTTGAAAATACTGTCTTCTTTTCACTGATTGGTTTTAGATCCTTTGTCAAAAATCAAGTGAGTCTGGGTGTTCAACTCTATTGCATTGATGTGCCGGCCTTTCATTGTGCCAATATCATGCAGATTTTATCACTATTGCTCTGTAGTACAGCTTGAGGTCTGAGATGCTGATTCTTTCAGAAGTTCTTTTATTGTTGAGAATAGTTTTCACTATCCTGGGATTTTTGTCATTCCAGCTGAAACTCTAACACATGGGCACCGGATAAAAAAGTTCCTGAACAGAACACCTAAGATCAAGAATTAACAAATGGGACCTCATAAAATTACAAAGCTTCTGTAAGGCAAAGTACACTTCCAGTAGAACAAAACGGCAACCAACAGAGTAGGAAAAGGTCTTTACCAATCTTATATTTGATAGCAGGCTAATATCCAATATATACAAACTATACAAACAACTCAAGAAGTTAGACTCTGGAGAACCAAATAACCCTATCAAAAATGGGGAACAGAGCTAAAAAGAATTCTCAACTGAGGAAACTCAAATTGCCAAGAAGCACATAAAGAAATGTTCAACATCCCTAGCCATCAGGAAATGCAAATCAAAACCACCCTGAGATTTCACTTCACACCATTCAGAGTGCCTAAGATGAAAAACTTAGGTGACAGCAGATGCTGGTCAGGATGTGGAAAAAGAGGACACTCCTCCATTGCTTATGGGATTTCAAGCTGGTCAAACCACTCTGGAAATTAGTCTGGTGGTTCCTCAGAAAACTGTAAATAGTACTACCTGAGGAGCCAGCTATTCCATTCCTGGGCATATACCCCGAAGATGCTCACCATGTAATAAGGACACATGCTTGACTATATTCATAGCAGCCATATTTATAGTGGCCAGAAGGTGGAAGCAACCCAGGTGTCCCTCTACAGAGGAATGAATACAGAAAATGTGGTACATTTACACAATGGAGCCCTGCTCAGCCATTATAATACAGTGACTTCATGAAATTCATAGGCAAATTGATGGAATTTGAGAATACCATACTGAGGGAGATGATTCAATCACAAGGGAACAAGATTGTTATAGTTGAGTCTTCAGGTATATCTATTTCCAATTTTCTGAGGAACCTCCAGATTGATTTCCACAATGGTTATACAACTTTACAATCCCACCGGTAATGAAGGTATATTTCTCTACCTTCACATCCTCTCCAAAATATGTTGTCACCTGAGACTTTGACCATAGCCATTTTGATTGGTGTAAGGTGGAATTTCAGGGTCATATTGATTTCCATTTCTCTAATCACTAAGACTTTGAACATTTCTTTAGGTGTTTCTCATCCATTTGAGATTCTTCTGTTGTGAATTCCTGGTTTAGGATTTATCCCAGGGATGCAAGTTTAGTTCAATATACTAAAATCCATTAAGGTAATCCACTATATAAACAAACTCAAAAGAAAATCACATGATCATCTCCTTATATGCAGAAAAAAATTGGACAAAATATAACACCCCTTCATGTTAAAAAATATTGGACAGATGAGGAATTCAAGACCCATACCTAAACATAATAAAAGCAATTTACTACAAACCAACAGTCAATATCAACTTAATGGAGATATACTTAGCAATCCCACTGAAATTGGGGACAAGACAAGGATGCCCACTCTCCCCATGTCTATTCAATATAGTACTCAAAACACTAGCTAGAACAATAAGACAACAACAAGACGTCAGGGGATACAAATTGGCAAAGAGAAAATTAAGTTGTCACTGTTTGGAGATGATAGGATAGTATACAGAAGCAACCCCAAAATTCTACCAAAGAACTTCTACAGCTGATAAACAACTTCAGCAAAGCGGGCAGATATAAAATTAACTGAAATAAATCAGCAGGCTTCCTTTATGCAAATGATAAACAATCTGAGGAAGAAATTAGGAAAACAACTCCCTTCACAATAGCCACACCAAGTATATAACTTCTTGGGGTAATTCTAACTGAATACCTGAAAGACCTATATGACAATAACTTCAAGTCTGTCAAGAAAGAATTTGAAGAAAATCTCAGAAAATGGAGAGATAGCATGTTCATGGATTGGCAGAATTAACATAGTAAAAATGTCCATCGTTCAAAAGGCAATCTAGAGATTCAATTTAATCTCCATCAAAATCCCAACAAAATTCTTCAAACCCATAGAAAGAAAAGTCCTGAAATTCATCTGGAAAGGCAAAAACCCAGAATAGTGAAAACTATTCTTAAAAATAAAAGAACTACTGGGGAAATCACCATTTCTGACCTCAAGCTTTACTACAGAGCACTAGTGGTAAAAACTCCATGGTATTAATTTAGGGACAGAAACGTTGATAAAGAAAATAGAATTAAAGACCCTGACATAAAACCACATACCTATCCTATGGACACTTGATCATTGAAAAGGACGCCAAAAATATACAATAGGAAAAAGAAAGCATCTTCAATAAATGGTGCTGGTCTACCTGTCTGTCGGTATTTATAAAAATGAAAACAGACACATATGTGTCATCTAAACAAAGCTCAAGTCCAAGTGGATTAAGGACTTCAACATAAAACCAAATATACTGAATCTAATAGAAGACAAAGTAGGGAAGAGCCTTGAATGCGTTAGCACAGGGGAAAGTTCCTAAAAAGAACTCCAATGGACCATGGTCTAATATTAAGTATTAATTAATGGGACCTCATGAAACTGGAAAGCTTCTGTAAGGCAAAGGACATATCAATACGACAAATCAGCAATGTACAGATTGAGAAAAAAATCTTCACTAACCCCACATCTGACACAGGGCTAATATTCAAATTATATAAAGAACTCGAGAAGCTAATCACCTAAAAGCCAAACAATTCAATCAAAAAATGGTGTATAGAATTAAACTGAGAGTTCACAACAGAGGAATCTCAAATGATTTTATTCTCAATCTGGGTCCAACACTAAGGTGTCCATGTGCTTGAACTAACTCTTTCTCTCTCCAATTTTATTTTTTGCATTCTTTAATTCTTCAAATTCAGTTAATAAAAGGTCTTAAACTAAACTTATTCATATGAAAATAAACTTGAATCTAGAAGTATTTGTTTAGCTATGAATAATGCAAAAAATATTTTATAGCAGGGTCTAAAAAGAATAATCGGACTATACCAGTTTTGGTTAAATCTATGGTTTTATAAAAATAAAATGGATGGTAGGTAGTATGGGTGGATATTAGCCCAAAAGCTCAGAATACCCAAGATACAATTCACAGAACACATGAAGCTCAAGAAAGAAGACCAAAATATGGATGCTTTGGTCCTTGTTAGAATAAGGAACAAAATACTCAGGGGAGCAAATATGGAGACAAAGTGTAAAGGAAAGGCCATCCAGAGACTGCCCCACCTGGGGATCCATCCCATATACAGTCACCAATCACAGACACTATTGTGGATGCCAAGAAGTACATGCTGACAGAAGCCTAATATAGCTGTCTCCTGAGAGGCTCTGCCAGAGCCTGATAAATACAGAGGTTGATGCTCACAGCCAACCATTGGATTGAGCACGGGTTCTCCAGTGGAGAAGTTCAAGGAAGGATTGAAGGAGCTGAAGGGGTTAGCAACCCCATATGAAGAACTATATTAATGAATAACCCCCCCCCCCACCAGAGCTCCCAGAGACTAAATCATAAACCAAGGAGTACACACAGAGGAACCCATGGCTCCAGCAGAGAATGGCCTTGATGGGTATCAGTGGGAGAAGAGGCCCTGGTCCTGTGTAGTCTTGAGAAGGCAGGAGTGGGTGGGTGGATGGGTGAACACCCTCATTGAAGCAGGGGGAGTGGGAAGGGGGGAAGGATTTTCTAGGCAGGAGGAAGAAATGGGAAAGGGGATATTTGAAATGTAAATAAATATCCAATAAAAAACTTCCAATATTTACATATACATTTCTGAATTAAAAGGAAAATAATCGTGGAGAGCCTTTGGGGGCTGCTTAGTTGAAATCTGAAATTGACCACGGACAAGGAAATGGGCTTCAGGCAAGAATCTAACTTTAGGCTATAATAGGGAAGTAGGTTCAGACATGAATTTTAATCTTAAGGCTGGATCAAAAAAGGAGGCTTCAGGCAAGATTTGGGGCTTGGATGAGGAAGAGGGCTCAGGTATTTGGTCATTCTGGCAAGCCCTTGGAAATAACTGCGAGGGGAGTAATCATGGGACTTTGCTTATTGCCTTGCTAGTTCCTTATTGTACTGCTCGACCTTAATAATTGCATGTAACTAAAATGATATAAAAGCAGGTTGGGAAAAATTAAACCTGCCTTCAGTCTTAGAATTATCTGGGGTCAAGTTACAATGTTGTCTAATTGTCTTTTTATCTTTTGTAATCCTCACTCCTGTGCTGGAGAACCTGTTGACTCACTGAGCAGGCTTGGTCAAACAATATGTTCTAATCACAAGTAAAATTTACACTTATAGAATGGTTGAGAGGACTTAAACTTTTTAAAAACATGATTCCCTTCTTTTAATTTTGCATTTATCTCCAAAAAGTCTGTTTGAAATATTATTTTTGTCTATGTCATGTAATAAATATAATTGAAACTTCCATTTCTTTTAATAGTTTCCAAATGACCAAAGTTCTGCCATATAAAATGTAAAAGTTATGCCTGTTATATTTAGGCATGTTTATAGTTATCCATGTTATAGACATATTAATAGTTATATATGTCATGGTTTCCAGGTAGGCTACAAAAGAATTTTCCATCAAGAAAAATAGCATGACATTATGGACAAAATGTGATTCAATCCATACTCTAACAATGTTTATACAGATATAAAAGATCTGATGCTATGCATACACATAAGATTGTGTATGAAGAATAATTAAACATGTGAAGTCAGAACTGTTCATTCTAAGTATCTTCTTAGAATGATATAATATTTGTAAATAATCTCCTGAATACAGTCTGTCTTTAATTTCCTTTGATTTTAAAAAAAGTACCTATCAGAAAAAACATTTTAGATATCTCTAAGTTTTCTATAGCCCCAGATAACTGTACATACACACTTAAAATTTAAACTATGGATTTGTTTATAAAAGCAAAGTCAGAAAAACAGAATGATTTGGGTTGTTTTTTTTTTCCCACAGTGAAGATGAAAGACTTTTCTAATATATGGTTGTGTTTCTACTTTCAAATATAACATCAGCAATATAGATAGACATATGTTTTCCCAGCAGCCTCATTTTATTTGATTCCTTTTTTCCATATTAGAATGTATTTCTGAGGGGAAAAAAGGAATCTGGAAGAGACATTTAGATAAAATGAAGAAAAGAAATATACTGTACAATCAGTTGTTATTAGAAAAGATTGATGTTCTAATAGGAATATAAATAATGTTAATTGAATATACATTGGAATTACTTGATAGTTTTATAAACTTTATTCTAAAACATATCAGATCTTCTTACAGAAATATATATTATTTCATTTTCCTCTCTCAATCTTTCTTTCATATATATGTATATCTATCTATCTATCTATCTATCTATCTATCTATCTATATATATATATATATATATATTTGAGTAATATGCAAGAAAAATTAATTTATCTTCCTTTATATTCCCCTCCCCCATTGGCTAAAAGTTTTTAATGTTTCTTTCTTTCCCTCTTTTTTTTTCTTTTCAGGTCTCCCCTTTGGAAACACCATATCCTATTCCCTCTCACCCTGCTTCAATGAGTGTGTTCCCTCACTTCCATCCTAAGAAGATTGAAAGGTCTCCCATGGTCATGGATTGCCAGTATTAATATAGTAAAAATGGACATCTTGCCAAAACCAATCTACAGATTCAATGCAATCCCCATCAAAATTCCAAGTCAATTCTTCATAGTGTTAGAAAGCACAATTCTCAAATTCATTGGGAATAACAAAAACCCAGGATAGAGAAAACTATTCTCAACTATAAAAGAATCTCTGGTGGGATCACCATGCCTGACCTCAAGCTGAACTACAGAGCAATTGTGATAAAAACTGCATGGTACTGGTATAGTGACAGATAGGTAGACCAATGGAATAGAATTGAAGACCCAGACAAGAACCCACACACCTACGGTCACTTGATATTTGACAAAGGAACTAAAACCATCCAGTGGAAAAAGGACAGCATTTTCAACAAATGATGCTGGATTCAACTGGTTGTCAACATGTAGAAGAATGCAAATCGATCCATTCTTATCTCCCCATACAAAGCTGAAGTCCAAGTGGACCAAGGACGCCACATAAAACCAGATACACTGAATGTAATGGAAGAGAGAGTGGGGAACAGTCTCGAACACATGAGCACAGGGGAAAAGTTCCTGAACAGAACACCAATGGCTTATGCTCTAAGATCAAGAAACAGGAAAGGGGATAGCCTTTGAAATTTAAATATAGAAAATATGTAATTTTAAAAATTAATCAATTAATTAATTAATTAATGGGAAAAGAATCAACAATTGGGACCTCATGAAATTGCAAAGCTCCTGTAAGAAAAAGGACACTGTCAATAGGACAAAATGGCAGTCAACAGAGTGGGGAAAGGTCTTTACCAATCTCACATCTGATAGAGGGCTAATATCCAATATATACAAATAATTCAAGAAGTTAGACTCCAGAGAAGCAAATTAAAAAGTGGTGAACAGAGTGAAACATAGAATTCTCAACTCAGGAAACTTGAATGGCTGAGAAGCACCTAAGTAATGTTCAAAATCCTTAGTCATCAGAAAAATGCAAATCAAAATCACTCTGAGATTCCAACTCACACCAGTCAGAGTAGCTAAGATGAAAAACTCAGGTGACAGAAGATGCTGGTAAGTATGTGGAGAAAGAGAACACTCCTCCATTGCTGGGGGGTGGGGGTTGCAAGTTGGGAAAACAACTCTGGAATTCAGTCTGGAGGTTCCTCAGAAAACTGAGCATAGTACTACTTGAGGACCCAGATATTCCATTCCTGGACATATACCCAGAAGATGCTCCCCATGTAATAAGGCTACACATTCCACTATGTTCATAAGAACCAGATCCATTGAGTCCATGCTTATATTATTTTTATTTATTGACACACACTTGAAGAAATATGTATTATAAAAATATTCAAAGACTTTTTATAAATATATAAAAACAAATCAATGGTATTTGAGCTGGCAAAAATGAATTATATTTTACATGAAAATATAAGAAACATTCAACTCTTTGAGAGGCCACATGAATTTCTGACATTTTAGAGATTTAATCAATACTAAAATATACAGTAATATGGTATAAAATGACATTATAAGTTTGAGTAAAGTGATGTTCATATTATAATTTTTCAATAAATGCCTTTACGGTTTATTTACCATCACAAATCACTAAGCATTGATACATGTACTGAAATAACTACAGTATTGTCTTACTGAAAAACAATACAAATGATGAGATCAATTTTCAATAGTATTTCATTTTGTGTAGGTTATTACATGGCTGATGAGATCAATTTTCAATAGTATTTCATTTTGTGTAGGTTATTACATGGCAGTGCTTCTTATGCTTAGTTCATATGCATTTCCAATCTTAAACCCACGCACAAACATGGGTTATTATAAACTGAATGCATTGAAACTGAAAGTTAGCCACCAACTATTCAAGTATTAGATTAATATTGTGTCCTAAGAACAACTGAAATATAAAGTATTGCAACAGTCTATCCTGTGAAATATATGAAAATTCACAGATCAAACAAAATGTTAGAAGTTAATTTTGGAATGCATTCTCTGGGATGTCAGCTTGATTAAACTTGCAGTTTGGAGATGAATTGACCTAAACTCATTAGTGTTCCCTGGGTGCAGAAATTGGTCAAGGTCAAGTGAAATACATTGACTGTAATTTTACAGAGGTGGGGAAAAGGGATTCTAAAGAAGGGAGACTTTTAAAAGGTCTGGGGTTACCGCAAGAAACTTTGATACTTTTTAACTTAATAAATCTTGACAGCCTAATCATTGTTAAGCCTGTGCAGCATTATTGGTACAGATGGCAAAGCTAGACATATTTAAAGAGATCTCAGGAGTGAGTGTAGGTGAAGCTCTGAATCCAAATGCAGCATTGGGCTCCAGGAGAAAGAGAAAGAAAGGAGGATAAAAAGCTACATGGCATTTCCATCCCCTGACATCTCCAACAGCCTCAGATACAAAATATGATAAGGCTCCTGCTGAGCTAATAAGCCCAACAAATGTCTGTGTCCGTGAAGTAGATGAAGTGGGATCAAGCAGAAGGGGCTGCTGTATGAAAATAAGACAGCACTCAGGGTATAATGGCACTAGAGAAAGCTCCAAGGTCAGACTGATGACAGAGACACCAGTTAAGTGGAGACCCCATCAGTGAGGAAGATTTGCCTGCTTGGTCCAAGGCAGAACCATTAAAATGAAATAAGGTATCTTTTCAAGGGAGAAAGAAAGGGAAAAAGAAATGTGTGTGTGTGTGTGTGTGTGTGTGTGTGTGTGTGTGTGTGTGTGTGTGTGTGTGTGTGTGTTTATTTTCAGACAGCCTATAAGAATTTGACTGGTTAGGAAATTGAAAATAGATGTGCATTTCAAACTGTCCAAGAATCTATCATGTTATAATGAGTTTAGTAAGTTCACAGTCTACACTAAGCAGCATTTGTATAAAGTTGTGCATCTGGATGGATAGAGTAATGTCCACTCCCTTACAATCCACAAATTTTCCAAAAGAAAAGGATCACTGAAATATCAATTACTCCTCAGCTTTCTACCTTTTTGTTTCCTTTTGAATAGGAAATCTTCTCATTCATTTTTATTGTTAGCTGATATAATTTTAGTAGAATGATTTAACTGTAGAGTTACAAAATGCACAACAGCAGAACTACTATAACTACAATAAAAGATAGCTTTGAATCATAGATTCTGATAGCATGTATGATCTCACATGATGCACCTCATGGTTTTCCCAGTACAGTCTTGTGTTCAGCTCTGGAAATCTTTTGGCCATACACTGTCATCCCATAATCAAACTAGTATTTTCAGCTTAAACTAACCTCAGTCATGTAGTGTGTCTGGCTGAATGAAACAAAATATGGAAGAATGAAAGATTAGTCTATATACAGAAACCATATACAGAAAGGTTGGATTCAGGGCAAGTAGCAATCATGGATGGCCAAATTATCCAATCTGATTGTTACTTGGATCAAATTAGTTTCATTATTTCTCAAATTTCCATTGCATCTTGAAGCCATTACCTCCTATCCCCAACCCCTGTGTCCATGTGGACATACATGCACACACATGAGTGCATGCAGGCAAATATACACATAAATTTATTTGTTGACATAGTTGAACAAATAAGATGATATCTATAAACTGTGGTTCATTATTATTTTTATTAATGACTCAGAGTCCATGTTGACTTTAAAATCTATGATGAGAAAGACACTTGCCACTCACTTTTTTCTGCACCCATATTTCCAGGCTAATAGGCCCACTAACCAGTTAGAAACCAAAGACAAGGCCTTTCTTAAGGTTTATGAAATGAAACTCTGATAGTTACAAACTAATCATTAACAAATCTCATTTTTCAACTTTAGGAAGTGTTTTGCATTAATCTGTGCTTTCTAAGTTAAATATTTGGAGTGTGCTTTATAAACTTCTTGAGTCTGTCAAACTTCTATACTAATTCTTAACAGCTCATGTCAATTTTATAGTATCTGCGAAACTTTATTAAAAGGGTGAAAATCACTTAAATACCATGGGAGGTACTTCATTATGCATGCAAGAAAGTTTGGGAATTCTGGCATTATTACCATGAAATAGCTGATTGGTTGGATGTTGGTATTTTTTCAGATCTAAATTTAATTTTAATTGTACACAAGTGTACATACAATATTGGTTCTGCCCCTTGCATCATATTGGAGCTAAAGTTTTGAAACAACCACTGACATTAGGAATACAAATTTTATTATTTTGGTATAACTATAATGAAGATAAGAAGTATTCTTACCACTTTTAGAGATATTTTTCCTTGTGGTATAAGTAAAGTCTCCTAAAACATCTTGTGGGTATTTATATAATCCAAAGCAGGTAAATACCATATTCACTCACTTTGGGTTATATTATTGTATAATATGTTTAAATACAAATATAAAGAAACTGATTCAAATCACATAAGATCCTTATTAAAACACATATTAACTTGAAAACGTGATGGGTATTATAAAACGAAGTTTCAAGGTCCAGTTCACTAAAAATTCTTTCAGGAATGCTAATGGAGAAAGTTTCCTGTATTGGCCAAGTGTTGACTGGGCACTTTGTCTAATTTCCTATCATTGCTACAATTCCTGGTGCTGATCCTGGAGGCCTATGACTCAGAGGAGATTTCTGACTCTCTTAAGTGTTCTCTTTTTGAACGACATATTTATTTTATGCACTGTCACTTTCTTCAGACACAGTAGTAGAGGGCATGAGATGCCTTTACAGATAGCTGTGAACCACCATGTTGGTTGCTGAGAATTCAACTCATGACCTCTGGAAGAGCAGTCAGTGCTCTTAACCCATGAACCATCTCTTCAGCTCCTAGATGTTCTTATACTATCTTCCAAATTTGTTCTCAGCAAAAGAAGGATTGGTTGTAAGAGAAGAAATGAAAGAGTACCTTTTATAAAAGACAAAGGACAGATCAGTGCTGATATTACCACAAGTAGTACTAAAATAAAGACTAATAATTCAAACATTTAATGAATAGAAAGCAGCATGAAAATAGTGCTATTAGTTTATTTTAGAGATGGTGTAGAGAAAACTTATAAGTCAAGGTAATGACATTAAGACATGTTAGAGACTACACAGGTCAGAAAATATATAGAGTAGTAATTATGCATGGACAGGACATGGACTTTTATGACACAATATTCAGATAATTGGTTAATCTTATAGTTTTCATTGTGTGTATGTTTTGTTATTTTAAAACACCTCTTGCAATTATCACTATAATAAATTTGAGCAGTTATTACACAAAGTATTACATTTATTATATTGCAAGAGTCTGGTAGACAAGCTGCACATAGTTCAATATCAGGCTTATTAAATTTATTTAGTTAAGAGATTTTTAAACACTAATATCTACTCTAGTATAATTTTCAGTAACAAAGACATGAGGAGCATACAAATAAATTTAAGATGCAGAAAGTTCAAGAAATCTGGAAAACACACTGAGCACACACACTCACTGATATAGAGGTGGAAGATAGATGATTGAAAGATGGGTAGATTTATATGTTAGAATTAAAGAAGATTGAAATCAGCTAATAGCTTTGTAAACAGCTTTCTTAACAATTCATTTCATGCCAGATTTCAAATATCAAAAATAGGAAAATAATAGTGCCTATTTTGGAAATGTTAAATATAGGTTATGAGGAAGAAACTCAATCTAGCTGCTCATCTCTTCAACTGAAATGTTTAAAAAAAAAGTGTAAGAGATTACATACTCAAAAAAAAAAAAAATCACACCTAGCCAAAATAAAGTTTGGCAGTCACTGCTTTAATTCTTTTTCTAATTCTTCAAATATCTGTATTCCTAACTTTCTTTTTTTTTTTTCAATTTTTTATTAGATATTTTCTTAATTTACATTTCAAATGCTATCCCGAAAGTTTCCTCCCCCCTTCCACTGCCCTGTTCTCCTGCCCACCCACTCTCACTTCTTGGCCCTGGCGTTCCCCTGTATTGGGGCATGTAAAGATTGCAATACCAAGGGGGCTCTCCTCCATTCCTAACTTTCTTATTTTTCTCATTGAACAACAATTTGCTTTGAGTTGATGAAAACTTCTCAGTTCTTCCAACTTCTTTCCTAGCTTTCTTTTTTTTTCTCTTTATTAGAAATTTTCTACATTTACATTTCAATTGTTATCCAGAAATTTCCCCATACCTTCCCCCATCCCCGCCCTGCTCGCCTACCCACCCCCTCCCACATAATGGCCCTGGCGTTCCCCTGTACTGGGGCATATAAAGTCTGCATGACCAAGGGGCCTCTCCTCCCAATAATGGCCAACTAGGCCATCTTCTTCCAAATATGCAGCTAGAGACATGAGCACAGGGGGAACTAGTTAGTTCATGTTACTCTTCCACCTATAGGGTTGAAGACCCCTTCAGCTCCTTGGGTACTTTCTCTAGCTCCTTCCTTGGGAGTCCTGTGTTCCAACTAATAGCTGACTGTGAGCATTTTCTCTCTTCTCTTTTGTTTCTTTCCTCAGTAGTATTTCTTCCTTGAAATAGATTTGGAATTACCTGTAGGATATAAATACAATATTATTCCATAACTTTGAATTTAAATAAGTTAACAATTCTGATTTAAAAAAATCAGCTTTCAAGATGAGACATGAAAGTCATTGATTGATGCCATCATATTTATTTTTTTTAAATTTTATTGGATATTTTCTTCATTTACATTTCAAGTGTTATCCAGAAAGTTCCCTATACCCTCCCCCCTCCCGGCCCTGCTCCCCTACCCATCTGCTCCCACCCCTTGGCCCCGGCGTTCCCCTGTACTGGGGCATATAAAGTCTGCATAACCAAGGGGCCTCTCTTCCCACTGATGGCCAACTAGGCCATCCTCTTCTATATATGCAGCTAGAGACACGAGCCCAGGGTGTACTAGTTAGTTCATGGTTATTCTTCCACCTATAGGGTTGAAGACCCCTTCAGCTCCTTGGGTACTTTCTCTAGCTCCTTCTTCTTTGGGAACCCTGTGTTCCATCTAATAGCTGACCGTGAGCTTCCACCTCCATGTTTGCCAGGCATTGGTATATTTTCCCCTGAGACAGCTATATCCGGGCCCTTTCAGCACCATCTTGCTGGCATATGCTATACTGTCTATGTTTGGTGACTGATTGTGGGATGGATCCCTGGCAGACGCAGTCGTTGGGTCCATCCTTTGGATTCAGCTTCACAAATGCTCTCTTTAACTCTTTCAATGTGTGCTTTGTTCTTAATTCTAGGAAGGGGTGACGTGTCCACATTTTGATCTTCCTTCTTCTTGAGTATCATGTGTTTAGTAAATTGTATTTTGGGTAGTCTAGGTTTCTGGGATAATATCCACATATCAGTGAGTAATGTTATGTGAGTTCTTTTGTGAATGGGTTACTTCACTCAGGATGATGGCCTCCAGATCCATCCATTTGCCTAGGAATTTCATATATTTATTGTTTTTAATAGCTGAGTAGTACTCCATTGTGTAAATATACCAAATTTTTTGTATCCATTCCTCTGTTGAGGGACATCTGGGTTCTTTCCAGTTTCTGGCTATTATGANTTTTGTTGAATACTTTGAGAAGAACTGGAACTAGGTCTTTTTTGAAGGTCTGATAGAACTCTGCACTAAACCCATCTGGTCCTGGGCTTTTTTTGGTTGGGAGACTATTAATGACTGCTTCTATTTCTTTAGGAGATATAGGGCTGTTTAGGTCATTAATCTGATCCTGGTTTAACTTTGGAACTTGGTATCTGTCTAGGAAGTTTTCCATTTCATGCAGATTTTCCAGTTTTGTTGAATATAACCTTTTGTAGAAGGATCTGATGGTGTTTTGGATTTCCTCAGGATCTGTTGTTATGTCTCCCTTTTCATTTCTGATTTTGTTGATTCGGATGCTATCCCTGTGCCCTCTAGTGAGTCTGGCCAAGGGTTTGTCTATCTTGTTGTCTTTTTCAAAGAACCAGCTCCTGGTTTGATTGATTCTTTGGATAGTTCTTTTTGTTTCAGATGCCATTATATTTAAAAACAGATTGGACAGGCCCAGAGATGTGGTTCATAGGTTATAAGAACTAGCTGCTAGAAAGGGCCAGACCAAGGCAGTGGGTCCCTTCCCGTCTGCACTGCACCAGAGTCTGGTCTCAGGCACAGGGTCTGTGCACTCCCCCAAAGTCCCTAGAGGACTCTCCAAGTGATCTTGGTGAGTGGAACACAACATCTGGTCCAATCCAATCATGCTGGACTTGAGACAGAATCTGGGAAGCAGACAAAGGGCCTGACCTGGGCAGCTGGTGGGTCCATTCCAGTCTGCACCAGCACCAGGTCTCCACAGGCACAGGGTCTGTGGACTCCCCCAAGGTCCATAGAGGACTCTCCAAGAGATTTTGGAACCACTGGTGAGTGGAGCACAACATATGTTCCAGTCCAATCTTGTGGGACATGAGACAGCATCTGGGAGATAGACAAAGGGCCAGAACAGGGCAGAGGGTCCTTTATGGTCTGCATCAGAACCAGGTCTCCTTGGACAGAGATGGCAGGAGGCAAGCATAAGAACAGAAACAACAGAAAGGAAGGGCACTTGGCATAGCCAGAAACAAATTCTCCCACCATGGCAAGTCCTAGATACACCATCACACCGGAAAAGCAAGACATGGATCTAAAGTCACCTCTCATGATGATGATGGAGGACTAAAACAAGGAAATACAGGAAAACACAGATAAACAACTAGAAGCATTTAAAGAGGAAAAACTTAGAGAGTTAAGGAAAACAATACCAAACAGGTGATGGAATTGAACATGCAGGACCTAAAAATGGAAGTAGAAACAATAAAGAAAACCCAAAAGGAGATAACCCTGGAGATAGAAACCATAGGAAAAAAAATCAGGAACCATAGATACAAGCATCAGCAACAAAATACAAGAGATAGAAGAGAGAATCTCAGGTGCAGAAGATTCCATAGGGAGCATAGATACGACAATCAAAGAAAATGCTAAAGGCAAAAAGATCCTAACTCAAAATATAGAGGAATTCCAGGACAAAAATGAGAAGACCAAACTTATGGATAATAGGAGTAGATGAGAATGAAGATTCTCAAACTAAAGGGCCAGCAAATATCTTCAACAAAATCATAGAAGAAAACCAAAAAAATGAGATGCCCATAAACATACAAGAAGTCTACAGATCTTCAAATAGGTTGGACAAGAAAAGAAATTCCTCCCGACACATAATAATCAGAACAACAAACGCACTAAATAAAGACAGAATATTAAATGCAGTAAGGGAAAAGGAACAAGTAACATATAAAGGCAGGCCTATTAGAATTACTCCAGACTTCTCACCAGATACTATAAAAGCCAGAAGATCCTGGACAGATATTATACAGACACTAGGAGAAAACAAATGCCAGCCCAGGCTACTATACCCAGCAAAACTCTCATTTAAAGTAGATGGAGAAACCAAAGTATCCCATGACAAATTCAAATTCACACAATATCTTTCCACGAATCCAGCCATCCAAAGGATAATAACAGAAGAACACCAATACAAGGACAGAAACTATGCCCTAGAAAAAGCAAGAAAGTAATCATTTAACAAACCTAAAAGAAGAGAGCCACAAAAACATAATACATCTCGAAAAAAAAAAAAAATGACAGGAGGCAACGATGACTGTTCCTTAATGTCTCTTAATATCAATGGATTCAATACACCAATAAAAAACCATAGACTATGAGAATGGCTAAGCAAACAGGACCCAACGTTGTCCTGCTAACAGGAAACACACCTCAGGAAAAAAGACAGATACTACCTCAGAGTAAAGGGCTGGAAAACAATTTTCCAAGCAAACGGTACAAAGAAACAAGCTGGAGTAGCCATTCTAATATCAAATAAAATAGAATTTCAACCCAAAATTATCAAAAAAGACAAAAGAGGGGTACTTCATACTCATCAAAGGTAAAATCTTCCGAGAGGAACTCTCAGTTCTGAATATCTATGCTCCAAATGCAAGGGCAGCCACATTCATTAAAGAAACTTTAGTAAAGCTCAAAACACACATTGCATCTCACACAATAATAGTGGGAGACTTCAACACCCCACTCTCATTAATGGGCAGATCCTGGAAACAGAAATTAAACAGAGACACAGTCAAACTAACAGAGGCTATGAAACAAATGGATTTAACAGATATCTACAGAACATTTCATCCAAAAACAAAAGGATATACCTTTTTCACAGCACCTCATGGGACCTTCCCCAAAATTGACCATATAATTGGCCACAAAACAGGCCTCAACAGATAGAAAAATATTGAAATTGTACCAAGCATCCTATCCGATCAGCATGGACTAAGGCTGTTCTTCAATAACAACATAATTAGCATAACACCAACATTCACTTGGAAACTGAACAACATTCTACTCAATGATACCTTGGTCAAGGAAGAAATAAAGAAAGAAATTAAAGACTTTCTAGAGTTTAATGAAAATGAAGCTAAAACATACCCAAACTTATGGGACACAATGAAAGCATTCCTAAGAGGTAAACTCATAGCTCTGTGTTCCTAAAAAAAAAAAAAAAAAAAAACTGGAGAGAGCATACACTAGTAGCTCGACAGCACATCTACAAGTTCTAGAACAAATAGAAGCCGATTCACATAAGATTAGTAGACTGCAGTAAATAATTAAACTCAGGGGTGAAATCAACCATGTGGAAACAAAAAGAACTAATCAAAGAATCAATCAAACCAGGAGCTGGCTCTTTGAGAAAGTCAACAAGATAGATTAAACCCTTGGCCAGACTCACTAGAGGGCACAGGGATAGCATCCTAATTAACAAAATCAGAAAGGAAAAGGGAGACATAACAACAGATCCTGAGGAAATTCAAAACACCATTAGATCCTTCTATAAAAGTCTATATTCAAAAAAAAAAATTGGAAAATCTAGATGAAATGGAAAACTTTCTAGACAGATACCATGTACCAAAGTTAAACCAGGATCAGATTCATGATGGAAACATTCCTATTTTTCCTAAAGAAATAGAAGCAGTCATTAATAGTCTCACAACAACAACAACAACAACAACAACAACAACAAAAAGCCCAGGACCAGATGGGTTTAGTGCAGAGTTCTATCAGACCTTCAAAAAAGACCTAGTTCCAGTTCTTCTCAAACTATTCAACAAAAAAGAATTTATAGTTATACTACCAATTCATTATATGAAGCCACAATTACTTTGACACCGAAACCACATAAAGACACAACAAAGATAAAGAACTTCAGACCAATTTTCCTTATGAATATCGACGCAAAAATACTCAATAAAATTCTAGCTAACCGAATCCAAGAACACATCAAAACTATCATCCACCATGACCAAGTAGGCTTCATCCTACTGATGTTGGGATGGTTTAATATACGAAAATCCATCAACGCAATGCACCACATAAACTAAAAGATAAAAACCACATAATCATCTCCATAGATGCTGAGAAAGCATTTGACAAAATCCAACACCCATTCATGATAAATGTCTTGGAAAGATCAGGAATTTAAGCATAATAAAAGCAATATATAGCAAACCAGTAGCCAACATCAAACTAAATGGAGAGAAGCTGGAAGCAATCTCAATAAAATAAGGGACTAGACAAGGCTGCCCTCTTTCTACCTACCTATTCAATATAGTCCTTGAATTCCTAGCTAGAGCAATTCCCCAACAAAAGGAGGTCAAGGGGATACAAGATGGAAAGGAGGAACTCAAATTATCGCTATTTGCAGATGATAGGATAGTTTATATAAATGACCCCAAACACTCCACCAGAGAACTCCTAAACCTGATAAACAGCTTCAGTGTAGTAGCTGGAAATAGAATTAACTCAAACAAATGGATGGCTTTTCTCTATACAAATGATAGATGGGATGAGAAAGAGAAAAAAGAAACAACACCATTCACAATAGTCACAAACAATATAAAATATCTTGGTGTGACTCTAACTAAGGAAGTGAAAGATCTGTATGATAAGAACTTCAAGTCTCTGAAGAAAGAAAATGAGGAAGATCTCAGAAGATGGAAGGATCTCTCATGCTCATGGATTGGCAGGATCAATATAGTAAAAATGGCTATCTTGCCTAAAGCAATCTACAGTTTCAAAGCAATCCCCATCAAAATTCCAACTCAATTCTTCAATGATCTTGAAAGGACAATTTGCAAGTTCATCTGGAATAACAAGAAACATAGGCTAGCAAAAACGCTTCTCAACAATAATAGAACCTCTGGTGTAATCACCATGCCTGATCTCAAGCTGTACTCAGAGTAATTGTAATAAAAACTGCATGGTATTGGTACAGCACCAGACAGGTAGATTAATGGAATAGGATTAAAGACCCAGAAATGCATCCACACACCTATGGTAACCTGATCTTTGACAAGGGATCTAAAACTCTCCAGTGGAAAAAAAGAAAGTATTTTCAACCAATGGTGCTGGCACAACTATGAGGTTATCATGTAGAAGACTGGGAATTGATCCATTCTTATCTCCTTGTACTAAGGTCAAGTCTAAGTGGTTTAAGGAACTCCACATAAAACCAGACACACTGAAACTTATAGAGGAGAAAGTGGGGAAAACCCTCAAGTATATGGGCACTGGGGAAAAATTCCTCAATACAACAGCAAAGGCTTGTGCTGTAAGATCAAGAATTGACAAATGGGACCTCATAAAGTTGCAAAGATTCTGTGAGGCAAAAGATACTATCAATAAGACAAAAAGGCCACTAAC
Source organism: Mus minutoides (assembly GCA_902729485.2). Lineage (NCBI taxonomy): Eukaryota > Metazoa > Chordata > Mammalia > Rodentia > Muridae > Mus > Mus minutoides. The sequence continues at coordinate 76,486 of LR753925.1, forward strand.
AGATTGGGAAAGGATCTTTACAAATCCTAAATCAGATAGGGAACTGATATCCAATATATATAAAGAACTCAAAAGGAAATAACCCTGGAGATAGAAACCATAGGAAAAAAATCAGGAACCATAGATATGAGCATCAGCAACAGAATACAAGAAATAGAAGAGAGAATCTCAGGCACAGAAGATTCTATAGGGAGCATAGACAAGACAATCAAAGAAAATGATAAATGCAAAAAGATCCTAACACAAAATATCCAGGAAATCCAGGACACAATGAGAAGCCCAAACTTAAGGATAATAGGAGTAGATGATAAGGAAGACTATCAAACTAAAGGGCCAGCAAATATCTTCAACAAAATAATAGAAGAAAACTTTACATACCTAAAGGATGAGATGCCCATAAACATACAAGAAGCCTATAGAACTCCAAATAGGCTGGACCAGAAAAGAAATTCCTCCCGACACATAATTATCAGAACAACAAATGCACTAAATAAAGACAGAATATTAAAGGCAGCAAGGGAAAAAGGTCAAGTAACATATAAGGGAAGGCCTATCAGAATTACTCCGGATTTCTCACCGGACACCAGAAAATCAAATATCCCCATTAAAATGTGGGGCACAGAGTTAAACAAAGAATTCTCAATTGAGGAATACTGAATGGCTGAGAAGCACCTGACAAAATGTTCAAAATCCTTAATCATCAGGGAAATGCAAATCAAAACAACCCTGAGATTCCACCTCACACCAGTCAGAATGGCTAAGATAAAAAATTCAGGTGACAGCAGATACTGGAGTGTATGTCAAGAAAGAGAAACACTCCTCCATTGATGGTGAGACTGCAAGCTTGTACAACCACTCTGGAAATCCATCTGGAAGTTCCTCAGAAAATTGGACATAGTACCACTGGAAGATCCTGCAATACCTCTCCTGGGCATATATCCAGCAGATGTTCCAATTGGTAATAAGAACACATATTCCAGTATTTTAATAGCATCCTTATTCATAATAGCCAGAAGCAGGAAAGAACACAGATATCCCTCAAGAGAGGAATGGATACAGAAAATGTGGTACATTTACACAATGGAGTACTACTCAGCTATTAAAAACAATGAATTTATAAAATTCCTAGGCAAATCGATGGATCTGGAGGGTATAATCCTGTGTAATGTAACCCAATTACAAAAGAACTCACGTAACATGTGCTCACTGATAAGTGGATATTAGCCCAGAAACCTAGACTACCTAAGATACAATTGGCTAAACACATGAAACTCAAAAAGAATGAAGATCAAAATGTGGACACTTAGCCCCTTCCTAGAATTAAGAACAGAGTACACATTAAAGGAGTTATAGAGATCATGTGTGGAGCTGAAGCAAAAAGATGGACCAATCAGTGACTGCTCCACCTGGGGAATCCATCCCACAATCAATCAACAAACACAGACACTATTGCATATGCCAGCAAGATAGTGCTGAAAGGGCCCTGATATAGCTGTCTCATGGGAGGCTATACCAGTGCCTGGCAAACACAGAAGTAGATGCTCACAGTCAGCTATTAGATGGAACACAGTGTTCCCAAGGGAGGAGCTAGAGAAAGTACCCAAGGAGCTGAAGGGTTTTCCAACCCTATAGGTGGAAGAACAATATGAACTAACTAGTACCCCCCAGAGCTCATGTCTCTAGCTGCATATATAGCAGAAGATGGCCTAGTTGGCCATCATTGGGAAGAGAGGCCCCTTGGTCATGCAAACTTTATATGCCCCAGTAAAGGGGAATGCCAGTGTCAAGATGTGTGTGTGAGTGGATAGGGGAGCTGGGCGTGGGATATTGGGGGGGGGTTAGGGGACTTTCGAATAACACTTGAAATGTAAATGAAGAAAATATCTAATAAAAATTGAAAAAAAAAAAAAAAAAGAACTAGCTGTCCTTCCAGAGTATCTATCTTCAAGTCCCAGCTCATCTTTAGTAAATCCAGTACTAGGGAAATCTAATGCTATATTTTGGCCTCTACAGTCACTGAATTCATATAGATCACAGACATACTTGCAGGGAAAATATACATTTGCACTAATGTAAAGCACAGGCAAAATAATTTAAATAAAACGTATCAAACATGTTACAGTGTTTCTTTTGGAGATTTCTAATTTAAGTAAAAAATGTAACATTAACTCTTGCTTATCAAACTCTATATATAATTGTTCCTCTGATTAGAATGAATCACTTTCACGAAATTCCTTTCTGAATGCAAGACTTGGACATTCATAGAAGTTATTGATTTTTTTGTTTTTGTGTTTTTTTCCAATTTTTATTAGATATTTTCTACATTTACATTTCAAGTGTTATCCAGTAAGTTCCCTATACCCTCCCCCATCCCCGCCGTGCTTCCCTACCCACCCACTCCCACATCTTGGCCCTGGAGTTCTTCTGTACTGGGGCATATAAAGTCTGCATGAATGAGGGGCCTCTTTCCAATGATGGCCAACTAGGCCATCTTCTGCTATATATGCATCTAGAGACACGAGCTCTGGGGGTACTGGTTAGTTCATGTTATTCTCCGGCCTATAGGGTTGAATACCCCTTCAGCTCCTTGGGTACTTTCTCTAGGTCCTTCCTTGGGAGTACTGTGTTCCATCTAATAGCTGATTGTGAGCATCTACTTCTGTGTTTGCCCGGCACTGGTATAGCCTCCCACTAGACAGCTATATCAGGATCCTTTCATCACTATCTTGCTGGCATATGCAATAGTGTCTATGTTTGGTGGCTGATTATGTGATGGATCCCCAGCAGCCACATTCACTGGTTGGTCCATCTTTTTGATTCAGCTTCACACATGAACTCTGTAACTCCTTGAATGTGTGCTTTGTTCTTAATTCTAGGAAGGGTCGAAGTGTCCACATTTTGATCTACATTATTCTTGAGTTTCATGTGTTTAGTAAATTGTATCTTGGGTAGTCTAGGTTTCTAGGCTACTATCCACATATCAGTGAGTACATGTTATGTGAGTTCTTCTGTGATTGGGTTACCTCACTCAGGATGACATCCTCCAGATCCATCCATTTGCCTAGGAATTTCATATATTCATTGTTTTTAATAGCTGAGTAGTACTCCATTGTGTAAATGTACCAATTTTTTTGTATCCATTCCTCTGTTGAGGGATATCTGGGTTCTTTCCAGCTCCTGGCTATTATGAATAAGGATGCTATGAACATAGTAGAACATGTGTCTTTATTACCAGATGGAACGGCTTCTGGATATATGCCCAGTAGAGGTATTGCAGGATCTTCTGGTAATACTATGTCCAATTTTCATTGGAACCACCAGACTGATTTCCAGAGTGGTTGAACAAGCCTGCAGTCCCACCAACAATGTAGGAATGTTCCCCTTTCTCCACATCCACGCCAGCATCTGTTGTCACCTGAATTTTTGATCTCAGCCATTCTTACTGGTGTGAGGTGGAAACTCAGGGTTGTTTTGATTTGCATTTCCCTGATGATTAAGGATGTTGAACATTTTTTCATGTGCTTCTCAGCCATTCTGCATTCCTCTGTTGAGAATTCTTTGTTTAACTCTGTGCCCCACTTTTTAATGGGGATATTTGATTTTCTGGTGTCCTCTTTCTTGAGTTATTTATATATATTGGATATCAGGTCCCTATCTGATTTAGGATGGGTAAAGATCCTTTCCCAGTTTGTTGTTGCCCCTTTTGTCTTGTTGACAGTATCTTTTGCCTTACAGAAGCTTTGCAGCTTAATGAGGTCCCATCTGTCAATTCTTGATCTTACAGCACAAGCCTTTTCTGTTGTACTGAGGAATTTTTCCCCAGTACCCATATATTTGAGGCTTTTCCCCACTTTCTATAAGTTTCAGTGTGTCTGGTTTTATGTGGAGTTCCTTAAACCACTTAGACTTGACCTTATTACAAGGAGATCAGAATGGATCAATTCTCAGTCTTCTACATGATAGCTGCCAGTTGTGCCAGCACAATTTGTTGAAAATGCTGTCTATTTTCCACTGGGTAGTTTTAGATCCCTTGTCAAAGGTCAGTGTCCATAGGTATGTGGATTCATTTCTGGGTCTTCGATCCTATTCCATTGATAACCTGTCTTGTTGTACCAGTACCATGCAGTTTTTATTACGATTGCTCTGTAGTACAGCTTGACGTCACGCATGGTGATTCCACCAGAGGTTCTTTTATTGTTGAGAAGAGTTTTTGCAAGTCTAGTTTTTTGGTTATTCCAGATGAACTTGCTAATTGAATTTTCTAGATCCTTGAAGAATTGAGTTGTAATTTTGATGGGAATTGCATTGAATCTGTAGAAAGCGTTAGGCACGATAGCCATTCTTACTATATTGATTCTGCCAATCCATGAGTATGGGAGATTCTTCCATCTTCTGAGATCTTCCTCAATTTCTTGCTTCACAGACTTGAAGTTCTTGTCATAAAAATCTTTCACTTCCTTCGTAAGAGTCACCCGAAGATATTTTATATTGTTAGTTACTATTGTGAAGGTTGATGTTTCCCTGATCTCTTTCTCAGCCCATTTATCCTTTGTATAGAGAAAGGCCATCGATTTGTTTGAGTTAATTCAATATCCAGGTACTGCACTGAAGCTGTTTATCAGGTTTAGGAGTTCTCTTGTGGAGTTTTTGGGGTCACTTATATATACTATCATATCATCTGCAAATAGCGATAATTTGAGTTCTCCCTTTCCAATTTGTATCCCCTTGTCCTTTTGTTGTAGAATTGCTCTGGCTAGGACTTCAAGTACTATATTGAATAGGTAGGGAGAAAGTGGGCAGCCTTGTCTAGTCCTTGATTTTAGTAGGATTGCTTCCAGTTTCTCTCCATTTATTTTGATGTTGGCCACTGGTTTGCTGTAGATTGCTTTTATCATGTTTAGGTATGGGCCTTGAATTCCTGATCTTCCAAGACCTTTATCATGAATGGGTGTTGGATTTTGTCAAATGCTTTCTCAGCATCTAAGGAGATGATCATGTGGCTTTTAGCTTTGAGTTTGTTTATATAGTATATTATGTTGATGGATTTCTATATATTAAACCATCCCTGCATTCCTGGGATGAAGCCTACTTGGTCATGGTGGATGATTGTTTTGATGTGTTCTTGGATTCGGTTGGTGAGAATTTTGTTGAGTATTTTTGTGTTCATATTCATAAGGGAAGTTCTCTATCTTTGTTGTGTCTTTATGTGGTTTATGTATCAGAGTAATTGTGGCTTCATAGAATGAACTGGGTAGTGTACCTTCAGATTCTCCATGGAGTAAGGCTGATCTTCAATAACAGCAGAGATAATAGAAAGCCAACATTCACGTGGAAACTGAACAACACTCTACTCAATGATACCTTGGTCAAGGAAGAAATAAAGAAAGAAATTAAAGACTTTTTAGACTGTAATGAAAAGGAAGCCGCAATGTACCCAACTCATGGGACACATTGAAAGCAGTCCTAAGAGGAAAACTGATAGCCCTGAGCACTTCCAAGAAGAAACTAGAGAGAGCATATACTAGCAGTCTGACAGAACACCTAGAAACCCTAGAGCTTAAGGAAGGAAATTCAACCAAGAGGAGTAGATGCCAGGAAATAATCAAACTCAAAGTGGAAATCAACCAAGTGGAAAGAAAAACAACTATTCAAAGAATCAACCAAACCTGGAGCTGGTTCTTTGAGAAAATCAACAAGATAAATAAACCTGTAGCCAGACTAACTAGAGGGTACAGGGACAGTATCCAAATTAACAAAATCAGAAATGAAAAAGGAGACATAACAACCAATCCTGAAGAAATCCAAAACATCATCAGATCCTACTATAAAAGCCTATACTCAACAAAACTGGAAAACTTGGATGAAATGGACAACTTCCTAGACAGATATCAGGTACCAAAGTTAAATCAGGATCAGATTAACAATCTTAACAGTTCCATTTCCCCTAAAGAAATAGACGCAATCATTAATAGTCTCCCAACCATAAAAAGCCCAGGTCCAGATGGGTTTATTGGAGAGTTCTATCAGACCTTCAAAGAAGACCTAATTCCAACTCTCCTCAAACTATTCCACAAAATAGAAACAGAAGGTACTATACCCAATTCGTTCTATGAAGCCACAATTACTCTGAATCCTAAACCACACAAAGATCCAACAAAGAAAGAGAACTTTAGACCAATATCCCTTATGAATATGGATGCAAAAATACTCAATAAAATCCTTGCAAACCGCATCCAAGAACACATCAAAATGATCATCCATCATGAACAAGTAGGCTTCATCCCAGGGATGCGGGGATGGTTTAATGTATGGAAATCCAGCAATGTAATCCACTATATAAACAAACTCAAAGACAAAAATCACAGGATCATATCCTTAGATGCTGAGAAAGCATTTGACAAAATGAAGCACTCATTCATGATAAAAGTCATTGAAAGGTCTGGGTTTCAAGGCCCATACCTGAACATAATACAAGCAATATACATCAAAGCATTAGCCAACATCAAAGTAAATGGAGAGAAGCTGGAAGCAATCCCACTTAAATCAGGGACTAGAAAAGGCTGCCCACTTTCTCCCAAATTATTCAATATAGTACTTGACATCCTAGCCAGAGCAATTCGACAAGGAAAGGACTTCAAGGGGATAGAAATTTGAAAGGAAGAAGTCAAAATATCACTATTTGCCAAGACATGATAGTATATATAAGTGACCCTATAGATTCTACAAGAGAACTCCTAAACTGATAAACAGCTTCAGTGCAGTAGCTGGATATAATATTAACTCAAACAAATAAATGGCCCTTCTCTACACAAAAGATAAACAGCATGATAAAGAAATTAGGGAAACAACACCCTACACAATAGTCACAAATAATATAAAATACCTTGGTGTGACTTTAACGAAGGAAGTGAAAAATCTATATGACAAGAACTTCAAGTCTCTCAAGAAAGAAATTAAAGAAGATCTCAGAAGATGGAAATATCTCCCATGCCCCTGCATTTGCAGGATTAATATAGTCAAAATGGCTATTTGCCAAAAGCAATCTACAGATTCAACCCAATCCCCATCAAAATTCCAACTCAATTCTTCACTGAGATAGAAAGGGCAATTTGCAAATTCATCTGGAATAATAAAAAACCTAGGATAGCAAAAACTATCCTCAACAATAAAAGAACCTCTGGTGGAATCACCATGCCTGACCTAAAGCTGTACTACAGAGCAATTGTGATAAAAAAAAAAAAAACAAAAAAACCAAAAAACTACATAGTAGTGGTATAACAACAGACAGGTAGACCAATGGAATAGAATTGAAGACCCAGAAATGAACCCACACAACTTGGGTCACCTTATCTTCAACAAGGGAGCTAAAACTATCCAGTGGAAAATAGCATTTTCAATAAATGGTGCTGGCACAATGGCCTGTCAATATGTAGAAGAATGCCAATTGAACCTTTCCTTTCTCCTTGTACAAAGCTCCAGTCTAAGTGGATCAAAGGCCTCCATATTAAACCAGAGACACTGAAATTCATAGGGGAGAAAGTGGAGAAAACCCTTGAAGATATGGGCACAGGGGTAAAATTCCTATAGAGAATACCAGTGGCCTGTGCTGTAAGATCACAAATCACAAATGGGACCTTATAAAATTGCAAAGCTTCTGTAAAGCAAAAGATACTGTCAATAAGACAAAAAGGCCACCAACGGATTGGGAGAGAATTTTTACCAATCCTAAATCTGATAGGAGGCTAATATCCAATATTTACAAAGAGCTCAAGATGCTGAACTCCAGAAATTCAAATAACCCCATTAAAATGGGGTACAGAGCTAAACAAAGAATTCTCAACTGAAGAATGCCAAAGGGCTGAGAAGCAACTTAAAAAATGTTCGAAATCGTTAATCATCAGAGAAATGCAAATAAAAACAACCCTGAGATTCCACCTCACACCAGTCAGAATGGCATTTCACAGGAGCCCACAATCAAAGGATCACAGTCCAGAATCAACTGGGAATATAAGAAGGACAGGCTCCAGACTGCAAAGGGTCACTCAGACCCAGTCTGCGCAGGTCAGCTCATGGACTGCAAATGGTGAGTGAGCAAACGTCTGAACAGGGCACCTTCTGGGACACAACCAGCTCTGGGCTCTAGACACCCTCCCTACCTGAGGATAGTTCTCCCCCTGGGAGGGCCTTCTCTGCCAGAACTTGTGAGAGAGCCATATTGGGTCTTAAGTTGCTCAGAGACCAGTCTACACAGTCAGCTCACAGACCACAAAGTGTTGCTAGCAGCTCAGCTCACATATTGCAAAGGGTCACTCAGAACCAGTCTGTGTGGGTCATCTCACAGACTGCAAAGGGTCGCTCAGACCCAGTCTGCTCAGGTCAGCTCATGGACTACAAAGGGTGAGTGAGCAAACGGCTGAGCAGGGCACCTTTTGAGACAGACCCAGCTCTGGGCTCTAGACATGCCAGTACCCTCCCTGCCTGAGGACAGTTCTCTGCCTGCGAGGGCTTTCCCTGCCCTAATGTGTGAGAGAGCCATCTTGGGTTCCAGGTCGCTAAGACCTAGTCTGCGCAGGTCAGCTCAGGGACTGCAAAGGGTGAGTGAGCAAACAGCTGAACAGAGCACTTTTTGGGACACACCCAGCTTTGGGCTCTAGACATCCAGGCTCCCTCCCGCCTGAGGAAAGTTCTCAGCCTGGGAGGGCTTTCCCTGCCCGAACATGTGAGAGAGCCATATTAAGTCCCAGGTTACTCAGAGACCAGTCTGTTCAGGTCAGCTCACGGACTACGAAGTCTCCCACAGAGACCAGTCTGTGCAGGTGAGTGTGCAGACCACAGAGGCAACACATCTTCTAGGACAGGCCCTATATAGGGTCTTCAACTATACCCAAGATGAAGGTGTGAACACCAAAACTCAGTGCACATTCCCTGCAAAAGGAGAGCACACCTTTTGAGAATACTCTGATCACTGAGATTCAGAAGAGAGCTGGGCACCCAGGTCTGCTGACAGAGGCCAACAGAATCACAGGAGGAACAAGATCCAACCAGAGACAACTATAACAACCAACTCCAGAGATTACCAGATGGCGAAAGGCAGATGTAGAATCTTAATAACAGAAACCAAGATCATTCATCTTCTAAAGAACCCAGCACTCCCACTTCAGCCAGTCCTGGATACTCCAACACACCCGAAAAACAAGACTCGAATTTAAAATCATATGTCATGGTACTGATAGAGGACATGAAGAAGGACATGAAGAAGGACATGAATAACTCACTTAAAGAAATGCAGAAGAACAATGCTAAAGAGGTAAAAGTCCTGAAAGAGGAAACAGTAAAATCCTTTAAATAACTACAGGAAAACACAAACAAACAGGTAATGGAATTAAACAAGGCGATCCAGGACCTAAAAAGGGAAATAGAAACAATAAAGAAAACCCAAAGTGAGACAACTTTGGAGATAGAAACACTAGGAAAGAAATCAAGAACCATAGATGTGAGCATCAGCAACAGAATACAAGTGATGGAAGAGACAATCTCAGGTGCAGAAGATTCCATAAAGAACATGGGCACAACATTCAAAGAAAATGCAAAATGCATAAAGATCCTAACACAAAACACCCAGGAAATCCAAGACACAATGAGAAGACCAAACCTACGGATAATAAGAGTAGATGAAAAAGAAGATTTTCAACTTAAAAGCCAGCAAATGTCTTCAACAAAATAATAGAAGAAAACTTCGCAAACCTAGGGAAAGAGGTACCCATGAACACACAAGAAGCCTACAGAACACCAAATACACTGGACCAGAAAAGAAATTCCTTCTGACACATAATTATCAAAACAACATATGTACTAAATAAAGATAGAATATTAAAAGCAGTAAGGGAAAAAGGTCAAGTAACATATAAAGGCAGGCCTATCAGAATTACACCAGACTTTTCACATGAGACTATGAAAGCCAGAAGATCCTGGACAGATGTTATTCAGACCATAAGAGAACACAAATGCCAACCCAGGTTACTATATCCAGCAAAACTCTCAATTAACATAGATGGAGAAATCAAAGTATTCCATGATAAAACCAAATTCACACAATATCTTTCCAGGAATCCAGCCCTTCAAAGGATAATAAAGGGAAACCACCAAAACAAGGACGGAAACTACACTCTAGAAAAAACTAAAAAGTAAACCTTCAACAATCCTAAAAGAAGACAGCCACAAGGACAGAATCCCAACCTTAACAACAAAAATAACAGGAAGCAACAACTACTTTTCTTTAATTTCTCTTAACATCAATGGACTCAATTCCCCAATAAAAAGACATAGACTAATAGACTGGCTACACAAACAGGACCCAACATTTTGCTGACTACAAGAAACGCACTTTAGGGAAAAAGACAGAGGCTACCTGAGGGTGAAAGGCTGGAAAACAGTTTTCCAAGCAAATGGTCTGAAGTAAAAAGCTGGAGTAGCCATTCTAATATCGGATAAAATTGACTTTCAATCCAAAGTTATAAAAAAAGGCAAGGGGGGGCACTTCATACTCATCAAAGTAAAATCAACCAAGATGAAGTTTCAATTCTGAATATCTATGCTCCGAATGCAAGGGCAGCCACATTCGTCAAAGAAACTGTAGTAAAGCTCAAAGCACACATTAAAACTCTCACAATAATGGCATGAGACTTCAACTCCCCACTCTCACCAATTGACAGATGCTGGAAACAGAAACTAAACAGAGACACATGTACACTAACAGAAGTCATGAAACAAATGGATCTAACAGATATCTACAGAACATTTTATCCTAAAACAAAAGGATATACTTTCTTCTCAGCACCACATGGTACCTCTTTCAAAATTGACCATATAATTGGTCACAAAACAGAACTCCACAGATACAAAAATACTGAAATTATCCCATGCATCCTATCTGACCACCATGGACTAATGCTGATCTTCAATAACAACATAAATAACAGAAGGCAAACATTCTCATGGAAACTGAACAACACTCTACTCAATGATTCCTTAGTCAAGGATGAAATAAAGAAAGAAATTAAAGACTTTCTAGAGTTTAATAAAAATGAAGCCACAACATACCCAAACTTATGGGACACTATGAAAGCAGTCCTAAGAGGAAAACACATAGCCTTGAGTGGCTCCAAAAAGAAACTGGAGAGAGCATACACTATTAACTTGACAGCACACCTAGAAGCTCTAGAATGAAAGGAAGCAAATTCACCCAAGAGGAGTAGACAGCAGGAAATGATCAAACGCAGGGCAGAAAGCAACCAAGTAGAAACAAAAAGAACTATTCAAAGAATTAACCAAACCAGGAGCTGGTTCTTTGAGAAAATCAACAAGATAGATAAACCCTTATTCAGACTCACTAGAGGGCACAGGGACAGTATCTTAATTAACAAAATCAGAAATGAAAAAGGAGACATAACAACAGAACCTGAGGAAATCTAAAACATCATCGGATCCTACTACAAAAGGCTATACTCAACAAAGCTAGAAAACCTGAAGAAAATGGACAATTTCCTAGACAGATACCAGGTACCAAAGTTAAGCCAGGATCAGATTAACGATCTAAACAGGCCCATTTCCCCTAAAGAAATAAAAGGAGTCATCAATAATCTCCCAACCAAAAAAAGCCCAGGACCAGATGGGTTTAGTGCACAGTTCTACCAGACCTTCAAAGAAGACCTAATTCCACCTATCCTCAAACTATTCCACAAAATAGAGACAGAAGGTTCTCTACCCAATTCATTCTATGAAGCCACAATTACTCTGATATCTAAACCACACAAAGATCCAACAAAGAAAGAGAATTTCAGACAAATTTCCCTCATGAATATAGATGCAAAAGTACTCAATAAAATCCTCACAAACCTCATCCAAGAACACATCAAAATGATCATCCATCATGACCAAGTAGGCTTCATCCCAGGAATGCAGGGATGGTTTAATATATGGAAATCCATCAACTTAATCCACTATATAAACAAGGACAAAAACCACATGATCATCTCGTTAGATTCTGAGAAAGCATTTGACAACATCCAACAACCTTTCATGATAAAAGTCTTGGAAAGATCAGGAATTCAAGGCCCATATCTAAACATAATAAAAGCAATATACAGCAAACCAGTAGCCAACATCAAACTAAATGGAGAGAAGCTGGAAGCAATCCCATTAAAATCAGGGACTAGACAAGGCTGCCCACTGTCTCCCTAACTATTCAATATAGTACTTGAATTCCTAGCCAGAGCAATTCGACAACAAAGGAGATCAAGGAGATACAAATTGGAAAGGAAGAAGTTAAAATATCACTGTTTGCAGATGATAGGATAGTATATATTCGGGACCCCAAAATTCCACCAAAGAACTCCTAAACCTGATAAACAGCTTCAGTGCAGTAGCTGGATATAAAATTTACTCAAACAAATCAATGGCCTTTCTCTACACAAAAGATAAGAGGGCTGAGAAAGAAATTAGGGAAACAACACCCTTCACAATAGTCACAAATACTATAAAAATATCTTGGTGTGACTCTAACTAATGAAGTGAAAGATCTGTATGACAAGAACTTCAAGTCTCTGAAGATATAAATCGAAGAAGATCTCAGAAGATGGAAAGATCTCCCATGCTCATGGATTGGCAGGATTAATATAGTCAAAATGGCTATCCTGCGGAAAGCAATCTACAGATTCAACGCAATCCCCATCAAAATCTCTACTCAATTCTTCACTGAGATAGAAAGGGCAGTTTGCAATTTCATATGGAATAAAAAAAAAAAAAACCTAGGATAGCAAAAACCATTCTCAACAATAAAAGAACCTCTGGGGGAATCACCATGCCTGCATTAAGCTGTACTACAGAGCAATTTTGATAAAAAACTGCATGGTACTGGTACAGCAACAGACAGATAGATCAATGGAATAGAATGGAAGACCCAGAAATGAATCCACACACCTATGGTCACTGGATCTTTGACTAGGGAGCTAAAACCATCCAGTGGAAATAAGGACAGCATTTTCATGAAATGGTGCTGGCACAACTGGCAGTTATTATGTAGAAGAATGGTAATTGACCCATTCTTATCCCCCTGTACAAAGCTTAAGTCTAAGTGGATCAAAGACCTCCACATAAAACCAGAGACACTGAAATTTATCAAGGAGAAAGTGGGAAAAACCCTTGAAGGTGTGGGTACAGAGGAAAGATTCCTAAACAGAACAACAATGGCCTGTGTGGTAAGATCAAGAATTGAAAAACGGGAACTTATAAAATTGCAAAGCTTCTGTAAGGCAAAAGACACAGTCAGCAAGACAAAAAGGCCACCAACAGATTGGGAAAGGATTTTTACCAATCCTAAATTTGATAGGGGAGTAATATCCAACATCTACGAAGAGCTAAAGAAGCTGAACTCCAGAAAAACAAATATCCCCATTTATAAATGGCGTACAGACCTAAACAAAGAATTCTCAACTGAGGTACTCCGAATGGCTGAGAAACATCTGAAAAAATGTTCAACATCCTTAATCATCAGGGAAATGCAAATCAAAACAACACTAAGATTCCACCATGTAATCATGACACATGCTCCACTATATTCATAGCAGTCTTGTTTATAATAGCCAGAAACTGGAAAGAACCCAGATGTTCCTCCTCAGTGGAATGGATACAGAAAACATCATACATTTACCCAATGGAATACTAATAAGCTATTAAAAACGATGAATTTATTAAATTCTTAGGCAAATGGATGGATCTTGAGGATATTGTCCTGAGTGAGGTAACCCAATCACAAAAGAACACACATGATATGTATTCACTGATAAGTGGATATTAGGCAAAAAGCATGGAATATCCAAAATACAATTTGCAAAACACATGAAACTCGAGAAAAAGAAGACAAAATTGTGGATACTTCAATCCTTCTTAGAAGGTGGAACAAAATACCCATGGAAGGAGTTTCAGAGACAATGTTCAGATCAAAGACTGAAAGAATGACCATATAGAAATTGCTACACCTGGGCATCCATCGCATAAACCACCACCAAAACCAGACACTATTGCGGATGCCAACAAGAGCTTGCTGATGGAATGTGATATAGCTTTCTCCAGTGAGGCTCTGCCAGTGCCTGACAAATACAGAAGAGGATGCTGACAGCCACAAAGCACAGAGTCCCCAATGAAGGTACTAGAGAAAGTACAGAAGGAGCTAAAGGAGTTTGCAGCCCCATAGGAGAAACAACAATATGAGTACACCCCCCCACACACCCCAGAGCTCCTGGGAACTAAACCACCAATTAAAGAAAACACATGGTGGGACTCATGGCTCTAGGTGCAATTGTAGCAGAGGATGGCATTATCATTCATCAATGGAAGGAGTGGCCCTTGGTCCTGTGAAGGTTCTATGCCCCAGTGTAGGGAAATTCCAGGGCCAGGAAGCAGGAGTGGGTGGGTTGATGAGCAGGGGACAGGGGAAGGGATAGGGTATTTTTGGAAGTGAAACTAGGAAAGGGGATAACATTTGAAATGTAAATAGAGAAAATGTCTAATAAAAAAATAAAAACTCTAAAAAATAAAGAAATCAGATAATTAACATAATGTTTTCAATTTGTTTCTAATACCTGATATAGAAGGATATGGTAGGAAGTCAAATTAAATGTGAATAAACATGAAGTTGTATAATCCTCTGTCTAGAAAGGCTATGAATAAAAACTTGATTTTCAAGTTTTTCGTTTTCTATCTACCAACTAAAATTAGAGAGGTGGGACTACAGGCACTCATGTCTCTTTTAGAGTATTGTTGGGCATAAAACACCACTTTCTACCTGTCATATTCTTAGTATGATTAAAAACAGATTTGGCTTTCCCTGGTCATATAGTTGTAGTCCTCAAGGAATTCACTCATCATTTTATAGTTCTCTGTACCTAAACTCTGGGAATAACTAGCAACTTTTGGCATACTAATAAGGAAGCAAGATTAATGAAGAATTTCTGGAGATACAACCAAAATTTGTGACTTTCTTTACTACAGATTTCAAAACTTCATCTTGATTCACTTTTTATTCAGCTTAACTAAAATTCTTCAGGAAAAAAATGCACCATACTTTTTAACTATTAAAAATAGTGTTTTAAAAGAAAAAAAATTAATGTTGGCTATAAACTAAAACTTTTTAGGGTTAGCAAACATAAGAATACTCATCTTTACTTTTAAGATTATTTACAGACTAAAGAATCTTAATTTGATAGATTTTTTTAAAATAAAAAGCATTTTTTTATAGTATTGCAAGAGACTCCTATAAAATACAGTGAATTTATACATGTCTCAGATCTCTTAGGGGTTTCTCAACATTTCTCTTTTTATTTACCAAAGCATGATATGAAAATAGTCAACAGTTGAGAAGAAAATCGGTAGTTCTTTTTCTCTTGCTCTCAGCTCCTAGGGCAACCCTTGCTTGTGTTTTGTTTATTTTAGCTAATATATTTTCATTAATAAAATGTGAAGCATCAAAAATATTTCATGGCTTATTAATGTTACTCCTTATTCTCTAAATCTCTGTCTTTTAGTATAGTTACTTGGGAAGGTAGTCATTTGATTTATTGTAACTATGAAAATATTGAAAGTCACAGTACCAAGTAGTAAACTATTTCTGTTTTTCATTTCCAGTATAACTTCTTATTATTTCTAGAATGAACTGATTTGCAATTTTCAGACTAAGGCAAATGCAGCTTCACCCTGGTGCTATAGTGCTTGGACTTTGAATTTAGGGAAACAGTCCATGTTGGTGGTGCTATTTCTTGTGACTTAGATCACTGGTCATCACTTCTGAACAACAAATGTGCAAGTCAGTAACTCTTTTGAGAAATAAGAAGAAATAGCATGTGTATCTGCTTGCCTACATCACCTTCAATTTAGTTCTTCATTCTAGAACAATATAAAGGCAGAGGCTGTAACTGTCAACACAGGTTAGGCAAGAACTGTGGGTCTGGATTATTACAGATTTGCTCAAATCCACCTAGTAGAGAAGAATTTATGTTTAGACACTCTAATTTCAAGCCAATGGTTTTTCTCAGTTTAATTTTCAGTATTCTGCTAAATCCAAATTTAAATCCATGAAATTAAGGTAAGCAAATTAATTTTCTGTTTGTTAAATTGATTATTAGCAGATTTTTATTTCTTTCCATTTTCGCTATAGAAAGCCTAACAGGTAATGTGAAAGCATGAAGAGTCAGTATAAAAGCTGTGTATAATATAAATTTGCAAAGCAGTATAATATAGCTGTTAGATTTGTATCAAATTATATGTACAGTTAAAGTTTCCCTGTGGGTTATGATGTGGCACTATTTCCAGTATTGTCATATTATAAATTATGATTTAAAAATAATATTTGTTATAAATATTAGGAATACTAATATTCCAAACAGATTTTTATTGGATAATTTTGAATTTAGTACCTTTTAAACTTCATAAGTAATATTCAATGGAAACTATACTTCTTTTTCTGTAATCCAGACATCTGATAGGAAATCTAAAGATAAATCAGAGTTGATTTTATTTTACATGGCAATTAGAAGACAAAGTTCAACCCGTGAGACTTACATGGTGGAAAGACAGAACATGGGTTCTACAAGTAATTCTCTGACTACTATACCCCCACTATAGAATTTGAACACATAGACATACATACTCACATACATATAAACACACACACACACACACACATATGCACACACACACACACACACACACACACATACACACACACAGGAGGAGATAGAGAGCAGAGAAACAGAGACACACAAAAAATATATCAAAAAAATATAAAATTTCTGCTGACAGTAAATTAAACTTCCTTATGCTGACACAAAGTATAAATACAATTTTACCTGCCTAACTCCATAGTCCCCAGCTTATAATGTCTGGATTTCAATTCCTGGGCTTGCAGAGGGTATAAACATTCAGTCCACTGAACTTAGCAACTATTATCTTTTATTACTTTCTATGCTTAAATGACCCTGGTCATTAAATTCTCATCATTATCTCATTTAATTTCAACTATGTACCACACCTTCACCTCTTGCAGGAGTATGCATATGTTAGAACTTTTAGGAAATTGAGGAGCAAATTCTAAAAGTCACAAGTTTTTCCACTTCCCAGTTATTCTTCAGTCTGAAAGAGCTGACCCTACACAAATCCCTTTAACTCAAAGCTAATCAGCTCCAATGGCGCCATGGAGTTAAATAAGCCTGGCATGCTCCTTCATTCATTACAACTATAGCATAATATGTCTCCCACAGCACTGAGATATAACTATGGTGGGCATAATGAAAATATTCAGACATAGTTGGTAGCTATTGTGGAAATATTCAAGAAATTAACAATAACTTTAGATGTGGGGACTAAAAGGGGGGCCGGGGAAGGAGGGGTAAGGCAGGATAGCCCATGTCCAGCCAGAGTTCCTCCTATGCTCTGGGCAGGAGGACATGGAAGGGCTGCCGGATGCTTTCCACTCAGCCTTGGGTGGGCATCTAAGCCACTGACCCCACTGGACAGGGGGTAGAAAAAGGGCAGCCCATGACTGGGGACCCAGGGTTATGGGAGAGACGGTAAATGGAGAGAGGGTTAAGGGAGAGAGGTTCCCAAGCAGGCAAGAGTAAGTGCAGCAGGCCTTGACTGGAGAACAGGAATGTCTTCCAACAGGAGATTAGAAACAGCTCATTAGAGGAAAGCCTATCCCATGTCCAAGTGCAGGAGACTTTGATAAAAAGAGACAGTCTATGATTTTAGAGCTTTATTATAGAAAGGCAGGGGGAAAGAGAGAGAAGGTAGAAAAGAGAGAGAGAGAGACTAGCCATGGCCAAGAGGAGACAAAGGAGAAAGGGAGAGAGAAGAAAGGCTAGAGAATAAGAGGGAGGGAGAGAGAAGAGAGTAAGAGGAGAGAACAAGGAGAGAAAGAGGAGAGAAGAGAGGACAGTAAGAGTAAGGGGAGTAAGAGGAGTAAGAGCAAGAGAACAAGAGGAGTGAGAGAGTGAGGAGGGGCCAAACAGCTCCTCTTAAAGTATGCTGCTATCTTTTGTTGCTAGATAACTGGGGAGGAATTTAACCTGAAGGTCAGAATCGAGGGACATTACCTATGTGACTACTAACCATGTTTCTCTTGTGGGGGTTGTGGGGGGCGATAACTTTGACAGGAGCCAGAGTTTCAAGAGACATGAGTGAACTCCTTCCATTCCATGTAGGTGAATTATCACCACCAGATCCTGGGGTTCAACATCTCAACTCTACTGGAGACCAGACTGTCTGCCCATTGCCCCACATATAGAGTCACAGGCAGAAGAAGAAAAATCACTGTAGTTTATAAAAATAATGTTTTTTAAAGACAATATTACCCATTTGAAAAACAGATTGCATCTTCCAATTCACCATAGAACTTGAGGGTTTATTAGACAAGATGTGACAGGAAACCAGACACTTAGGCTTCATGGAAGAGCTTAGGCTTCATGGAGGAGCTATTCACTTACATTTGTCATGTGCTTTGTCATGCGCCGTCCCTGTCCAGCGGGAATAAGACACACGACAAACAGATTTCTTCTCTTCCGGTTTACTCAGGAACTTTGATGCACTTACAGCTTAGCAGAGCATGATGGCAAATGGCAAATGGCCCCACTGCGAGCAGCCTATTTATACCCTGTCCTGGCCAATCACTGAGCTGCCTCGTGACTCTACCCCAGGTGGTCTTGAGCTGCCTCGTGACTCTACACCAGGTGGTCGGGCATGAGATCAAACAACAGCCAACACTGCCTAATGCCAATTAAGAGTTGTTTATGCCAGTACAGCTGAGTCGGTCAATGCCGTTGAATGGCTCCCTACAGTGCTTCAAGAATACATTGTTACCAATAGAACAAACATGTGCAGACTTATGTGGTTGAGATAGTATAGCAAAACACAGATAATGTTCTTTATCATAAGAATTTACTGGAACCAGGAACCTGGTTGTTTTTGTTTAAGATCCTTTACTTTTAATGGGTAACTAGAGTACTGAGTATTTCAATTTTTAATTTTGGGGTGTCCTGTTTTCATTTCCTTTCCTTACCAAGTGTACAGTGAAAAGCAATATACATCAGATACTATACAGTTTTCCCCACACAGCTGAGCAACAGTGTGATCAAGAAAATTAGAGATTGGCTAATAAAATGTCTTTGCTAGGATTCTGGCACTTGGTTGATTAATGCAGACATATATGCCCATGTATGAATAAGCATGTTTGTAAATACATAACTACATATACAATTTTAGTGGTTGGATACATTTTAGAAATAAAATCTACATCGAGGATTTGTTTCAGAACTTATGATAACAAAGCAAGCAGATTTTGTCAAACATTAGGTTTACGTGTGTGTGTGTGTGTGTGTGTGTGTGAGAGAGAGAGAGAGAGAGAGAGAGAGAGAGAGACAGAGAGACAGAGAGACAGAGAGATACAGATACAAAGAGAAACAGAGATAGAGAGACAAAGTCAGAGAGATAGAGAGAGACAAAGAGAGAGATACAGAGTCAGAGAAAAAACTGATAGAGTGAGAGACAGACAGAGACCAGGCATTGAATATAGGGTTTCTCATATGCTATGCAACATCTCTACCATTAGATATACACCCAGTGTACTTTTATTTTCTGTGATTCACTCTTCACCATGCTGTAAAACTGCCATTTGGGATATTTGGTTTGGTTTGGTTTGGTTTTAGGATGAAGTCTCAAGCACCTTATTTTGGACTTGAGTCCACTATAGTGCTTTGATTGGTCTTGAATTTTTCATATACTTAGACCATGTTCCAAATGTTGGGGTTTCAGATGTGTGCTGCTGTACTTCTGCTTTCCTTCCAAAGTTAAAGGTATGCGTAGTTGTGGGTTTTTTTTTTTTTTTTTTCTTTTTTATGAAAGTCTGGCCATGTATGTGAACAAACAACAGAGAATTTATGAGGAGATGGTAAAATGGACATACCAACTGAATAAACATTTACAAAAGTAAGGTTCTGGAGACTTTCTAGGCACCTCTGAGAGAAAGAATGCTTATGCCCAATCCTCGCAACCTAAGGTGGATTCCAGGCACTTACATAATAGGAAGACACAGCCGATTTCTGCAGATTTCCACACCGGTAATGTAACACATGGCCAGGCATGTACACATGAGCACATACACACACACACACACACACACACACACACACACACACAAACATATACACATGCATACCCAAACACAGAGGCAAACATACACATGCATACCTACACACATGCATAACCATACACAGAGAGACATATACATATGCATGCCCACACACAGAGGCAGGCACACACACACACACACACACACACACACACGTACACACACACACAATAGATGGAAAATAAGAAAATAAAGTAAATGAGACATTATTCTCCTGCTGATTTTGAAGGAGGACTTTGTGGGTCAGTATAATGGATGATGAACTTTCAACCAATTTTATCACATCACCCCACAGGGAAGGGAAGTTTGGCTTGCCAGCCTTGCCATTGCTGTCTATAGCTACTATTACGGAGATAGAAGCGGTGCTGATCTGGGTCAGTGCAGGACTTTTATTATAGGCACTTTAAGAGTTTTGGGAACAGTTGTTGGATTTTTGAGAACCAAGGATTGCCAGCTTTATAAAGTGAAACTGAGATGATATCTAAAATGTTAAGAATACATATGAGAGCAGGGTGGGGGAGGGTATAGGGGACTTTCGGGATAACATTTGAAATGTAAATGAAGAGGATATCTAATAAAAACTGAAAAATAAAAGAGTACATATGATTCATTTCTAATGTTAGAATCCAAACCTACATGGATATCAAACACCCAATAAGATGTAAAATATTAAAAACATCCAAAAGGTAAAATACACCTGAGCAATTTTTGTCAATTCTAAGATATTTCTTCCTAAAATCACATACAAAAATTTCACATCACTAAGCTGTGTAAGCCGGGGTTATTATATAAACAGAACATCATAAAATCAAGATGGAAGTTAATACAGACCCATAGCTCATATCAGAAGTGAGGAAAGAGATTACACAACAGTAGGATTACAGTGAATGTAAGTGTTTCACCCTCATATGTGAAGAGATCTAGATTTACACCTCAGTCCTCCATGGGAACAGAAAGGTTCTGGAACAGCATCTTCTCACTGCTCACTACATGTTGTTAACTCACTGTAGAGATTGACACTCTTTTTATAAATTGATAGAATAGACTTAATCTTGTTATTTTAGATTCAAAGTTTGTTGCTATAGTTTCCTGATATTTTAAGACCTTTTAAGTCTTTTTGTCTGTAGTCCTGGTTGACCTACTACTTACTATATAGCCCAGATTAGCCTCAAATTCTAATAATTGTTTCACCTTGGCCCCCTGAACGCAATACTTACAGGCTATGCTACCACTCCTGGATACTTGTTTTTTTAACTGCTGAGTTAGCGAGCTGATATTTTATCTCCATCTAGCAACTTTTCTATGCCAAGATACTACTAAATTGTCACATATTCTCATGAACTGAACTCAAAATAAATATTCATGACTTTATTTTACAGAAGAATAAACTTAGCTCTGTAAATGTTTTTTTTCTTTCGAATTACATAATCAAAAGCCTCATTTGAAACTACAACTTTCTAAAAATTCCAGGATTTATTTTTTAACATATGAAAAATGTTGACCTAATGTGTGATATCACCTAAACAAAATAAGTTAAGAGATATGGATAAGGAAAGACAATTCTGTACATGCAAATAAAAATTCAGAAAAGAAAACCTCTAAAATCTATATAGAATAATATCTTCAAATACTTTCTTTTTTTCTTGAGTTTATAATTTTAACAAGAGGTCTCTAGGTGTACAGCATTACTTTTTCTGTTCTCATATTACTTCTTTTGAAGTAAATAAGTCACTTCTTTTTTCAGGCCAAACCATGGAATAGATAACCCCAAACTATACTTATAGCTAGGATACAAAAAGTGGAACTGAATGGGAGAAAAGCTATTTCATGAAAACCAAGACAACAAAATAACTATTTTACTATGACAAGAATATGGAAAGTCCAGGGAAAAGAAACATATACAATCAAAAACAGGAAATCCCTTGTTTTTCATGTGCATATGATCATTGCAAGATAAGCAGAGTAGGGCCTAGTGAGTTATTTGTGCTGGAACATTCCTCATCCAGGCAGGTCGGGCAACGTGAATAAAGGAAGTCATTCAGTACTCATACTTTAGAAAATATATCCTAAAGTTGGAACTTGGTATCTTGGGAAAGCAATGATTTCTGATAGTTGTGACCACTGTAAATGTACCCTCACCTTTAAAAAAAAAAAAGTTACCAAGCACCCTCTAGAAACATGAGCCTCCCACTGCTCATGAGCACACTGCTGAATATGCCAGGGTGTAGATCTAAGAGTTCTCCACTTCCCTGGTTGTAACCAGTAGAGTGTGTTCTTATAATCAACCTAGGAACAGAAATGGACTAAGACAGTGAGAAAAAAAAAAAAAAAAAGAAAGCTTCCCAACAGCATAAAGAAGATTCGGTGTTCAGAGATGACTCCAGTGGTAAAGTATCAGAACCAGAATTTAGATCCTTAGAGCCAATGTTCAAAGGTACATATGCCATGTTCTTGTAATCCCATATGTGGAGAGGTGGCAAACATGATGTTCATCTCAGAACTGACTTGTCATCATTTTACTAATGCATCAGAGATATAAGGACAAGTCATCAATGTTAAATGGAATCTTCTATTGTGTTTTGTACAAAAATTACTCATCATTGTTTATTGAACTGTTTTATAACCAGTTAAAATAGTTATTCATATTTATCAAAGCACTCTCACAAATACTATGTCATTAGATTCTCACAGTGATACTTAAATATCAATATCAAGCCTTTTTATTCCCCTTTCATGATAAATATCATTGTCTTTCAAATCCTGTTTTCCATTAATGAACTTTTTTTTTCTTTCTTTTTTTTTTCCGAGACAGGGTTTCTCTGTATACCCCTGGCTGTCCTGAAACTCACTCTGTAGACCAGGCTGGCCTCAAACTCAGAAATTTGCCTGCTTCTGCTTCCCAAGTGCTGGGATTAAACATGTGTGCCACCACACCTGGCTTCCATTAATGAACTTAATCCCAGTCAAACATAAGTGTTCTGTACCAGTAGTTTTCAGATCAATAATAATTTGCAGTAGAATTTTCTTTAATTGCTTCTGTTTCTCTACTTGGTTAATTTAGGGCTGAGTTCACAACAAAAGGCCTTGTTACAACATTCAACCCAATTCACTGAGATGAGGGGTCTTGGACTATGCTTATTGTCAACACATGAGTGTCTAGTCAGTAAAGATGGACTGTAAAAGTATGTCCAGGTCCCAAAAGCCTCTACAGCAGTTAGGCTCTGTATCTAGCCAAGATTATTCTTGGATTCTTTCTTCACTATGACTGTCTTTGTTTGCCACTAGTTCAAGGAAGGAAATTTGGATCCCTACAACTTCATATGGTCTGGGCATGACTTGCAAGAAAAGCCATATCACTGAATTCCGTGTTTGATTAAAAGAGACTGCTTCAGGGTAGAAGGATATCCAGAGAGGCCCACCTGCTAAAAGGAGAAGGAGAAGGGGAAGGGGTTGAGGAAAGAATTGTGGGATAGGGTGACTAGGATGAGCACAGTGAGAGGGATATAAGTGAATAAGTAAAACTTAAAAATTAAAAGGTGTTGTTTAGTAAGTATGGAAGAAGATAGAAGATGATTTTCAATATCACCATTTTGCCTTCAGAATTGCTCTCAGATCTGAGATCACTAGGGGGGTTATACAAATTTCCATGTGGTGGCAATGTAAATGCAAGTATTTATTTAGAAATAGGAAAAATTCTACAGAAGTTGTACACTATATCCTTTGTATATGCTTCTCCCAACTACATGAAAATCTATGTAATTTCAAAATACAACATTTATAAAATTACAGTATCTTTTTCTGTATCTGTATGTGAATTCAACAATATATACTGAGATATCTACATACATATATATGCTGGACAAAATAACATATTGTTATAGTTTTCCAAATATGTTTTAGTGAAATTGATTCATGGCTACTTGATATTAAATTTTAATTACACTGGATATAGAAAGAAATTTTACTATATTTACAAAACAAATTCATAGTGCTATATTTTGGAAATTTGTAAGAAAATGGAGAGGAAAAGCCTGTCTTAAATTCACTGATCAACAGAGCTTGGTAGATGAGAGTGCAGCTTTTTATTTGATGGGATGAAAAAGCTAATGATGTATGACAGTAAAAAGGCAGGGGCTTTTAATGCTTTTCTCATCCTTACAAAAAAGGTCAGCTCTGATCTGGAAATGAGAACAGCCAACACATGGGAAAGAAGGGCAAAAAGCCAAGCAGAAAGTGTGAAGATGGTGACAGATTTGTGGGGTATGGCAGGTCTCCGTCTATGCAGATGGACCCAAGACTCGAAAAGTACCTCCAGTCATCCCTCAATTAATTTCAGTTTACTTCACAGAATCTGAGAAGAGACAGATGGGAGACTCAAAAAATTACCCAGAGCAGAAGAAGGAATGATGTATCCTGATTTAAACAGAGAGGGGAAAAGAAACATTCTATAAGCAGTCTGCTAGTTTATTTCTTCTAACCCAGTGGTTGATACACAGAATATTAAAAATCATGTAGCTATGCTTGTTTAGTGTTACTCTATGGCCATCACTTCCATGGAGCCCCATTTCACATACATGTGTTATTAGAGAAAAGAAACTTGCTTAGATCAAACTGTTAATTAGTGCTGAATTAGATTAGAATTCAGAACTGCTTTTTTTTTGGATTTTTTTATTAGAGAAATTCTTCATTTACATTTCAAGTGTTATCCCAAAAGTCCCCGATACCCACCCCCCGCCCTGCTCCCCTACCCTCCCCCTCCCACTATTTGGCCCTGGCATTTCCCTGTACTGGGGCATATAAACATTGCTAGACCAGGGGCCTTTCCTATAGCTGTTTCCTGGCAGGCTTTCACAGTCCCTGACAAATACAGAAGTGGATGCTCACAACCATCTATAGGGCAGAACACAGGGTCCCCAATGTAGGAGCTATAGAGTACCCAAGAGCTGTAGGGGTCTGCGACCCTATAGATGGAACAACAATATGAACTAATCAGAACCCCCAGAGCTCATGTCTCTAGCTGCATATGTATTAGAAGATGGCCTAGTTGGCCAGAACTGCTGATTCCAGAGACTTGTTCTTATACCTAGAAACAAATCCTAGAAGTTAGTACTTCTGTTGGGTATTCATCTAACTAATCAGTCATCCTATCAGTATGATATTGTAAAAATTCAAGTACAATTAATGAAAACACAAATTGCCATTTTTGTGTTTGTCTTTTTAATTACAAAGCTTGAATAATAAGGATATGTGTATTTTCTTGGGGTAAGAGTCTCTGAGAAGTCATCTAAATGAACTACTGTGTAGTGTTAATGCATAAATGAGGGGGGCAGGGAGAGGGAGAGTGAGAGAGAGTGGAAGAGGGAGAACTGGAGAACTGGAGAACTGGAGAACTGGAGAACTGGAGAACTGGAGAATTGGAGAACTGAAGATTTGGCCTCTGCTGTCATAGTAAGGAGAAGAATTCTTGCCCTTGGGTTTTGCTATCTGGTCACCTTGGACACATGGTATGGTTTCTCTCAGTTTTTGCATTATTGTAAGATAGATGGAGCTATTAGTGGTTCTCATATGACAGGGCACTTAAAAGATTAAATTATAAAACTAGTATAGACAAAGTTCTTAGCACGGTGTCTGCTAAGTTAGGTATTTTATAAATAATTCATATAATTACATGTGTTAGTGTAAAATGAATCACAGAAAAAAAATGCATGGTCATCATTATCTACCTGATTGGTGCAGAGCAGTATATATTGTTGTGAAAGATACTTGGTTTCTTTTAATAATGCACTTTAAATATTTTACAATTGTTTATTACTTCTGGGAGAGTGGAACATATGTCTGCCATGGCTTACATATGCAGATGAGACAACAATCATTAATCAGATCAGTGATCTGCATCTACCATGTGGGTTCCAGGGATGAAACTTGGACTCTCATGCTTGACAGCTCCCTTTACTTGCTGAGGTACCTCTCCAGAACCCCCAAAGTGAATTTATAATTTTTTTATTAACTTATTTTTTATTTACTTTACATCCCATTCACAGTCCACCTCCCTCCTTTCCTCCCAGTTCCACCTTCACAAGCCCTTCCCCCATTATCTCTTCTCCTTCTCTAAGGAGAAGGAGAAGCCCTCCATGGATACCTTCCTGCATTGGCACATCAAGTCACAACAGGACTAGGCACATTCTCTCCCATTGAGGCCAGCAAATACAGCTCAGCTAGGGGAATTATATGTAAAGGCAGGCTACAGAGTTCTAGACAGCCCCTACTCCAACTTTTAGGGGACACACATGAAGACCAAGCTGCATATGTACTACAAATGTGTAGAAGGCCTAGGTCAAGATCCTGCATGGGCTTTGGTTGATGGGTCAGTCTCTTTTTTAATAGTATACATTATTTGCCCTTCCTCTTCCTCCTTCCAGGACCTCTCATATACCTCTCCTTCCTCTCTTTCAAATTCATAACTTTCTTTCTTAATGCTGTTATATGCATATGTGTATATGTACAATATACATTCCTAAATATAGACTCACATATCTATTTGAATGATTTCCAGGGATGTCTTAGTTAAGATTTCTGTTACTGTGATAAAATACTATGACCAAAAAGCAATTTGGAAAGAAAAGTTTTTTGTTTGTTTGCTTGGCTTATGCTTCCATATCACTGTTCATCATTGAAGAAAGGAACTCAAGCAGGACAGGAACTTGGAGGCATTAGCTAACATAATGACATGCTTCCTCTGGCTTGCTCAACTTGTTTTCTTATAGAGCCCAATACTCTAAACCCAGGGATGACACCACCCACAATGGGGTTGGACCCTCCACTATCAATAACTAGTTAAGCAAATGCCTTATAGGTCCTCCTACAACCTGAACTTATGAAGGCATTTTCTTTTTCTTTTTTTGTTTTTTTTTTTTTTAGTTCATTTGTGTTTAATTTACTTTACAGCCAAAGCACAGTTTCCCTCCCTCTTCTCAGCCCCCTCTACTACTTCCCTATTCTAACCTCTCCTCCTGCCTTACTCT
This sequence comes from Mus minutoides, assembly GCA_902729485.2. NCBI lineage: Eukaryota > Metazoa > Chordata > Mammalia > Rodentia > Muridae > Mus > Mus minutoides. The sequence continues at coordinate 103,744 of LR753925.1, forward strand.
TCAGAAAAGCGGAGGCATCCCGTGGATATCAACCAGCCTTGGCATATCAAGTTGCAGTAAAACTAGGCACATCTCCTATTAAGGCTAGACAAAGTAGGCCAGTAGGCAGAAAAGAGTTCCAGAGGTCAGAAACAGAGTCAGAGACAGCTCCTGCCACTGCTATTAAGAGATGCACATAAAGACCAAGCTACACAAGTGTACCATATTTGAAGAAGGTCTAGGTCAGTATATTCTCTGGTTGGCAGTTCAGACTTTGTGAGTCACTATGAGTCCATATTAGTTGATACTGTAGGTTCATTTGTTGTGTCTTTGACCCCTCTGGCTTCTACATTCCTTCTTCTCCCTCTTCTGCAGGATTATCCAAGCTCTACCTGATGGCTGTGGGTCTCTCCATCTGTTTTCATCAGCTGTTGAGTGAATCCACTCTGATGACAGTTATGTGAGGCTCCTTTCTCCAAATATATCAGAATATCATCAGTAGTGTCAGAGATGAGTAGCCTTTCATGGCATTAGTCTCATATAGAACCAGTCATTGGTTGGCCACTATCTTATTGTCTGCTCCACCTTTCCTCCTATACATTGTAGGCAAGACAAATTGTTTCATTGCAGTTCACTTCACTCAGGTGACTCCAGCTGTGTCAAGTTGATACAAAATTGTTGATTGCAAGGGCTAACCATTTGGTATTAGATAACAAATTTGTATGCTATCCCCTGGGGAAGACTATTTCTCCCACTTCCAGATGTCCAGAGTTTCATGCCTTGTGCAGGATTGAGGTGTTGCCATTTTTCATCTGTTCAGGGGGGCATCTCTGTTGTGCTTGCTCAGCTCATGTTTAAGTGGCCATGTTGATGAGACTTTATGGGTCTCAAGCCTGCACATAGTAAACACAATTCAATATTCTGTAATTTAGAAGAGTTTCAACTATAACACAAACTTTTGCTCCTAGAATCTTAGATGCAGATTAGATGCATATAGCTGTCATACTATCCTGCACCACAACTGTTTCTCTCTGATTCAGCTTGAAGTTGCTGTTCTTCCTTAAGCTATCATTTAGAATGACAACACAGTGAGCCTGTACTATAAATGTCCTTTTAATATCCAGTGATGTTTTCTATTTTCACTTGCATCCTCATATCCCTCCTCTAGTAATGTCACTGAGTGTCTGTCACTGTTTATATGACAAATATGACACCTATCAGCCTACTCTCCTTAGAAGAACAAAGGCTTAAATCTGAAAGAAAGTATCTGATCATCATTGTTTAGAACCTCCCATGGCTCTGTTATTCAAAAAGGAAAACTCAGATGCCATAACATAATGGGGAAAAACCTTCCAGATCCTGTTACTTATAAATAATGTGAAAGATCTTCCAAATCCTGTTACTGATAAAGCTGCTGCATCATCACAGAGTGATTTCTGATGTTCTGTGCTGTTTGGCTGTCTCTTGCTCTGTTTAATCAGAAATATCTGCCTTCCTTCACTGTACAATTACAGTTGACCCTGCAGAACTCACATTCCAATATGGCCCCTACTGAGGAATCTCTCACATTTCCATATTCATGAAAGCCACCCTTTACACTTTTCATCATGGCTGCTCATGATATCTCTATAATTATATATGAGATTAAAATAAAGATACATAAAAATATACGTACCTCTAATAGGCATATTCTCTTAGGTGGGTTTAATGTCAAATGGCAATGAAGATTAACTGACACAATGCCATATTGCTTCTCATTTAGGTCCTAGTTTAATCATTACCCATCTCTCCATTAGAATATAACCATTGTGTCTTCTTTGTTGATTACTACACTCTAGCATCCAAGAAAACATTTTATAAACTGAGCCTAAAGTCAATTATTTTATCCTAGCAAGTTGAATGATTTCTTATCAAAATCAATTGAGATTTTTAGCTATGTCAAATTTGTTTGTATTTATTGATAGAATGTATTCATTAAAACTATGAAAGGTTTAGAAATTATGGAAACCAGACTTAAATATTTTTATCATTTTATTCATCATTATTAGACAGTTTGACCACTTGAAATTATTGAATTAGAGAATGTTCAGTTGTTAGGAGGACCGGTAGTCTCAATTAATCTGGGCCACCAAGATCTCTCAAACACTGGACCACCAACCAGGCAGCATATACCAGCTAATATGAGGCCCCCAACAGAGGACTGTCAGGTCTGGATTCAGTCAGAGAAGATATACCTAAGCCTCAAGAGACTAGAGGCCCCATGGAGTTTAGAGATCAGGTGGGATAGGAGTGGGGATGTCCACATGGAGAAGGGGGTGGGGGGGTAGGAGGTATGGGGTTTGCAGGAGGGTAGATGGGGATGAGAGGAATAAAATATGGAGTGTGAGAAAATAAATTAATTTTTAAAAACTAAGTGTGGTTTCTGCTCTTTCAAAAGGATCTGAATTTGGTTCTCAATATGATTTTCAGGTGTATCAAAATGATCTATGAACTCCAACAGTGAATCCAAGACTACTGGCCCCTATGACACCTGCACACACATACCCAGATGAAGACAAACACATACACATCAGTTTTCTTAAAGGATTATTACATTTTTTTAGAACTAAAAACAGTATGCTTAACTACTCCTCCTAATCTATTTCTTTCATCATAGTATATTAACATGGATAATTGGAAGGTAGCTGGCTGCCATGAATTGTATTCTTTTTACTCTCTCCCTGTACCATGTGCTTCTGTGGCTTATCTCTAACCATTAGAAGATAAAGTGGGAGCCATTTTCTATAACTGGGCACAGGGGATGAAGATTAGACATATCCTTTGTAGTCAACTTCCTCCAGGAGGAAGCAGGTAACAGTGAGAACCAATGAGTAGCTAACTGTATGTAGAGGATACCTCAACTTGCTGATGTAAACTCAGGTGACATGCTGGTTCACACACTTTGGCCCATTTTCCATTGTGTACACATTGTTCTAAAACATTTAGGAAGTTATTCGAAATAATAAACATATTTGAAATATCTCAATGTTCCTAGAAAAACTTACATTTTCAGAGTATGTAACATGTTTTTACTACTACTCCCTATATATGTTAATTGAAAAAATGCTGTTCAAGCTTTATGAAGCATTGTTACTCTGAAACTAGAAGCTGAAATCAAGATAGACTGAGCATGTGATGCAAGTCCTTGTTCTGCTCAGTTAGGACCCACAGCAAATACTGAGAACTACTGAGAAAAGAAAGGAATTCAAAAATGTTTGCATCTTTATTTTAGAAGCTGTAAGTTATGTTATGTCTCACATATAATTCTATTTGAATCAAAATGTTTATAATTTTCCTAGGTCTATTTGTTTTTGCTTTATAAATCGTAGGTTCTACATGAATTATTAACTTAGCTTTATACAATAACATTTTTTTATTTAAAACTTTGCTAAAACAAGCCATTGAAAAGGAACTATGAATGAATTTGTTAAATTGTTTATTTGAATTAAATTTAACTTGGTATTTTTAGATGTGGGCATATTTTAATGTAGGCCTTCTCAAAATCTTTGTCATAAGTTTATAAAAATTTTATATGTCCTATAGAACTAATTGAATGTTAGAAAAACATTCAAATTATTTAATACATTTTCCATTACAGTGGCACAGTTTTCTTAAAAGAATACTTAAAAGTTTTTATTAATGTATATTCATTTGCACTCAAATATATCCTGTATTTGCCCATGTTCATATTCAGCTCCACTACCCCTCTCTGGTTCTCCTGCTCCTCCTGTTAGAATAGTTCATTTTCTCAAATGAGTCCTCTTCTAGTTCTATATCATTCATATTTATGTATTTACAGATATAGACTATCTATGACATTCTAAGTTTGAATTATTTGGCTTAATATGATTTTAGCTTCTATCCATTCCCTTGAAAGTGATATAATTTCTTTGTGGATGCTTAAAGTTCTATTGTATATATTCACAACACTTAGTTTGTCTACTAATCTGCTGTTGTACATTGAAAGTGATCCTACAGCTTGGAGATTATGATTAGTGAATTAATATATATGAGAATGAAGCTTTCTCTGTACTGCACTGAAGATTTTCAACAGTTCCATACTTGATCAGACAGCATACCTATTTCTATTGTAGCGTTGTCTCATCTTTAATGCTACATTAAATTTCCTGACCTCATAACTGATCTTCTATTATTTCATTTGTTTTCATCCTACGTTCAAATAGAATAACACACACACACACACACACACACACACACACACACTGTTGCAAAATGTTATTTGAGGTTTTTTAAGAGTTTAAAACACCTGATTTTATCTTGAGAGTTTATAAACTTTATGAAATTCTTCTGGAAGATGTGTGTTTCAAGTTTTTAGTGTTTAATGTATTTCCCTGCTCAATTAGAAGTTCCAGGAGCTTCCTGAACATCAAGTGAGCCCTTATGAACTTCACTGTACAATCCCTATCTCCTATGGGCTCTGATGCAAGAGACCATGGTACACTCACTCACCAGGCATTTTGTTATTCTTTGCTTTCAACTCTTCAAGTAGGGTTGAATGTTTGGATTATAAGACTTGCCTCCCAAAATCAAAACAGTCTTTTCTTTTCCTACTTGGAGAAATTTATAATGCCATACTATGAAGCCAGCCTTTAAAATAGACTCTGTGTGTGTGTGTGTGTGTGTGTGTGTGTGTGTTTGTGTGTGTGTGTGTGTGTGTGTGTGTGTGTGTGTGTGTGTAATACAAAGTAAAATGAGCTTTGTTGTGCTTTAGGAATGAATCACTCAGTTTGATCTTTTAAAATTATTTGATCTTAAAAAAGACATAAAGAATGTGGAGAGTAAGGAGAAAGAGAGAAAAAGAGATGTGGTTTAAAGACACCGATGTTGTGGATAACCCAGGGGCTAATTATATTTGATGTTAATTCCATTCTCCTGTGAATGTTCATAAACAAGGAATGAGTCAGCACTCAGGTGATTTCCTCTAAACCTGCTTCCCAACTTAATTTGTAAAATAAAGGAGAGCTGATGATTGGGCAGATAAAAGGGAAGATGGCGTGGAAGGTGAGAGAGTGAGAAGAGGGAGAAAATGGAAGAGGGGGAGGATGCAGAAGAGGAGGAGGAAGAAGAAGAAAAGCTGAGCAGAAGCACATGGCCTGGAGAAACCACACTTTCTAAGGAGTCTCATGGATGTGGAAGATAGTAGTATAGTGGTAGATCTGCCCAATATAGGTGCACAGCATGTAATCATATGAATTGTATTGTATTTCCATTGCTGGGGCATACTTGGGATAGAGACATTTACAGCAACACACTGAAGGAAAGAAATAGAAAATGTAAAGTATAAGAAGCCATGACAGATCCAGGACTGCTCTCTAGCTTGTAATACCATTGTCAGAACTCGTACTTACACTAAGACTAAACTAGATAAAATAATATGTAGAAAATTCTAGAGAACAACAATTTGTAAATATGAAGTGCATGTTATTCTAAGTAAAGTAATAAAATTTCAAGCTGTTTCAGCTGTCCTAGCAGAATAAAATTCTATACTCTGTACAAAGTGTGTGTGTCATTCATCTGTTATCACACCCTGGGTATCAGATAAACTGTAGTGTGATCACAGTGCTTATGTTGCTAATCTGTGTTTGTAGTTAGTTGTTTGGTTGTTTTGTTGCTTTCCATATTTACTTTATCATTCCCAATAGTACATATGCTGACAATTTAAATGTGGCAAGAAGAAACAATAAAAGATGTTTTTGTTTTATTTTGTTTTTTTGTTTTTTTTGTTTGTTTTAAGGAAGAAAAGAAAAGTCCTTTACTTAATGGAAAAAAGAAAATTTATGTTTTGAGATAAGATTATAAAATCTATACTAAGAATAAATCAACTCATGATCTTATGAAGAATAAAACAAATCTCATGCAAGTTTGTTGATATAATTCATCTTTAAAATGTGTAGTAAGAGTTCAAGTTAAGTATGTAGTTATGAAAGAAAGTGCAAAGAGACCAGTCTGCACAGGAGAGTGCACAGGCTGCAGAAGCCACATAGGTTCTGGAACAGGGCCAATTTCGGGCCAGCATCTTCATCCAGGAAGCAGAACTGAGCTTCAGAAATATGCACTGACAGAGGAGAAGTGGCCTGCTGGTAGGACTCTGACCACTGGAGCAGGTGAGAGAGCCTTCTCAAATCCCAGGTACCTCAGAGACCAGTCTGCAGAGAGAGTGTGCAGGCTGCAGAGACAACATAGCTTCTGGAACAGGGCCACTTTCAGACCTTCATCTTCAGCCAGGAGGCAGAACTGAACTCCAGACCTCTGTGCACCTTACCTGCAAGAGGAGAGCTTGCATGCAGAGAGTACTCAGACCAATGGGACTCAGAAAAGAGGTGGACTCCCAAGAGTACTAAGAGGCTAACAGAATCACAGGAAGAACAAGCTCCAGCCAGAGATAGCTATAACAGCTAACACCAGAGATGCCCAGATGGCAAAAGGCAACCGTAAGAATCTTACTAAGAGAAGACAAAACCACTCACCATCATCAGAACCCAGCACTCACACCACAGCGAGTCCTAGATACACCAACATACCTGAAAAACAATATTCAGACTTAAAATCGTATCTCATGATGCTGGTAGAGGATTTTAAGAAGGAAATTAATAACTCACTTAAAGAAATACAGGAGATCACAGCTAAGCAGGTAGAAGGCCTTAAAGAGGACAAAAATCTCTTAAAGAATTACAGGAAAACACAGCCAAACAGGTGATGGAATTAAATGAAACCATCCATGAACAAAAAAATGGAGGTAGAAACAATAAAGAAAACCCAAAGGAAGACAACTCTGGAGATAGAAATACTGGGAAAGAAATCTGAAACCATGAATGTCAGCATCTACAACAGAATACAAGAGATCGAAGAGAGAATCTTAGCTACAGAAGATTCCATAGAGAATATGGACACAATAATCAAAGTAAATGCAAAATTTAATAAGATCCTGACCCAAAATATCCAGGAAATCCAGGATACAATGAGAAGACTAAACCTACGGATAATAAGAGTAGATGACAATGAAGATTTTGAACTTAAACGGCCATCAAATATCTTAAGCAAAATTATAGAAGAAAACTTCACTAATCTAAAGAAAAAGATGACCATGAACATACAACAAGCCTATAGAACCCAAAATAGACGGGACCAGAAAAGAAATTCCTCCTGTGACATAATAATCAAAACAACAAAGAAACTAAATAAAGATAGAATATTAAAAGCACTAAGCGAAAAAAAAAAAATCAAGTAACATATAAAGGCAGGCCTATTAGAATTACACCAGATTTCTCATCAGAGACTATGAAAGCCAGAAGATCCTGGACTGATGCTATGCAGACAATAAGAGCACACAAATGCCAACCCAGGCTACTATATCCAGCAAAACTCTCATTAACCATACATGGAGAAACCAAAGTATTCCATAACAAAACCAAATTTACACATCTTTCCACAAATACAGCCCTTCAAAGGATAATAAAGGGAAAATACCAACACAAGGACAGACTACACCGTAGAAAAAGCAAGAAAGTAATCCTTCAACAAACCTAAAAGAAGACAGCTACAAGAACAGAATCCCAACTTTAACACCAAAATTAACAGGAAGCAACAATTACTTTTCTTTAACTTCTTTTAATATCAATGGACTCAATTTCTCAATAAAAAAGACATAGACTAACAGACTGGCTACACAAAAAGGACCCAACATTTTGCTGCTTAAAGGAAACCCACCTCAGGGACAATGACAGATAATACCTCACAGTGAAAGGCTGGAAAACAAATTTCCATGCAAATGGTCTAAAGAAACAAGCTGTGGTAGCCATTCTAATATCTAATAAAATCGACTTCCAACCCAAAGTTATAAAAGAAAGAAAGAAAGAAAGAAAGAAAGAAAGAAAGAAAGAAAGAAAGAAAGAAAGAAAGAAAGAAAGAAAGAAAGAAAGAGAAAAGTAGGGGCACTTCATATTCATCAAAGATAAAATCTACCAAGAAGAACTCTCAATGCTGAATATCTATGCTCCAAATGTAAGGGCAGCTACATTCATTAAAGAAATTTTAGTAAAGCTCAAAGTACATATTGCACCTCACACAATAATAGTGGGAGACCTCAACACACCCATCTCATCAATGGACAGATCATAGAAACAGAAACTAAACAGAAGACACATGGACACTAATAGAAGTTATGAAACAAATGGATTTAACTGATATCAATAAAATGTTTTATCCTAAAAAAATGATATAACTTCTTCTCAGTACCTCATGGTACCTCCTCCAAAGTTAACCATATAATTGGTCACATACAGGCCTCAGCAGATACACAAATATTGAAATTATTCATGCATCCTATCAGATCACCAGGGACTAAGGGTGATCTTCAATAACAAAATAAATTTTAAAAGACAACATTCACGTGGAAACTAGGCAACACTCTATTCAATGATAACTTTGTAAAGGAAGAAATAAAGACCACATGGGTTTAGAGCAGAGTCCTATCAGACCTTCAAAGGAGACCTAATTCCAATTATTTTCAAACTATTGCACAAAATAGAAACAGAAGGTACTCATTACTCTGATACCTAAACCACACAAAGATCCACCAAAGAAAGAGAACTTCAGACCAATTTCCCTTATGGATACCAATGCAAAAATACTCAATGAAATCCTCGCAAACCCAATCCAAGAACACATCAAAAAGATCATCTGCCAAGTTTGGTGGTGCATGCCTTTAATTCCAGCACTCGGGAGGCAGAGGCAGGCAGAATTCTGAGTTCACGGCCAGCCTGGTCTACAAAGTGAGTTCCAGGGCAGTCAGGGCTTCACAGAGAAACCCCATCTCAAAATAAATAAAGAAATAAACAAATAAATAAATAAATAAAAAGACCATCTATCATGACCAAGTAGGCTTCATCAGGGATGCAGGGAGGGTTTAATATACGGATATTCACCAAGTTAATCCACTATACAAGCAACCTCAAAGACAAAAATCACATGATCGTATCATTAGATGCTAAGAAAGCATTTGATGAAATCCAACATGCCTTCATGATAAAAGTCATGAAAAGATCAGGAATTCAAGTCCCATAACTAACATATTAAAAACAATATACAGTAAACCACTAGCCAACATCAAATTAAATGGAGAAAAATTTGAAGTAATCACACTAAAATTAGGGACTAGATAATGCTGCCCACTTTCTCCCTACCTATTCAATAGAGTACTTGAAATCTTAGCCAGAGCAAATAGACAACAAAAGAAGATCAAGGAAATGGGAACAAATTGGAAACAAATTGGAAAGGAAGAAATCAAACTATCACTATATGTAGATGATATGATAGTATATATAAGTGACCCTAAAAATTCCACCAGAGAACTCCTAAACCTGATAAACAGCTTCAGTACAGTAGTTGGATATGAAATTAACTCAAATAAATGAGTGACCTTTCAATTCACAAAGGATAAACAGGGTGAGAAAGAAATTAGGACAACTACACAATAGTAACAAAGAATATAAAATACCTTGGTGTGAGTCTAACAAAGGAAGTGAAAGATCTCTGTATAAGAACTTCAAGTCACCCAGCGGACACAGCTAGGGACATCCCCGGACTTTAAGATCGCATCGGGGTTACGCATGAGTGCAGTGCAGAGGTGGTGTTGGGAGCATCGGGTCAGCGGTTGCCCCCAGAGGCAGGATCCGAGAACTCCGCCCCACCGGAGGCTGGGCCTCTCCCAGCCAGAGCACCCGCCACCCCGCCATCTTTCCTCTGAGCCCAGCAGACACAGCTAGGGACATCCCAGGACTTTAAGATCGTATCGGGGTTACACGTGAGTGCAGTGCAGAGGTGGTGTTGGGAGCATCAGGTCAGCGGTTGCCCCCAGGGGCAGGATCCGAGAACTCCGCCCCACCGGAGGCTGGGCCTGTCCCAGCCAGAGCACCCGCCACCCCGCCATCTTTCCTCTGAGCCCAGCAACTCCAGGACTTTAAGACCACATCAGGAGCTCAGGGCCCGGGCCTCAGGCTCTGTGCTCTCTCTTAGGCTCTTTCGGGACTCCCCAAGCTATCTCTAGAAGTGAGGTGAGGAGGGGAACACAGCCTCTGTTCCGGCCCAATCTTGTGGAACTTGAGACATCAGCCAGGAGATTGATAAGGGACCAGGGCAAAACAGCGGGTCCTTTCTGGTCTGCACCAAAGCCAGGTCACCTCAGGCAGAGATGGCAGGAGGAAAGCGCAAGAACAGAAGCAACAGAATCCAAGGGTACTTGGCATCACCAGATCCAAACTCACCCACCACATCAAGTCCTAGATACAACAGCACACCAGAAAAGCAGGACATGGATATAAAATCACTGGTCATGATGATGATGGAGGACTATAAGAAGGAATTACAGGAACAGATAAATAAAAACACAGATAAACAACTAGAAGCATATAAAGAGGAAATACGTAGAGAGTTACAGGAAAACAATACCAAACAGGTGATGGAATGGAACAAAACCATACAGGACCTAAAAATGGAAGTAGAAACAATTAAGAAAAACCAAAAGGAGTTAACCCTGGAGATAGAAACCATAGGAAAAAAATCAGGAACCATAGATATGAGC
>LR753420.1:0-70274 GCA_902729485.2 Mus minutoides
TTTCTTTTTTTTTTTTTTTTCCCCCCTTGTTCCGGTCAACCCCGCTCGCTCTGCTCGACCCCGCTCACTCCGGCCAGCCCCACTTGCTCCCGGCCGCCCCTGTACTGCCCCCGCTTGTTCCAGCCAGCCCCACTCGCACCGATCTGCTCCGCTCTGCTCCGCTTGCTCCGGTTTGGCCCCGCTCGTTCCGGCCGTTCCCTGTTCGGCCCCACTCGCTCCGGCCCTGCTAGCTCCGGCGTCCCCGCTTGCTCCGGCCGTCCCTGTTCGGCTCCGCTCGCTCCGGACAGCCTGGCTTGCTTCGGTTGGTCTCTCCAGTCCAAGGATTCATTTCTTATTATTCTTCATAAGTACGCTGTAGCTGACTTCAGATGCACCAGAGGAGGGCGTCAGATCTTGTTACTGGTGGTTGTAAGCCACCATGTGGTTGCTGGGATTTGAACTCATCACCTTCGGAAGAGCAGTCGGGTGCTCTAACCCGCTGAGCCATCTCACCAGCCCCTCCATTCTTTCTTTATAGCTACTAGAAAACAACCATCTTTTGTGACTTAAATTTCATTGCCAGCTAGGGGGAATAACAGCATCACAAAGGCTGTCTCAAGGCTGAGAGGAATCATTCCATTAAAACATCACTCGTAGGCCGGGTGTGGTGGCGCACACCTTTAATCCCAGCACTGGGGAGGCAGAGGCAGGTGGATTTCTGAGTTCCAGGACAGCCTGGTCTACAAAGTGAGTTCCAGGACAGCCAGGGCTACAGAGAAACACTGTCTCAAAAAAAACCAAAACCAAACAAACAAAAACATCCCTCATTTGTGCTTGCAGACTGAGGCCCACCTTCATGCTGCAGCAGCTTTGTAGTTGCAACAGTGAGCTGAACCAGAAGCCTGCAGTGGTTACTAACTGGCCCTTAAAACTCACCTTGTCACTCAAAAATGATAGTCCCTTTTTTCCTTTTTTAAAAGATGTATTTTTAGTTATATGTATGTGCATGTGTCTCTGTGTGGGTCTGTGAGTACATAAGGATACCAGAAGGCAGCACCAGGTCCTCTGCAGGTAGAGTTAGAGGTAGTTGTGAGCCACCTCGTGTTGGTGCTGGAACTGAATTAGGTCCTCTGCAAAACCGAGCCATTCTCCAGCCCATCTCTCCTTGTATGCTTTTTGACTAATTTTTCACAGCTTTACTAAAATTGAAGTGGCATGAGTAATTGAGTGATCATCCCAAGAGTTCAAGGCTAGCCTAGCACTATATAGTGAGCCTTTTTTAAAAGCCAAACAATAGTGGGTGGTGGTGGCACACACCTTTAATCCCAGCACTCGGGAGGCAGAGGCAGGCGGATTTCTGAGTTCGAGGCCAGCCTGGTCTACAGAGTGAGTTCCAGGACAGCCAGGGCTATAAAGAGAAACCCTGTCTTGAAAACCAAAAAAAAAAAAGCCAAGCAATGCTGGTGGGATGGGTCAGTGGTTGAGTGCTAGCTGCTCTTCTCTCAGACATGACTTCAGCTGCACACAGGTCAGGTCAGGAGATTCTTAAGTACTGCAACTCTAGCTCCAGGGGATCTGACACCTTTTGTCCTCCTTGGGCATCTGCACATAATAGATGTTTAAAAAGAAAAAAAAACAAAAGATAATTATGAGTTTTCTTCATTCCTTCCTGCCTGACCTCAAGCATCTTAAGTACAGTAAAGCCACCAGGGAGCCAGCGAGGTAGCCTAGCAGGGAAAGGCGATTCCTAGAAGGAGAGACCTGACTCCTGCATGTGATTCTCTGACCTCCACACACACACAGAGATAAATGAAGTAATTAAAACCTTTTCTTAAAGACAACAGGGGCTGAATATATAGCTCACTGGTGGAACACTTGCCTAGCATGTAAGAGCCACTGGGTTCACTCCCCAATATGTGGGGATGGTTGGGAAATTTTAGTATGGTTGGTAACTATTTCTACCTACCTTATAGCAATCATGTATGTATGTATGTATGTATATATATATGTATGTATGTATGTATGTATGTATGTATGTCAGATCTGATCTTGGTACCTGAATGCTTAACTGTGTTTTACCTACGTATGGCTCAGGTTACCACAGACTAATCTAGAAATGATAGACTGTCTGCTTGAGTCCTTTTCTATGTTCCAGTTCTTTCCAAAGATCAAAGATGAGTCAATTTCTTGTTTGTGGAGAGTTCATAGGTAAATGTTTCCTCTTTTGTTCTAGCTGAGCTCCTCGCCAAAAAACAGCCATTGAAAACCAGTGAGGTCTACTCTGACGATGAGGAGGAGGAAGATGATGACAAGTCCAGTGAGAAATCGGACCGCTCGTCCCGAACGTCATCATCTGATGAAGAGGAAGAGTAAGCTCTCTCTGTTTGGATCCAGCAGGCAGGAGAAGTGGAGTGAAAGAGTTTATGGTTTATTTCAAATTAAAGGTTCTATCATTAAGGGAAGCCAAGGCAAGAACTTGAAGCAGAAACTAACAGAAAAATGTTGCTTGTTGGCTTGCTCAGTCTGACTCTTGGCCAGCCAGCTTTCTCACGTAATCCAGGACTACTTGTCCAGGGATGGCACTGCCCACAGTGGCCTGGGCCCTCCCACAGCAAACACCAGCAAGAAAATGCCCCACAGAAATGCCCACAGACCATTCTGATTAAGACAGTCCTCCCTGCCCCCCAGTTTTGAATCCCTCTTCCTAGCTGTGTCAAGTTGACAACTGAGATTAGCTGCAGGGGGGTTCTTGGAAGAAAAGCTTAGGATAGGTGTAAGGACTGCATTTTTGGCTTGATTTAGTATCCTTTAATTCTGCATATCTATTTCTCCTACCTCTGGCTCCTGGCTGCACCCCAGGCCTAGTAGATATAAACTGACAGCACATCACCTCAGACTGGTCTGCAGCTGCTTTTCTGGGATGGAGCATCAATCGGGGTAGTGCACACTATAGAGAAGACTTTATATATAGATATACTCTATATAGATTAGACTCTTACATGATACTTTATTTCATCTGCTAAGTTAATCACATGCTATTTAGGTACATACTGATAATTTGCTATCTGTCTCTCTGGTGGTTTTACAGTGACTACTGCTCTGTGTTTCTCACAGGAAAGAAGAAATCCCTCCAAAATCACAGCCAGTCTCATTACCCGAGGAACTGAATCGGGTTCGGTTATCACGGCATAAGCTAGAGCGCTGGTGTCACATGCCCTTCTTTGCTAAAACTGTCACAGGATGTTTTGTAAGGATTGGCATTGGAAACCACAATAGCAAGCCAGTTTACCGGGTTAGTATTCTTCCCTTGGACAATTTTCCATATTTTAAATATAATGATTATCTACTGGGAGTGGGAGCTGCAGCACAAATCTGTTATTCTGCCACCATTTGACTGAATTAGCTTCCCTTATAACTGGGAAAAGTAGCCCACGCCTGGACTTCTAGCACTTGGAGGCTGGTTTGAATTTGAAGCCAGCCTGGGCTACAGAGTGATACCGTTTCTCAGGAACAGAAAAGACCAAGTATGGTGCACACCTACAGTCCTAGCACTTGAGACAAGTATGGTGCACACCTACAGTCCTAGCACTTGAGACAAGTATGGTGCACACCTACAGTCCTAGCACTCGAGACATGGGCGCAGGAGAATTGCCACAAACCAATCTAGTCTACAGAGTAAATTTTAGGCCATTCAGTGCTATTATGACCCTATAGGGTTAGTCCCAGCACTTGGGAGGCAAAGGCTGCAAATCTCTAAGTTTGAAGCTTGAAGCTAGCCTGGTCTACAGAGAGAGGTCCAGTACAGCCAGGGCTACACAGAGAAGAAATCCTGTCTTGAAAAGCTAAATAAAAATAGGAGACTAACTGGCTTATGAATTTCTAGGTCTTTTTTTTTTTTTGCCCCTGCTTTTGTTTCCCCATGGAAATTCTGGAATTACATATGTGCACCACTACATCTGGCTTCTTTTTGTGGGGTGGGATAGGGTGAGACCCAGAACTTACCTTTGGCTTTCCTATAATGGCCCCTCCAGACTGACCACCTTTTCTCCTGGACCTTGCTCTCCCTGAACAAAAGGTTTACGGCTTTATCCATCTGAATTCTGACCATGGGATAGGCTCCTCTCTCACAGCACTTCTGTGTTGGGTAGATAATCGGAAGAAGGGGTGGAAAGCTCTGCAAGGGGATTTTACTGGTATCTCTGTTCTTTCTCTTAGGTGGCTGAGATCACGGGTGTTGTGGAAACTGCCAAAGTTTACCAGCTGGGTGGCACCAGAACAAATAAAGGGCTCCAGCTACGGTAAGCTGCTTCTGAGCCAGGCATGATAACACAGCCTTGTAATCCTACCTCTCCAATGATGGAAGTAGGAGGATCACTGCAAGTTCAAGGCCAGCCTGATGGATGGTGAATTCCAGGCCACCTAGAGTTCAAGGCCAACCTGATGGATGGTGAACTCCAGGCTGTCTAGAGTTGCCTAAGCAGATGTATCCTTCTTCTCTCATCCCCCCCCCCCCCCCCCCCCCNAGTTTGAGATAAGGTCTTTTTGTAAAACCCAAGCTGGTCACAAACTCATAGTCCTGCCTCAGCCTTCCAAGGGTTGGGATAGCTGGTTTGTGCCACCATGCCAGGTCTGAGTGGTCTCTCTATGTCAGCTTTAGCTTCCTTTTTGGACAGGTACTGCCTCTTGGGCCAGCATTGCCTCCAATATAATGTTCATAACAATAAGCTTGGATCTAAAGAGTTTCTCTCTCCCATAAGGGACATGGCTACAGTGTGTTAAAAGGACAATAATCAGGTCCTTGAGACCCTATACCAGAGCCAGCATGAATTTCTCGTGAGGACAGCCAAGAGGCTGGCTCTTTGATCCTGACTCTCAGTGAGCTTCTCCTTTTACAAGAACGGTTGGCTTTCTAGGCTTCCTTCCTCTCCGTGAAATGGAGATGCCGTTTACTCAGCACCATGCTTCTTGAGCATTCACTGTGCCTGGCACTGTTCTTTTCCTTAGGATAAAGGAGATGACAGATTCTCAAATTCCAGGTCCCCCTCAACTCTAACAATTTTAAAGAACTCATATCAGAAGGTATAAAAGGAGTTTGCCAGGATCACATAGCAAGTAATAGGTAGACCCCTCCCAAATCCTCCTCTCACATCCCCCCTGGTTTGTTTAAAAAGAATTTGGAGGCTGGCAAGATAGGTCAGAGGATAAAGGCACTTGCCACCAAGACTGGGGATGATATGAGTTCAGTCCCTGGAACCCATGTGGTAGATAGAGAGTACTAATCTTGCAAGTTGTCCTTTCTCACACGCACTTGCGATTGTAAACACACACATGACCCACAGACACAGTCTGGTATGGTTGCTTACCTCATTACAGTCAACATGCACGTTCTTGGAGATGGTGTCTCTCTTTTATGTAGGCATGGCAATGACCAGCGAGTGTTCCGCCTAGAGTTTGTGTCCAACCAAGAATTCACTGAAAGTGAATTCATGAAGTGGAAAGAAGCGGTAAGTGACCAGACTGCAGAGCAGTTGTTTGTAAACATTTTCTTTCCTAAACCCCTTACTGATAGCTTTTTCTTATATTTTGATCCAGATGTTTTCTGCTGGCATGCAGTTGCCCACACTAGATGAAATCAATAAAAAGGAATTATCTATTAAGGAAGCTCTCAATTATAAATTCAATGACCAGGACATTGAGGAGGTAAGAAACCTGAGTCTCAGAGGCTGGCTGTTCTTTAAGATCCAGTTTGGAAACGATCAGATTTGTCATTTTCTGCATTCAGAGCAATTAAAGAGATTACTGTTCTCTTGTTCTGATACTTTATCAAGCCTTTCCCTGTGTAGTGTCATCTACAGTGAGACTACCTAGATTCAAGTCTATCAGGATGTGTATTCCCCTAGGCTTGGTCCTTGTATAACTTTCTTTCTCCAGAATGTTTTGATACAATTCTTAGCCCTCTGTTCTCTTGGACTGTGGCTAGCCTTACAATTCTGTGCCTTTGTGCTGCCACTGTTTTGGGGGGCATGCTCCTTCAGACTGTTCCAGAATCTCCATGACCCAGGACAGCAGTATGATGTCCCTTGGAAGGAATTTGCTCACCCTCTGGGCTGTGACACCGATACAGAACAAGCAGTCCCTTTAACTGGCAGCTTACCTCCAAATGGTCTCATTTAGCCTGTCTACAAACGTAGTCTGGGAATACCACATTGCTGATGTCTCTTCTCTGGTACAGATTGTAAAAGAGAAAGAGAGATTCAGAAAAGCTCCACCAAACTATGCTATGAAGAAGACTCAGCTGCTGAAGGAAAAGGTAAGGATTTATGCTCAAGCTCCTTTGCCTGTCTTGTTATAATGAAGAAATCACACTCATCTGTCCATCCTCTGCTGCAGACTTAGTGAGAGGAGGACTGGGAAAGCAGCCTGGGCTCTGTGATAAGCAAAACAAGGTATTCTTGAGAACCCAGTCAGCTTTCCTTCCTGGAAATGCCATCAGCCTTGTTTTCCCATCTTCCTGAGTTTCTATGCCTTTGTTTTGTTTGTATTGTGAACCCCACTATAACAAGTGGTTTCCTGTTCCATCTACCAGGATAGGATGACGTAGGATGAAGTAGCTATGGAAGTTCATTTGTATGGGCATATATTATTAAAGGTTACTGTTGTATCATTACCATCTGGGGCCCTGAGCTAGGTAACTAATGGGAAGGTAGGTGTTCCAATTGGACGAGAAAAGATGCCTTGTCTTTGCAAAGTACTTTTTCACTATTTTCTTCACATTTCCTATCACATGAGGTGCCTTACCTGTGCTGTACAAGAATCTTAATAGAGAATCAGTAACAGGCATGTCTCTGTGGGCAGGCCATGGCTGAGGACCTGGGAGATCAGGACAAAGCCAAACAAATCCAAGACCAGCTAAATGAGCTAGAGGAGCGGGCAGAGGCCCTGGACCGCCAGCGGACCAAGAACATATCTGCTATCAGGTGTGTTACTATCTTGTTTTTGGTAAGGACCCTGTCTGTCCTCAGCCAGCCTATAGCCTTATACATTGAATGTAACACAGACCCCCATGGATTTCTGGGGTGCAGAAGTTCCATCCTGCCCACCCCTCTCACAGCCTACTGACTGATCCCTCTTACTTTATAGTTACATCAACCAGCGGAATCGGGAGTGGAATATTGTGGAGTCTGAGAAGGCTCTGGTGGTGAGTTTTAAACTTTACATGGTAGGAGTCCCAGCATGGTGGAACACACATATAAGGCCAAGACTTGGGAGATAATAGCAGGAGTTCAAGGCCAGCCTCAGCTGCATTGCTGTTCAGAGCCAATCTGGGTTATATAAGGCCCTGTTTCAATAAAATAAAATAAGATTAGGGCCAGTGAGATGCCATAGCAGGTAAAAGTGTTTGCTACGAGCCGGGCGTGGTGGTGCACGCCTTTAATCCCAGCACTCAGGAGGCAGAGGCAGGCGGATTTCTGAGTTCGAGGCCAGCCTGGTCTACAAAGTGAGTTCCAGGACAGTCAGGGCTAGACAGAGAAACCCTGTCTCAAAAAAACAAAACAAAAACAACAACAACAAAAAAGTGTTTGCTACGAAAACTTGGTGCCTGAATTCAAGCCTAGAACCCATAGAGGTGGGAGGAGAGAACCTACTCAAAAGAATGCCCTTTGACCTGCATCTCCCCCACATAAAAAATAATTAAGTTAAAAATAAAATTGTAGCCAGGCAGTGGTGGCACACGCCTTTAATCCCAGCACTTGGGAGGCAGAGGCAAGCGGATTTCTGAGTTCGAGGCCTGCCTAGTCTATAGAGTGAGTTCTAGGACAGACAGGGCTACACAGAGAAACCCTGTCTAGGAAAACAAACAACAACAAAAAAAACAAATCTTTTTTTATGTTACCCATATCTGTTTTAAATGATTGGACTTGCGTGTACTCAGCATGTGTGCACTCCACCTCACATCTGCCTACAGCACTTGTAACCTGTGATACAAAGTAACAGTCTTCTGGCTTGTTCATCTTACATTCATTTTTATGATTGTTGTACCTATATCTGTTTTACTGTGGTGCAGGGGCGTGTTTGGTAGTTGCTTCTGAATCCATTCTGTTAGGGGTTGTTTGATTGTTGTGCCAGTATATATTTGGGGCTGAGTCTTGTGCTGTGTCTATTTTGATAGAGGGGATTGGGTTCTTGCTCCTCTAGCTGTTGGGGGAAGGTATTATTCCTATCTCTATTTTGTTGGGGGAGGGTCCATAGTTACTCCTGTACTTATTTTGTTAAGGGGAGTTTTGGTTACTGTTCTTTTACTTATTCTGCAGGGGGTAAGGGTTGGTTGTTGCCCCAGAGTCTATTCTTTTGGAGTTGGTTTTTGTTCTTGTTCTGC
The DNA here is from genome assembly GCA_902729485.2 of Mus minutoides. NCBI lineage: Eukaryota > Metazoa > Chordata > Mammalia > Rodentia > Muridae > Mus > Mus minutoides. The sequence continues at coordinate 8,357 of LR753420.1, forward strand.
AGAGCTTAGCCCTGAACCCAGGTCTAATAAGTGCTTGGCAAGTGCTTTATCACTGAAAAGGACAGACAGTTTTTGAATTTTTTTCCTATCTCCTTACAGAATGTTATTTTTAAGTAAGGTTATGATGAACGAGAGGAGGGGGAGGAGATCTAATGCATGCTTTCTGTTTTAGGCTGAAAGTCACAACATGAGAAACCAGCAGATGGACCCCTTCACCAGGCGGCAGTGCAAACCCACCATTGTCTCCAATGTGAGTGCCTGAAGAGAGGACCTAGATTCTAGGACATAAAATGAATCCTATTAGGAAATTAACAAAAAAGTTAAAAATAATGCTTTTCTAACTGGGATTTGCTTGCCTCAAGCTTGGGTCTGGATTCTTTCTTTTTTATCTTTCTATAGAGTATACAGGTAGTCAAAACCTATGAGTTAACCCCTGTACCACGGTATATTTTCAGTACAAAAGATTATTAGCATAGGATGAGTATCCCTGATCCACAGTGCTTGGGACTAGAAGCATTCCAGAGCTTGGGTATTTTTAGACTTAGAAATTTTGAAATATCTATTGTGTTATCTCAGGGATGAGACTCAGGTCTACAGAGGAGATGTACACCTGAGGGTGACTTTTAGTCATACCTTTAGTATCTGCCTTTAACAGTACATAAAATCAGATGTGGAATTTTCCACCTGTGGCACCATGATGGTGCACACATTTTTAGATATTGAATATTTTGAACTTTCATACTAGAGAGTGCACAGCCTAAATATGTTAGCATTGGGGCCTAGCTGGGATGTTTTAAAGGTTTTAATTGTGCTTTTCTACTGACTTGACCTGCTAATGTATGCCCTGTAATACTTAGGACGTTAGTGGGAGTAAATGGGAAAGAATCTTGAATGGGACTCTGAATGTTAAGTAGTCTTTAAAATAATTTATGAATTTTCTCTTCCAGTCCAGGGATCCAGCTGTTCAGGCTGCCATTTTGGCCCAGCTAAATGCAAAATACGGTTCTGGAGTATTACCGGATGCTCCAAAGGAAATGAGCAAGGCAAGTGCAGTGCCTGAGGCTTTGAGCTAGACGGCAGGCCAGGACCTCGGCAGGCCAGCTTGCCTTTTATAGGTCTAATGTTTCTACAGGCAGGGTGCCGGAAGTGCTCCTGGTCATTTCTTCACTTATTTAAGTCATTATTAAAGTTTATTTAAGTTACTTAAGAGTGTAATCGCTGGTACTGAATTGTGATTGATCCTAAACTACTTGTTTCTCTGTATAGCCCTGGCTGTCCTGGAACTCACTTTGTAGACCAGGCTGGCCTCGAACTCAGAAATCCGCCTGCCTCTGCCTCCCGAGTGCTGGGATTAAAGGCATGCGCCACCACGCCCGGCTCTAAACTAGTTCTTAATGAGACCTTGACTGTGTCTTCAGTTCACTGACTGCCTTCTGGATTTCTGCAGCAGGTTTTCTCATGTAGAAGAGTATGTATGGCCTATGTACCTTACAGGGTAATTAGAAAAGAACCATTAACAAGTAAGGATCAAACAGTTGTAACAGCGAAAGCAAGAATGGTAATCCAGGAGAGGCTCATTTATTGGTTTTTTGTTTCTATGTTTTGTTTTTCTATTCCCTGGACAGTCTTACTAGGTGCCCTTGGCTGGGCTTGCACTTGCAGAGACCCTCCTGCTTGTGCCTCCTAAGTACTCAGGATGTGAAGGAAGAAACAATTGTTAAAAGTTCAAGTTTGGAGGCCAACCTGAGTTACATAAAACCCTGGGAGTAGGGCTCAGTTGGTAAAGTGCTTGCTTACCACAGTGTGCCCAGCACAACTTGAACCTGGGAGATTGGGGGTGGGGGGCTTGTGCCCATAATGCTTCACTCAGGAGGTGAAGGCTGTTGCCTGGAAGTCTCGGGTGAGAAGGAGGACTGTTATCTTAAGTCTTTCAACTCATGCCATAGACAGCTTTTTCTTTTCCTCTTTGCTTTGAGGCCTAGAAAGGCTCCAGGAGAGGAGGCTTCCTTATCCATGGCCCCTCTTGGGCCTTAGAGCTGGAGATTTTTACAGCTTAGTTACAGCTTACTTTTTTTTTATATTTATTTTATTTATATATTTATATATTTATTTATTTTATTTATTATATGTAAGTACACTGTAGCTGTCTTCAGACACTCCAGAAGAGGGCGCCAGATCTCGTTACGGATGGTTGTGAGCCACCATGTGGTTGCTGGGATTTGAACTTATCACCTTCGGAAGAGCAGTCGGGTGCTCTTACCCGCTGAGCCATCTCACCAGCCCCTATCTTTTTATTTTTAATTCAAAACTCTGTGTGTGTGTGTGTGTGTGTGTGTGTGTGTGTGTGTGTGTGTGTGTGTGTGTTTAGAAAAAAGTGTCATTCAAGGGAGGCTAAGGAAATGACTCAATGAGTAAATTTTTCCCTAACATCAGTTGGGGATCAAAACTTGAGTTTGATCTCCAAAACCTGTGTTAAAATGCCCAGCATAGCTGGGCATAGTGACATGCGTTTTCATCCCGGCACTCAGGAGGCAGAGACAGGTGGATCTCTACAAAGAGAGCTCTTTGATAGCCAGTGCTACACAGAGAAACCCTATCCTGAAAAACTAATGTCTAGCAGAGTGGCTTCCTCTGTGATCACTGCTCAAGAGGCAGAGGAGGACTCCTGGGCAGCTAGCCCAGACTAATTGATGAGCTCAAGGCCAGTAAGAGATCCTGTCTGAAGGGAAAGTAGGAGCTTTTCTGAGGATCACACCCAAGGTCATTGTGTGGCCTCCACATGTATGTTGCACAAGTGTGTGTACATCGAAAAAGATGGGGCTCATTATGAAAGTCACATGATCCTGAGTGAAACCTTTGACCATCAGTGGCTACTGTTTCTTGAAGACTGTTTGCATTTTATTTATTCTATGTTACTTGTAATGATGTTTTGACTGCATTTATATATGTCCACCACATGATGTACTTGATGTCCTGGGTAGTACAAAGAAGGCCTCTGATCCCTGAAACTGGAATTATGAATGGTTGTGACCCATAGTGTGGATGCTAGGAACTGAATTCAAGTTCTCTGAAAGTATTCTTAACCACTGCGTCATCCTTCAGCCCCTTGCATTATGTCTTATGTTTTGTTTCCTTGTCTCATTGCAGGGTCAAGGAAAGGATAAAGATTTGAATTCTAAGTCAGCCAGTGACCTCTCGGAAGACTTGTTCAAAGTACATGACTTTGACGTGAAGATTGACTTACAGGTTCCAAGCTCAGGTGTGTGTGTGGGTGGGTGGGTGGGTGTGTGTGTTGGGGCTCAGAGGGAGGGACCTAAGATCCAGACAGATTTGTGAATCTCTGAGCTTGGAGTCTTGATTATGGAGAAAGGGGGAAGGGGGTGGGGGAGTCCCTGCATCACTTTGAACAATAGAGCCAAGGTCAGATAGGCCACAGATCAATCAGTCTTGGAAGGGCAGGCTTCAGTCAATAAGGCTTCCTGAAGAAATGAAGCCAGAATCAGAAGATCTGTACACGTCTTTAGTTTGCCAATTTGTTTGTTCCCAGAGTCAAAAGCTTTGGCCATTACCTCCAAAGCCCCACCAGCCAAGGACGGAGCTCCGAGGAGATCTCTGAACTTAGAAGACTACAAAAAACGACGGGGGCTTATTTGAGCACTTCCATCCTGCTGCTTCCAACCCTGCATGCCCCGCCATCGTCCCGCCTTTCCTCTTTTCCTCTGATATGCCCTCTTTGGGATGGAGCAGCAGTGGAACTGGGAAGAGACTCTAAACTGCCAGTCATTGTAATATAAACAATTTATTGTATAGACCTTCCTTGTTTGTCCCATCTCCCAGCAGCCCCAGGCCCCACCCACGGTGGGTCTCCGTTGGATGGGGCTTCTTTCTTGTCTTTAGGTTTGTGGTTGCCCTCCCGCCTGCTTCTGGTTTGCAACTAGCACAGTCCGGCCACTCTGCACATTCAGTATTACCGTGGAACTGGGGTTCTAGCTAGAGCCTCTGGTGGCAGCGGTGGCAGCAGTGGCAGCACTTCAGTGTCCTTCAGGCTGCCTTAGACCCGACCATCGAACATTTGGCATCTAACCCTTGCAGAGAGTGGGACTGGGCGGCTGCCATCCTCTTCCCTCTTATCCTTCTCTTCTTCCTGTGTCCATGGAAGAGGGATTTTCAAAACCAGTTTAGTTTCCAAAAAGTGTACATTTATGGGGAGGGAGGGAGGGAGGGAGGGGACCTAATTTGAGTGTGAGAGAGAGAGAGTGTGTGTGTGTGTGTGTGTGTGTGTGTGTGGATTTTTTTATCATTTTTTTAAAATGCAGTACTCTTTGTATCAGTCTGTCATGGGTCTATAGCTGTTTCAGATTTTTTTGAGCTGTACTTGAGCATCTGAAACTGCAAGAAAGAAACTGATTAAATGTGATTCTTCTTACTAAACAGGCCTGACTGCTGTAGCTGTGTGACTTCCCTCCCTCTACCCCAAAGGAAACTCCCATCTAAGCCCCCTTGCCCCATAGGCTGTGTTCTGGCAGGTGAGCAGAAAGCTCATGGCAGGTCCCAGGGAGGGCAGCCAGAGAGTCTCGCTCATCCACAGGCACAGCTGTAGCTTCTTGACTGAACGTAGCACATCTCGTCCCCACCCACTGTTCCTGTCTCTTCCTGGTGACTCTGATGTTTGGCAAGAATAACATTTTCTGGTTTTTTTTTTTTTTTTTTTTTTTTTTTTTTTAAGAAATAATTCAACATGAATGTGGAGAGCAAACAAAAAGATGCAAATGCTGCCAGCATGTGATGTGCAGTGGTGTGTGTGTGCCTGTGCGTGTCTGTGTGTGTGCATATATATGTGGTGAGCATATATATATATATTGTGCAGCTAGGGTGAAGCCAGCAAAGAGGTGTGTATGTTGTTATGAGACATTTGAAAAGAAGCTGACTGTTTGATAATCATTCTCAGGTGTAAAGCTCCAAGTGTAAATAAAAGAGGCATTTAACAAATTTTTTCAGAACAAAGTCCAGCTGATGATCTCCAGCAAGCAGTAAGCTAAAGGAACAGCTGAGAGCCACAGACCTCCACACAGTGCGGAGGGGACGAGCTCTGTCGGCTCTGTGCTTCACTGACTTGTATAAGGAAGGGATGATGGAAAATCATGGAATTGAGTAGTATTTAAACAAAAGTGGACATAATAGCTCTTCTGTTTGAGTAAAGCCTCAGTGTTGCTTTATCTTAGTTTACATTTTTACTTTTTAAAAAGCAGCAACGGATGCTTTTAAAGAAGTATTGTGACTGTAGCACTGGGAAATGTGGCCTGTGCCCCAGCTTGTAGCTGTGGCACAGAGTTGGGCAAAGGAGCGGTGATGGACTCGTTGCAACCATACATACTTGAAGAGTCCATTGACTGAAGCTCTTTATAGGCTGTTTCGTAAATGGGGAAATCACAGACTGTTGAATGCCGCCTGCACTCTAAGGGTCCTAGAGCTGCTGGGACCTCTCCTATCATGTCAGACTTGGACTTTTTTTCCTTCTTGTTTAAAGGACATAAAATCATAGAATCCATATAATCTGTGGAGTCATCCTGACCCACATGTAGATCTGTATCTAATATTATTTGGATTTGGACAAGTGTCAATGACATGGCTGTGTAATAAAATTTTTATTAAAAATACCACACACTGTAGCCCCTTTGCCACTCCCCATCTACAGCTGCTGAAACCCTCATGCTGAGATGCCAAAACACGGGGCAGAGAAAAAAGCCCACCAAAGAAGATTGATAGTTAACCCAGCAACTGAGCTGCCTGTCTGCTGGTTCCAGTCAACATTCAGCACCTACCTGCAGTCTCAGCTGAGGTGGGACCTCGGAGCCAAGATCTCAGCCAGGCAATGGAAAGTTAGCTTTATCCCACCAACTGGGTTCCTGGTGAGTCACAGTTTTTCTTCTGCTGGTGAATGCCCTCAGTGGCCTCTCCCATCACGCCAACTTCACTTCAATGTTGAGGGGTGCAGCACCCAAGGCTGTTTTCTACCCGTTTTCAGTTCTGAGAAGTAAGAGTCCATATGCCAAGCTCATGCTGTCTATAGATCTGTTGTCTGGTTTCTGACAGGCACAGAGAAAGTCTGTTTTGTTATTTTTTTTTTTGTGAAGTCCTGACTTGTCACTCAATCTGTAAATATATTTGTAAATAAACTTGATGGCATTTTAATAAGGGATCAGATTTGGTCCAAAGCTTGCATCTTGAGTGGCACCCTTAAAAAGTCCCCAAGAACTTCTCCTTTGCCTCACTCCACTTTAGGTTCTGTGTCCCAAGACTGAAAATGGCTATCTTCACCCCTTAGGCAGCATCCTCATGATGATCGTTCCCTGACCCAGTGTGAGTTTCAACATGATTTAACTGAGCGAGTACATATGCCTAATGTGCTGCCTGGCCTTAGTGAAACGGCTTTCTCATGCCAGGCACAGTTCATCAAAGAACTACAGTCATCTAAGGAGATGGCAGAAGCCCATGCAAGGCTGCCTGGTGTGGACCAACAAGCACATCAAACTTGATGCCACTCACTGCTTGGCAGTTGGGTGCAGAGAGCCCGTTAAAGCAGAGAATGAGTAGACAAGCCACTTATTTTTCAGTGTCCAGTCACTGTGGGGCAGCCACTTGCACATCAAATGACAAGGGAAAAAAGAAGGAAAGATGGTCAACTTTGTATCAGCTTCTCCCAGGAGAGGAGACTGTTCATTGAATGGCCCAAGAACTCTAACAAGCCAGAAAGCCACAAACTCAGCTCATGATGTTTTTTACAAAGACTAGAGACTGACACTGGGTTTCCTTGGGCTGTTACTGGGAGCTACAAGGAGCAGCATTAGTAAAAGGTCCACTGTAGTAGCTATAAGGCAGTTCTAGGCCTGCCTCACTGCCTGGTGGGTGAAACTTGGAATGCAGTTTCTTGGCCTGTGGTAATACCCAGCTGAGTACAGGCACAGCTAGGAACTCTAGCCTGCTCTGCATCTAAGATGGCCAAGGACCAGAGGCAGCACTGGTACTCATCTCCTAGCACTACCACTTAATCCCTATGCCCATGTCTCTGTGACACAGTACCCCATCTCTTAATAGTGAGCTAGACATGGTAGCCCATGTCTTTAATTCCAACACAACCACCAAAACAGCTGTAGCTAAATTGGCAGTGTGTCCGGCATTCACAGGGCTCTAGATGCAATCCCAACAGTCTTTAAGGAGGTAGAGGCTGGACAGATAAAAATTCAAGGTCCTTGGTACTAGAAAGATGGCTCAGTGGTTAAGAGTACTGACTGCTCTTCCAGAGGTTCTGGGTTTGATTCCCAGCAACCACATGGTGGCTCACAACCATCTGTAATGGGATCCAATACCACCTTCTGGTGTGTTTGAAGACAGCTACAGTGTACTCACATGAAATAAATAAATCTTTTTTAAAAAAATGCAAGGTCGTTGTCTTCAGCTACATAGTCCGGTTTGGGGAATCTTCCGGAGGCCTCACTCCCCTTCCCTGTCATTACCTCGTGTCTAACAATATATAAGACAATCCATAAACAACCAGAGTATTGGAACTCAAGTCAGAAAAATAGAATCTCAACAAACTTCTTCCCATAACTACATCGAAGCCCCGTCCAATAGTGCGAGTTTCTCTCCATCAACTTCCCCCTTTACCCTTCACCTAGCTGAAGCTTCATGGGACCAGCATCTACTGTGGGTGCCCTTTCAGCTTCCCCTAGCGCAGCACTTATTAAACTGGAGTTGGGACCGCAACCTTATCCAGGCAGCGCTTACCTGACCCCTGATAAACGGAGGAGGGAAAAGATCAAGCAGACAGGCCAGACTTTCTGATCCCAAATGCACAGCGGGAGGGACTGGGGAATGCCTTGCCAAGGGCGCCCCGCAGCATCAAAAGCCCAGGCTTTCTGTTGGGTTCTAGAAGCGCGTCTGGGAAGGGTGGAGCTGGCCGGTTGGCACTAAGCGCAGGTGTGTCCTAAGAGATCTGCTGGGTCCCCTGCCTTGACAGCCCAAGTGGGAGCACGACTGGAGGGTCTGGAGTGTGAGCAACCACTGGGATGGATCAGCTGCGGTGATGAGCACCTGTGAGCGTTTGCACGTGTGAGAAGTGTCCCTCCCTCCCCCAAGCTGGAGGCACCCCTGGTCTTAAGGGAGGTGAGGTCTTGACACTGCACTGCTCCAATGTGGCCTAAACTTACCTGCAGTGGACCCTAGCCTCTGGGACCAATGGCTGCTTTCCAAGGTTCCTGCTTCTGATGTTCTGTGTACTCGGGGCCCCTGAGTGGGTCATATCTGCCAGAACTGCACTCCTACTCTTTCACTGGGAGATGCAGGGAAGTTTCCTAGTGGGCACTTACTTTAAGCAGACTTAGCGCATCACTAGCATACATGGGTGGGGCTTGAGCGCCCTCAATTTCACACTGAGTCCCTGACCAAAGGCCCTCTGGGAGCTCATCACCTCCAAATCACTGGCCACTACAAAAGGCCCTACAGTTCCCTGTCCTCAAGAGACTCATAGGAACACAGGCTCCTTGAGAAACAGCAACCCTTGGATCTGAAGTATATCAGGAGAGACTGCTATAACAGCACATACACAGGCATGGTGACACACTTTGTTTTAGACAAGAGTGACAGAATACGGAAGGTCAGCTCTGCTATCATTATGGCTATTCCAGAACATTGTCACAAAGACTAAGCCATTGGTATGGGGCAAATTGCTAGAGAAGAAACCCAGAGCTGAGAGGTGTCAGAGGTTGGAACTGTCAAGGAAGACACCCTGTGTGTTTCCCCTTCCAGAAGGACTGCCCTTCACCACCCTACAATTGAAGATGGATCCAGGTTCCCACCAGCCTCTTTTTAGAATGTCCTGGGCAGAGCCAAACATCAGAGTGACCACTTGAGAATGTTCGAAATAGGTAAAGAAACTTGAGAGACCAAGGTTCACATGTTCCCCTGAGGACCCATTGCAAACAGCGAAGGAAGTCCTGTAGCATCCTATAGTCAATTTTCCAGATGGCTCCTGTGTGGTTTTCTTCCATTAAAATGTGAGATAATAGTCACCCCCAGGAACAGAGCCATTTGTTCTTATTTCCTTTGCATCTAGCACAATGTTCTCTTGTTCATTGCAACTATTCAATAGATGTTTGCTCAGTGAGTGAATCAAGATATTCCCACAAAACACTGGAATCTTACATTCAGCACATCTCTTAGAAGGACCAAGCTCGGGGCTGGTGAGATGGCTCAGCGGATAAGAGCACCTGACTGCTCTTCCGAAGGTGATAAGTTCAAATCCCAGCATCCACATGGTGGCTCACAACCATCTGTAACGAGATCTGGCGCCCTCTTCTGGAGTGTCTGAAGACAGCTACAGTGTACTTACAAATAATAATAAAAAAAAATCTTAAAAAAAAAAAAAAAAAGAAGAAGAAGGACCAAGCTCCCTTGGGCAAGTGTTACTAGAATGAAATTCTGTACTAGTCCTACCAGAGGAAAATGATATCCTAATCATTTTCTAACACTGAACTAATTCCACTTAGGAGGACCTGGAGTCTCAGAGTAATGAGTCCCTCATTCAAGAGTGTATGCTTTCCTGCCCTCTCTCTCCCTCTGTTTGTCTTGCAGAACTTTAGAGGAGCTGGAGAGATGGCTCAGCACTGAGAGTCCTCTAAGGAGGACATAGGTTTGATCCTCAGCACCCACAAGGGAGCTCACAACTGTCTGGAACTCCAACCCCAGGGGATCCGACACCCACTTCTGACCTCTGTGAACACTGAGGATTCCCATGTGATACACAGATAGGCATGCAAGCTAAAGATCAATATACACAAAATAAAGGTCTTTGTTTTGTTTTGTTTTTTAATTTAAAGAAGCTTTTAGAAACTGCACAGGACCAGATAGACCTGGAGGTAGTGAGCAGTAATTTTGCTTCAGCACCTGGAGTGGAGGCAGAGGATAGAGATAAATTGAGCACATGGAGGCGGGGCGGGGGGGGGGCACATGCACACGCACACATGCACACAGGAACACACATGCTCAAGCACACACACTCGTGTGCACATATGCACTAATGCATACACGCACGCACGAACACACACACATGCACGCGCACACACATGCATGCACACATGCATACACCCCTCACTTTGCTTTTTCTATTTCCAATCCTCTCCACTATATTTTTGTCCCATGGCTGTTGATCTCCAGGAGAGACACGGCCCTCACACATTCTGAGTCCAGGTGGCTAAGCAACAGGGAAAGGACTCAGGCACCTTAGTATTTGAAGGTATAGGAGGACTACCCCATGAGATGCCTCAAGAAAACAGGTTGAAAGCTGGTTGTGGTGGTACATGATTGTGAGCCCAGTGCTCAGGAGGTTGAAAGTTAGCCAGGGCTGGAGAGATGGCTCAGTGGTTAAGAGCACCGACTGCTCTTCCAGAGGTCCTGAGTTCAATTCCCAGCAACCACATGGTGGCTCACAACCATCTGTAAGGAGATCAGATACCCTCTTCTGATGTGTCTGAAAACAGCTACTGTGTACTTACATATAATAAATAAATAGGGCTGGTGAGATGGCTCAGCGGGTAAGAGCACCTGACTGCTCTTCCAAAGGTGATGAGTTCAAATCCCAGCAACCACATGGTGGTTTACAACCACCCTTAATGAGATCTGACGCCCTCCTCTGGTGCGTCTGAAATCAGTTACAGCATACTTAAGAAGAAGAAGAAGAAACGAATCCTTGGACCGGAGAGACCGACTGGAGCGAGTGGGGCCAACCGGAGCGAGCAGGGCTGTCCAGAGCGAGCGGGGGCTGGCTGGAGTGAGCAGAGCCAAACGGGGCCAGCTGGAGCAAGCGGGATGGGCAGAGCAAGCGAGGACGACCTGAGCCAGCGGGCTGGAGTGAGCGGGGCTGAACAGGGACAGCCGGAGCGAGTGGGGCCAGCCAGAGCAAGGGGAGCCAGCAGAGGGAGCGGGGTCAAGCAGAGCGAGCTGGGTTGACTGGAACAAGGGAAAATAAATAAATAAATAAATAAATCTTTAAAAGAAAGTCAGCCTAGGCCACATATCTAGACTCTGTCTCAAAAACCAGATACTTTGTTTCCAATGACAGTTAGCTGGTCTGTGGTCAAAGCAGAATGACTCGGGTAGCCTAGCTCAGAGGGTAGCCTAGCTCAGAGCAATCCCTTAAGGACCCCCAAAACCTTGACATAGTCCTGTATGTCCAGCTCTATGCCCCTTGTTTCCTTTCAGACCTTTTGTTTCTCAGCACACAGGAGACCCCCACCCCCACCCCACACACTCCATAAACTGATTTCCTTCACATCCCTTCTACTCAAGCAACAACAAGTGGAGGAAGCTTAGCTTACATCTGAGGCCCTGGTATTGGGAGGCTGAGGCAGGAGGATTACTAGACTTGGAGGCTTACTATTTATTAGTTTATTATGACCTTTCCAAGCCTTACCTCAGTATGGAAGTTCCCTCTGTTTTCTGCCTGTCCTTATTCATCTAACAAAATCCACCTAGACAGCACATACTGTTGTTATTGTTGAGAAATGGTTTCATGTAGCCCAGGCTGGCCAGCTTATAACTATGGATGGATGGCTTGAATCCCTGGTCCTTCTGCCTAATAGAGTCCTAACAAAGGTAGCGGTAAGCATTCTCTGTCGCCCACAGCAACATTCTTTGGTTCCTGCTAAACTTGGGCGAGGACATGATACAAGAAAAAGAATTGTTCTGGGATTTCTCTCAGCCGCTAGGCTAGACCTTCAGCCTACTAGTCCAGCATTGCCTACACACTGCCTGGCACACAGGCACCCAATAACATGCTCCCTCCTCCCTCTTCATATTTTCCTCTGTCAGGTCCCAGTCTACCCTCTGAGGACAGCTCCTCTGAATTCCCTGCTACAAGCTGGCATAGCTCTGGGCTCCAACACTCAGACATGCATACCTCTGCCCCAGAAAATGTGTCCCTTTCCAGGAGTCCATGCTGTTTCTTGACTTCTCTAAGGAGGAAGCAAGTGTTCAGACTGTGGTTTTCTTTCTCTTTTGCTTTCATTCCTTCCACACATCTCCTCCTCTTTCCCCCCGCCCCAAAATCTATAGGGAAGCTGAGTGGCCGCTGCAGACACTGCGATGACCTGGGCTGTCGAAGTCTCCTCATTACTCTGGCATGCAGTTGGAGATCCCATGGCTGCAAGCAGCCCCAGCCCCTGGAAACATGCTCCCCCCACTTCTCCTCCCTTTATCAGTCATCTAGGAATCTTTTCTCTTTGCCAAAGGTTCTCCTTCTCCCTCTTAACACTCACTTCTTCTCCTGGGCTATCTTAAATTCTGGCTGAAGAGAGAAAAGGCAAGTGGCATACTTAACCCTGGGCTTGCCCCAGCAATCCCAGGATTGTTCTAGGTGTTCCATGACAGGGCCCTCAGATCTCTTAGGGGAAGGCAGACCATTCTGGCTTCTGCTCACAGTTCAGCTGAGCACCTGCAAGCAGAGGCCAGAGACCCATCCAGAGATGACAAGAAGGATTTGCAGTGTCTGAACTTCTATATGGGTGTTCTCTTTTCAGTGTGCAGCCACTACTCTAGGCCGTGTGAAGCTTTTCTTCTGTTTACAGATAGGGAGATGGATAGAAGGAGTGAGCCTACATTTCCACCCAAGATAGGGTGGCCCGAGACACTGGCTGTCTATTACAACACTAAAAAGCACTCGCGTTTTTGGAGCACCAAGACTTTTTCCTTCCTTTCATGCTGGGCATGGAGTCCAGCTCTTGTCACGTACTAGGCAAGTGCTCTACCGCTGAGCTACGCACTCAACGCCCATCTCTAAAATTTTACTCTCACAGCAACCCTGCAGCTCCGCGACGAAGGAGATTCAGCAGTTCAGAGAGGCAAAAGGACTCCTTTTGAAGCCACAAAGCTCCAAAGGGGCGGGAGAAGAAACAGCACCTCCAGCTAGTGGGGGGCTGGAGAGGGGCGGTGGAAATGCAGGCCAGCACCGGCTGTGATACTTGGAGAGAGTCAGGCTCCGCCTCTTGACCTTGTTCTCTGCCCGCTGGGAAGTGGAGAGCTTCGAGGGGTGGGGGTGGGGAGCAGTCTCAGCTCGACCCTGGCCACAGACTCTAGATGGGCACACTCCTTGGAGTGTGGCTTCCTGGGGTAGCTGACGGCCTTGAACTCCGGATTAAAGAGAGAAAAGCCCCAGAGACTCAAAAGACTTTGACCAGGAAGGTTGGAACACGGAAAGGAGCCCGGGGAAGCAAGTGAAGGAATGGGCGCAGCTTCTTCCTGTGCAGTTCAAGACCTCTGGTTCCCATGGAAGGAATCCCTCAAAGGCCGCGGGAGGGACCTGGGCTCAGGGGAGGGGCAGGTCCCTCCTGCCACCTTGAGGGCAGGTCGAGAGATAAGACGGGGGCCGGACCTGGGTCTTCCAAGTTACACTCGGGACACTGCAAGCCTCCTGCAGCAGCGAGGGCCCCGGGAGGCCCGCGCTTTCTCAGAAAGTGAAAGGAGTGGGCGGGGGGCGCGGCCAGGGCGGGGCGGGACCGGGCGGGCGTTGCCGAGGCTCCGCCTCGGGGCAGTCCCAAGCCCGAGGCGCTGAGCGTCTCTAGTCCCCGCCGGGCCGCGGGCTGGTGGGCTCGGCTGCGGCTCCGGTGTCGGGAGATGACCCTGCCCGGGCGCCCGACGGGCATGGCGCGGCCACGGGGCGCGGGGCACTGCAGCCCCGGGCTGGAGCGGGCTCCGCGCCGGAGCGTCGGGGAGCTGCGCCTGCTCTTCGAAGCACGCTGCGCCGCAGTCGCCGCTGCAGCAGCCGCAGGGGAGCCCCGGGCCCGCGGGGCCAAGCGGCGTGGGGGACAAGTGCCCAACGGGCTCCCGCGTGCTGCCCCTGCCCCGGTGATCCCTCAGCTCACTGTGACAAGCGAGGAGGATGTGGCCCCGGCCAGCCCCGGGCCGCCAGACCGGGAGGGGAACTGGCTCCCAGCTGCGGGGTCGCACCTGCAGCAGCCACGCCGCCTCTCCACCTCGTCCCTCTCTTCCACCGGCTCCTCGTCGATGCTCGAGGACTCGGAGGACGATCTGCTGAGCGACAGCGAGAGCCGGAGCCGCGGCAACGTGCAGCTGGAAACCAGCGAGGACGTGGTGCAGGTACGGGCCGCGGGGGCGGGGCCAGCGGGGGCTGCGCGCCGGGGACTCCGCTCTCAGCTCTGCTCCGACCGGCTTGCGTCCCCCGCCGAGAGCCCAAGCTGGGAACAGGGGGAATGGGGAGGGAGAGGGAGTCCAGGACGACCTCTCGCCTTGGTTCTTTTTCGGGGGCTAGGCAGGCGATGATAGCTGAGCGCTTGGGCGTCTAAAGGAGGTTGAGGAGTACGCGACCCACGGAGCGGGAGCCGGCGGGTCGGCGGGCGTACCTGGGTAACTGTCAGGTAGGGCTGGAGAGATCAGAGCGGGGTAGCCTTGCCCCGGGAGCCCTGAGAGAGAAAGGGGCGCGTGAGCTTTTCCCTCTCCTCCCCCTCTCGGTGCCGCGGCCCCACCCCCGCCGTTGCCACGGTTTCCCTCTCTTGAGTGGGAGTGGAGCGGAGCTCTTGGCTCTGCTCCGAAGCCGCTGCCGTCTGCTACCCGCGCGCGCACGAGGCGTGGACGCGGGAAGGGAGGGGCGCAGGGCTAGAACCGAGCGGAACCAAGATCCACCTGCTGCGTCCCCCTCCTCGGCCTGGCCTACTGCTCCTAAGTGTCCTGGGGAAGGTAAACTGAGGCTGACAGGAGCTTGCTAGTCTCTGTATGCCAGTGTGAATGTTCCCGGGCCAATTTAACCATCAGATATCACCAGCCAGTGTGAAGTGAAGTCATTATTCGTAGTATGGCCTTCCTTGACTGGAAGTTGAACTCAGGGCCTCAAACACAGTAGGCAAGCACAACCACCACTGAGCTACATCCTAGCTCTCTTTTCTTGACACTAAATTGCCAAGTTACAGTGAAACACAGTCTATAGCCCATTCGGGCCTTGAACCTCCTCCTGTGTCAGTAATCTCCCTTGTTTTAACCATGGCCAGATAACTAAACTAACTGCCTGTGGATTGTGCAGCGTTGCTCTAGATGCATTTTACGCAAGCGTCCTCGAGTGGAAAGAGGGAGAGAGAAAAACCGGGAGCGCCCCGCTCTGCCCAGAAGGCCGCGTCCTGGCGACTTCGAGAGTAAGACGCGCGCCCATGTTGCCTAGACACCTTGAGAAGAGCGCTGAGGTGTGGCCTGGGCCTTCTGGAACTTGGCATCCCTGCACACTAGGATTGGATCGAGCGAGGGAGGCAGTGTAACGACTCGGAAGTGGCACTGTGACTCAGAGACTTACAATACAAAAGAGAAAAGGGGGTGGGGGGCTCACAGCAAGGATGTCGTCCCCTCACTTCCCGTCATCAGGTGTAGGTGCGAGGGCTCAGTCACGAGTCCGCTGCGCCTTTCGTCCTGACACCGTATGATCGGGCACGGTGGTCGTTCTTGGGGCGTGTCTAGACTAGGTACTGAGGCGAATGTCGCCGAGGCTTCCCCAATACTGTGACTTGTGAGCAGTGGGAGGACCTCTGAAGAGCCTGAACGGTAGATCTACCACTCCCCTGCTCTAATCTCTGACACGGGAGAGGCGGGCCCCTGTAAAGGGCGCGACCGGTGAGAGTTGGTAGGACCCGGGCTGGGGCGCAGGCACACCCGCTTCCCTGTTCCGCCCGCCAGGACCCCCAAAGTGCTCAGGGAGAGGCTGTGCGGAGGAGGACTTGCAGTCTAAATCTGGGTCCAGTGTAGGTAGCTCCGGCAGGGGTCAGGACATCCAGGAGAAGCCCAAGCTAGCTGTTCCCTTTCAAATCTTCGTCTTCCTTTCCCACCCTGGGTCTCCTTCTCTGGGAGCCTGCAGGAGCAGGTCCAGATGGCCTCTCAGGGACCTTTCAAACTCCCAGGTTGTCTCTCAGACTTCCCACCCCCACCCCACCCCCCGCCCGCCGGGGCCTCCCCGAAGGCAAACAGCTCGGGAGCTGCAGATAAGCCTGGAGCTGTTGACAGAGGCTGCCTGCGTCTGCGTGGAAGGGCCGGGAGCGGACTTTGCCTCACAGCAGGCCCTACAGCACGCCTGCTCAGCCGGCCTTTGAGGGCTTCCCCGGTCAGGAAGCAGAGCGGGTCCCACTGACCAGTTAAGGATGCACCTGGAGAAAGACGGTGCCTGCATTGTAGGGCTGCCGCCTAGCCAGCCAGCATCTCACACCCGACCCGAGGCCCTAGAAGGCTCTCTCTGCCTGTCTCAGCCAGGCTCCACGACCTTTCCTTTACTTCCTAGGCGCTTGTACAGCCTACTCAGAGAAGGACATGAAGGGCTGGCTGGGCTACCTCCAGAGGCCTTTTTTCTGATAGAAGGAAAATTCAGGAACAAGAAAAACTGAGCAACCAAGGGAGAAGCAGGAGGCCTACTCCAAGGGCAGGTGGTGTGACTCCAAGGCCTTGGCTGTCTCCTCAGACATTTGTGGGAGTGACCCTAGCAGAAGAGAGGGTGTTTTGATTCTTATTCATCTGGTTTTATTCTCTCAATAACTCAGGCTAGGTAAGGAGACCTGGATGCTGTCCCCCCCTGGACTCAGAACCCCCCCACATCATTTTTCACTAATTATAGAGCAGAATTTAGGTTAACAGACTTCCTTTTTAAAAAGCAAATGCCCATGGGAAGGTGAAGTCGTGGGTCACTTATACCTTAGTGCAAATCATTTAGTAAATTTAAATTGGTTGCTCTCCCCACCATCACCACCGGGAGTGCTAGTTTGACAGGACAATTGGAACATGGGGAGGGTGTTGGGCTGGCAGAAATGTCAACCAGGATTGGTGACTCTAATAGAGCAGTGATTCTCAACCTTCCTGATGCTGCAGCCCTTTAATGAAGTTCCTCATGTGTGGTAGCCCCCCAACCATATCTGTATTGCTACTTCATAACTGTAAGTTTGCTACTGTTAGGAATCATAGTGTACACATCAGTGTTTTCTGATGGTCAGACGACCCCTGTGAAAGAACTGCTTGTCCCTCCCAAGGGCGTGTGACCCACAGATTGAGAACCTCTGTTATAGAGGCAGAGAACAAGATGGAAACTGAAGACAGCAAAGGATGTAGTCTGGTAGGGAATGGGCTGTCTGGGCTGATGTAAGGAGCAGATGTTCACAGGGCTTCCAAACAGAGCTAGGACACAGCAAGTCCCTACTTATGGAGACACTCATCTGGAGGGAAAAGAAATGATCAGAGGGGCCTCCTTTGTCATCGTCAGAGCATCGTGGACACTGGTTTCTTGATCTTTGCACCAACGGTCCAGGCAGCCTGTGGTTGGTGGAAGCAGTCTCTCCTTGAGCCAGGGGTGGACCATATCTTCCCTGATGTTATGAGCCAAAAATTTCACCCACCCACCAACCCAAAAGTGACTGTCTAGCAGGCTTTGGGATTTACTCGGTTGTGAGTGCGTTATGTTCCTTGCAGAAAGAGCCAGTCTTCGGAGGGAAGCTGGCAGTGAGTTGGCTTCCCCGGGGCTTACATCAACTGGATCCATGTTTGGCCATATCTGTTATTGGCTAGGAAAGCTACACCTTGTTATAAGAAACTTCAGGAGCTGTCAGGGAGGCTCTGCTGAGATAGTGGGCAGGAAAGCTCTTTGTTGCCTGCAGAATCTGCTATTTGTTCATACAAGACTCGAAAAACCAAGCCGGGCGTAGTGGCACACGCCTTTAATCCCAGCACTTGGGAGGAAGAGGCAGGCAGATTTCTGAGTTCAAGGACAGCTTGGTCTACAAAGTGAGTTCCAGAACAGCCAGGGCTATACAGAGAAACCCTGTCTCAGAAAAGAAAGACTCACAAAACCAAGGAGAGTGGGGAATGCTCTATTTCATATCAGCTCAGGGACAAGTTGATACTGTTATCATATATTAACCAGTCAACCAAGTGGTAGTATATATATATTTAAAGACCTACCTCGCCGGGCGTGGTGGCGCACGCCTTTAATCCCAGCACTCGGGAGGCAGAGGCAGGCAGATTTCTGAGTTCGAGGCCAGCCTGGTCTACAGAGTGAGTTCCAGGACAGCCAGGGCTACACAGAGAAAACCTGTCTCGAAAAAGCCAAAAAAAAAAAAAGACCTACCTCAATGTTTCACAGCCTGGCTTCAAATTTCTGGGTTCACGTAATCTTCCTTTTTCAGCCTCCCAAGTAGCTAGCACTACAGCTGTGTGCTACCATGTCCAATGAATCTGCTTCTGTGAGGCCCCAATTGAGCTTTCAGTCCTTTCACTGAAATCACAAAACCCCCGCTTGGTGTGGTAACCCAAGCCCTTTAATCCCAGCACTCAGGAGCTAGAGGCAAGTAGATCTCTGAATCTCTGAGTTCAAGGCCAGCCTGGTCTACAGATTCAATTCCAGAACAGGCAGGGACACACACACACCTCTATCTTAGAAAGAAAGAAATTACAAAACCCCCCAAAGGAATGGTGGTGAAGTTTCCTCACACAGTCCAAGCTGGTCCTCCCACTGGGATGACTGCAGAACTAAATGTACCCTGGTTAAGTTCATTCTTGCCCCACACTCCCTCAAAATTTTGTTAGGCTTTTCAAACCACTCAAGCCTTTCACCATTAAAGGAAGTAAGAGAAGGCCCCTAAGCCCACATCAGAGATTAAAACCTTCATAATAATCTCTAGTTATAAATGTTTCACCTTATGAAAGCTGTCATGTGGTATCCTATTTGACCCCTAGAACCAAAATATTAAAACTGCTAGATGATTGGATTACGGTGAAGAGGTTGGGCTGATCAAGAGCATAAGTGGGAGTCTGGAACCAGGGCATGAGGATGCGAGCTTCTGCAAGCCTTGATCCTGGCTCATAGTCATGCTGTGTGCGGGCATCCAGATCAACAGGAATCTCAAGTGAGAGAATAGGTCTAGGATGCTTCTACTAAATACACATGCTACATATATCACCTCCCTGGAATTTTACTTGAGGATTTGGAAGGAAGGGAGTTTTATAATAAAGCTTGGACTTATTATGCAGCAAAATGCAAACCTTGTATGTATTTAAAGATTTATAAAAGGAGTTTTGAAAGATGTCATGTTTCTAGTGGGCTGCTTCTGGCTACACCCCCAGATCCCTGGGGATTGGACATGTGATCACGCCCTAGTGTGCCATGTTGGGAAAGTGAGAGCAATGATGACCGTGGGAAGATGAGAAGGGATACAGCAGGCAGTAGCCAGTGGGGCGCCTTGTGCTAGGGCGGCTGCTACGCCTCCCCTCCCCGAGGAAACAGCCCTTGCTTGGATCACTGAGCTAGGAAGTGAAGGAAGCCAGGACTTAAAGCAACTGCTCACTCCTTGTCATCAACCCCACCTCTTCCATAGGCAAGACTTTCAGCTCAATTGAATTCTGCTACTTTTTTTTTTTTTTTTTTTTTTTTGGTTTTTCGAGACAGGGTTTCTCTGTCTAGCCCTGGCTGTCCTGGAACTCACTTTGTAGACCAGGCTGGCCTCGAACTCAGAAATCCGCCTGCCTCTGCCTCTCGAGTGCTGGGATTAAAGGCGTGCGCCACCACGCCCGGCTGAATTCTGCTACTTAAGTGACCTCATTTCTTCCCTTTGGCGAGGAGGCTGGTTCCTGGGTTCTAACATCAATGGGACGAGGCCGCAAACAAGATCCATACATACATGAGCCAGCCCCTGCATGTCAAAGAGCAGACACAGGGCTGCTGAGCTTGGGGTAGAAGGTGGAAATGCCAGGATTGAGTGGAAGGCAGAGATAAAACCCCAAAGACCCCCACTTACCTGCAGTTTCCTCTAAGACCATAGGCCTTCTATGTTCTATTTCCTCATCAGACCTTAGGGTTCTTGATTCAGATCACAGCCAAGAATGCCTTGGGCTTTTGGCTTTGTAGTCTAGTGTGTGAGATCTAAGCAGCTAGAGGGTCCCAGGGAGCTTCAGACCATTCTTTTTACAAGCCTTGCAGGCTGGCCTCCCCTCCCTGGTCCTGTCTGAAGGGTTGGTTGTGGTTGGTGTGCCCTCCTGAGCGAGAGAACCAGATCCCAAGTGAGTACGTTTGCCCAATTCTCTTCAGGAGTTGGATGAGGAGATTCAAACTCAATTCATTCATTACAATAGTGCTGAAAGCATAATTGTTTCCCCATTTCACAGATATGCAGATTTTTAGTTCCTTCCCTGGCTTACTCAAGAAGTCCCTGTGAAGCTGGGCATGGTGGCGCATGCCTTTAATCCCAGCACTCAGGAGGCAGAGGCAGGTGGATTTCTGAGTTTGAGGCCAGCCTGGTCTACAAAGTCAGTTCCAGGACAGCAAGGGCTATACAGAGAAACCCTGTCTCAAAACCAAAAAGAAGAAGAAGAAGAAGAAGAAGAAGAAGAAGAAGAAGAAGAAGAAGAAGAAGAAGAAGAAGAAGAAGAAGAAGAAGAAGAAGTCGTCCCTGTGATCAATCTCACAATCAGCATCAAGTAATTTTTGATAGTCACTGAGTTCAAAACCCTTGACAGAGCCCAGTCAATGGTAGAGCTAGATTTATCCCTGAGCCTCCTGGTGCTATCCTTTCAGACTATTTGAGTAGCTAGAACGACCTGTCTCAGCACCTGCAACACTGTCTTACGATACATTTTCTTTGGGTAGGTCCCTGAGTGAGTGGGTAGCAAATGCTTGGATGAAAGACCTTAATTCCTTCTAGTGGGATAGGGCCAAGCTGAAATCCTGCTCTAGAGAGACATTATTGAGATGCTGACTTGAAGACCTGGACCTGTTGCTTTCAGAAAAGCCACTGGCAGAAGATCCGTACCATGGTCAATCTGCCTGTCATGAGTCCTTTCAGAAAGCGCTACTCCTGGGTGCAGTTAGCAGGGCACACAGGTGAGCATCGTTGCAGGTGGGTGAGGTTGCTGCCAGCGGAAGGCATGGGCAGTTCTAACTGGTGCCCCTGTGCAGGGAGTTTCAAAGCTGCCGGCACCAGCGGCCTGATCCTGAAACGCAGCTCGGAGCCTGAACACTACTGCCTGGTGCGGCTGATGGCTGACGTGCTGCGTGGGTGTGTGCCAGCCTTCCATGGCGTAGTCGAGCGGGATGGTGAAAGCTACTTGCAGTTACAGGACCTGCTCGATGGCTTCGATGGGCCTTGTGTGCTTGACTGCAAGATGGGTGTCAGGTTTGTGTCCCCTCTCTTTGTCAGGCAGAATCAGTCGGGGAACCAAGGACTGGGATAAAAGTTCACATGCCCTGGCCCCTACCTGCACCTCACAGAACTTACCTGGAAGAGGAGCTGACCAAAGCCCGAGAACGGCCCAAGCTGCGGAAGGACATGTATAAGAAGATGCTGGCGGTGGACCCTGAGGCACCTACTGAGGAGGAGCATGCGCAGCGCGCTGTCACCAAACCACGCTACATGCAATGGCGAGAAGGCATCAGCTCCAGCACTACGCTCGGCTTCCGCATCGAGGGCATCAAGGTGGGTCAGGCTCACCCCACTTCGCATGGCCTTTCTTCTGCCCCACCTTCAGTGCTCCTGACCTCCTGCTCAACCATCACCGAAAGACACCCTCCGGTAGCCATCTCTTGATCCCCAGAGGTTAAGGCCCCGGGGAGGTACCACTGCCCTTTGCACGATCCTCTCTCCCCTTAGATGGGTCCTGGGCTCTGACAGTCCTTGCCCACCTCCTTCAGAAAGCCGATGGATCTTGCAGCACTGATTTCAAAACTACACGAAGCCGAGAGCAAGTGACCCGTGTCTTTGAGGAGTTCATGCAAGGAGATGAAGAAGTACTGGTGAGAGAAGGTTCTCGAGCCCTGGGGTCTGTCTGGGCACCTTGTTTACAAGGGCGCCTCTTGCCTATGTCCTCGCCTGTGCTACCCCCAGTGGTAGCACTTCCCTTGTGGTACTGTAGTTGTTTTTCCTCCTCGCCTTCGTGAGCCACTTCCTACCCCTATGTGAGTGACTTCCCAACTACAGTGTTTGCTAGGAAGTTGAAATAAATGCATGGTGCTTCTAAGAGTCAATAGAGCTGCCCTTGGTGTGAAATTAACCTGTCCACTCTGACTCTTCCAGAGGAGGTATCTGAATCGCCTACAGCAGATCCGGGATACCCTGGAGATCTCTGATTTCTTCAGACGGCACGAGGTAAGTAAGAGGTGGGTGGGCTCAGGATGTGAGTCTGTGCTTTATGAGATTCAGAATGGGAGAGAGGGGTGTTTTGGGGAAAGGCAGGTGGCCTGACTGCCGTGGGGGTCGGCAGGTGATTGGCAGCTCACTCCTCTTCGTGCATGACCATTGCCACCGTGCTGGTGTGTGGCTCATCGATTTCGGCAAGACCACGCCTCTCCCCGATGGCCAGATCTTGGATCATCGGAGGCCCTGGGAGGAGGGTAACCGTGAGGACGGCTATTTGCTGGGGCTGGACAATCTCATTGGCATCTTGGCCAGCCTGGCTGAGAGATGAGGCTGAGCCCTTTTCCCTCAACGTGGGCCGGCTGGTCAGACAGATGTGCACCTGTGGCTGGATCCCCACCATGCATGCCAGCAAGAGACTGGAACCCCGCTGGGCGGGCAGTTCACATGGTCCTGCAGGACCAGGTGCCATCCACTAAGGGGGTGTAGTACATCAGGAGTTGCCTACCACACAAGCCTGTTTCCCAGAGCTGAGTGACACTAATTTATGGGGGCGGGGGGAACAATGGGTTTCTCCCCCAGCCCAGCTCTTCTCAAGTGGCTTTGCACCTCTCCAGGGGGTCCCGATCCATAATTGTACTTCACAGATATATAGACTTCCTGGTCTAACTCCTGCACTACAGTGGACACCCTTCCTAATAAAACTCAAAGATTCAGCTTCTGTGACTCCAGCCTCCTCCCCTTCACTCCTGACTCTCTCTTCCACATTTACTCAGAAAACTGAAGAATTAGAAGGGTTTATTATTATTATTATCACCATTATTATTATTATTATTATTATTATTATTATTATTATTATTAAAACATTTGTAGCACTGGAATGAGCCAGAGGAAAGATACTTATGAGGAGTGGACAATCCAGGATTCCCAACTGACTCCTGCAGTGAGTTGATGGCCTCTGGTTCCAAAGACCAAAGACTGAAAGTAGCCTGGGACCTTCCCCAAGAGGGTCTGGGCAGGTCTCCAGTGTGGGAGGCCAGGCTGCCTGCACATCCTTGAAACATGCCTGAATCCGCAGCACAGGCACAGGGGCAGAGTCTACTGGATGCCTGGAACGGAACTTGAGGAGGAGCCATTGCTGTGGTCAATGCCTGCATCTTCACCCTGGGGGCCCCTTGGGGTCCAGGAGCCATAGGTGGGGTTCCAAATGTTCTGAGGTTGGAGGCATCTGAGTTTGAGGGTCTTGAGGCCAGAGGGCAACCAAGAGCCAAGAAGGCTTCCTCCCCAGCTCTTCAAGTTCTGAGAACTGAGCTCCAGGGGCTTTGGGGATCTAAGACCTTCCAGTGACCCATTTTCCAGTCTGGAGGCCCCTTCCTCCTCTAGAATGGGCCCAGGTTCCACGGGCAGGGGTGAGTTCAGCACATCAGGGTCCTGTAATGGGAGAGTTGGGGAACAGGGAGCCACATGGCTATTTTATGGCTTTCTTCCTGCTCTGCAGAGCCAGGGTAGTTAGAGGGGATGGAAGGGATATTTGGGAGCTAGGGGTCGGGTCGGGGGCACACCTGAGTGCAGTACTGAATACGTTCCAAGATGCTGCCAAAGTCAGGGCGGAGCTCAGGCTGATGCTGCCAGCACTGGGTCATGATTCGGTACCTAGGGAGAGGCAGGAGTTTATGCCTCCAGAAACCTTGGGATGCCTCCCTCCCTGGGCAGCACTGTTAGCTCACACTGGCCCAGGACAGTTCCTAGGAGGGTCCATCCTGTTTCCTGTGGCAATGAAGTCTAGAACCTCCTGGTTGGTATGTCCAGGGTAGGGCATATAACCCAGTGAGAAGATCTCCCAGAGCAGGACCCCAAAAGACCTGTGTCAGAGGTGGAAGGAACAAACAAGACCCATCAGGTGTACTATCCCCTGCTGTCATATGTGTCAAGGGATAGGATTAGCTTCAGGGCAGGGTAGGGGGAGCACAGCAGGGGACATGCTATCACCAGGAGTCTGTCTTGGATGTGAAAAGGCCCTCCAGGAGAGCTTCTGGGGGCATCCACTTGACTGGGAGCAAGGTCCGGCCCCCCTTGCGATAATAACTGGCCCTATATGAAGGAGAAAGAAAGTGCAGAGTTTTCCCAGTGTGGTCAAGCCAGCCTCCACCTCCGTGGAACAGCAGCTTTCCCAGCTTCCCAGTTCCTGCTCACTGGTAGATATCTCTTGCCATCCCAAAATCTCCAATCTTAGCCACTCGGCTGGCTCCGCTGCAGCTAAGCAGACAGTTACGGGCAGCAATGTCTCTGTAAAACAGACAAAGTACTCATGCCAGAGCATAGGAGCTCTGACTCTTTCTGTTACATTTCTTTAAAGGTTGGATAGAGAGGGGGATGTTCTGATGGGAGAAGTGGACCAAGGGTCTCCTGATTGCTTCCAACCTGTGGATGAAGTGATTTTCCTCCAGGTAGTGGCAGCCCTGGGCTATATCCTGGGCCAACTGCAATAGGTCCTTCATGGTCAGAGGTGCCAGTTGTCCCTGAGTTGGGCAGAAGGTACATCAGTTCATCCAGATTGTAGAGCAAATAGGATTTTAGAAAGATCTGGGGAGCCCAGAGAAGGGCCTTACTGGGTGTGGTCTGCTGTGCCTCAAAAAGCTCTTCATATCCCCACCAGACATGAGCTCCAGCAGAATGAGGCGAGGGGCAGACCGGAAGCTGAGCCCCACGCAGCGTACAATGTTCTGATGGCTGAACTTGCTGAGTGGAAATGGTGCATATACCCCATCACCAGTGGGGAGATAAGCATGTTCTAGAGCCAATTAAAGTACAGAACACCTCTGTGCCCTAAAATGCTGCCCCTCAGCCATAAAGAGCAGAGAGGCCGTTTGTGTAGGCAGGTCCTGCCTCCCACCACACCCTCCTGCCTGCCCTGGGGTGCACCTGATGATCAGAGCCTCCATGAGAAAGTCCAGTTCATCCTGAGGGGAGCAGAGCTCTGGCAGAGTCTGGGGAGGGAACGCAGAGAACTCCTGAGCTTTGACTGCTTTAGGAGGGAGAGTAACAAAGGCTCTAGCATCAGTCCTTCCTTCCATATGCCTACCCCAACCGGAAGCCCTACCCCTTCTCACCTTGATAGCCACCGGAAGAGGACTGGAGTCCCCAGGAAGACCAGTCACTAGTCCCTCATACACTTCCCCAAAGGCACCATGGCCAAGGGCTCTATAAGAAGACAAGATGGGGCCGGGTGTGGTGGAGCACGCCTTTAATCCCAGCACTTGGGAGGCAGGCGGATTTCTGAGTTCGAGGCCAGCCTGGTCTACAAAGTGAGTTCCAGGACAGCCAGGGCTATACAGAAAAACCCTGTCTTGAAAAACCAAACCAAACCAAACCAAACCAAACAAAACAAAACAAAAAAACAAAAAACAAAAACAAAAACAAAACCAAGATGGAAGGAAGAGGATGGCATAGGCAAACAGGGTCTATAGAAGAGACAATGCCACTTTATCTCTTTGGCTCCCACCCCATAGGTCCAGAGGACCTTCTCTGAGCTCTTTCTGGGCCATAGATGCTCTTAGACACAAGGTAGTGCTGACACACAGAGCTGGGGCCAGAGTCAGGATCCTAATATAGGATAAGGCCTCTCTTTGTGCTAATGCAGACCCTGCTGGGAGAAAGGCAAGCTGTGGGCTCCAGAACAAACATGTCTCCCAGATCTCTGCACCCCAGAACTGGGGCAAAATCTGACCCTATCCATGCTAATTTGCCTCTTGGAACTTCCTCTGCACAAGAGATTTGAGTTAGATGCCCTCTGGGATTCATAATGCATCAATGCAGGAGGAAGGATGGGGAGGGGAGCTTCAAAGTGCACACCATTGCAGAAGGAGGTCGAAGACTCACCTGAGCAGAGTGACATTGGCTGGGGAAACCTCAGTGAGCCCTGGGGGCAGAGGCCAGGACTGGGCAGGACTGAGCCCCACCTGACAGTAATAGGGATTCGGTGCTGTCCTGATGGCAGAGGATCGAAGCTTGCTTAGCTCAAGCTCAGGACCCGGCAGCCTGGTCCCCCACAGGCCCTGACACTTCTTCTGGTTCACTGTGGGTGAGAAGAGAGGTATCAGGCCCATGACTCCCCGGCACTACTCCCAAAAGCTGAGAGGAATCCACCATTGCTCTGTGGGGTAAGGGCCATGATGTCAGCCACATTTAGCCTAGAACCACAGAGGAGCCCATCACAGCCTTGGAGAGAAGGGTCTGCCTGCATCAGCAGCCATGCTAGATGCCCATACCTAGAATCAGGACTGCACACATCACAAGGAGACTCAGTGCCAAGGCTGCCACTACAGCTCCCATCAGGATCAGAGGGCTCGCAGTGGTTGGCAGGTCTAGGGAGAAAGAACAACGTCACCTCCAGCAGGAGGCTCCTCTGTCTGTCCTGCTACCCTTAAGTAGTTTTCTCATTTGTCTTGTGTTTTGTTTTGTCTTGTTGTTTGTGAGACAGGGTCTCCCAGTAACCTAGGCTGGTCTCAGACTCTCAATTCTGCTGTAGCCTACCCACTGCCAGGATCAGAGGTGTGTGCTACCATGACTGGGTACCCTTAAATCTTATCCATGCTTCAAGCCCCATCTCAGTGTTTACTTTCCCACAGTGCCACCCACAGTTGTCCCCAGACAAAAGCAACTCTCCCTCTCCAGAGCCCCTTAACTATTTGATACCTTCCATAGCAACTGCCATTTTTAGATACGTATCTATATCTAAATATCCATCTTGCCTCCCACACTGGCCTACATGTTCTTGACAGGAGACTGTGCCCTAATCCATTTCCAATGCTCTATGAAGACATACCCACGCAAGTGACATTATCCACAGCTAGCTCTGTGCCCTCCGGGCACGTGCATTCGGCTGTCCAGAGCTCTGCCCGCCACTGGCAGTCTTTGAGAAGGCAGTGACTGCAGTTGGGATGCTTTCGGATCTCCACCTCCCCATGGCCCTCTGTGACTGTGAGTAAAAGAGTAGACATGGTAGGGTGGGAAGTGGGGGTGGGGGTGGGACACACAGGACTTTCCAGTCATATGGCTACTTCTAGTCAGGAGTGGTCCCAACCACAGCAACACTCAGGGTGATATCTGAGCCCTGGGGACTTCTTTTCTGTTGACTGATTTCATTCAGAGACAGATCAAGGCACACACGCACATGCTTGTGAAGTCAGAATCCCTTTTCTTCTACTATGGTGTCAGATCAGATCATCAGGCTTCAGAGGCAAGGGTTTTACCAGTCCAACCATCTTGCTGGTCCAGCCTGGGGACATCAGTCGAGCCTGTACATTATGTCTTCTGGGACCCATGAGCCCTGAGGTGTTTGGAGAGAATTCATAGCAGAGATATTTGCCTAGCAGTCTGGAATGCCTGCACTAGGACCTAGAGCCACAACTCACAGGTGCTTCTCAAATGTGCCAGATAAGAACTGGAAATCTCGCTGGGCGGTGGTGGCATGCGCCTTTAATCCCAGCACTTGGGAGGCAGAGGCAGGCAGATTTCTGAGTTCGAGGCCAGCCTGGTCTACAAAGTGAGTTCCAGGACAGCCAGGGCTATACAGAGAAACCCTGTCTCAAAAAAAAACCCAAAAAAACAAAAAAACAAAAAACCAAAAAAACAAAAAAACAAAAAAAAAAGAAAAAAGAAAAGAAAAGAAAAGAAAGAAAAGAAAAAGAGGGGTTGGTGAGATGGCTCAGCGGGTTAGAGCACCCGACTGCTCTTCCAAAGGTGATGAGTTCAAATTCCAGCAACCACATGGTGGCTTACAACCACCCGTAACAAGATCTGACGCCCTCCTCTGGTGCGTCTGAAGTCAGCTACAGCGTACTTATGAAGAATAATAAGAAATGAATCCTTGGACCGGAGAGACCAACCGGAGCAAGCCAGGCTGTCTGGAGCGAGCGGAGCCGAACGGGGACGGCCGAAGCAAGCGGGGACGCCGGAGCTAGCAGGGCTGGAGCGAGTGGGGCCGAACAGGGACGGCCGGAACGAGCGGGGCCAAACCGGAGCAAGCGGAGCCGATCGGAGCGAGCGGGGCTGGCTGGAACAAGCGGGGGCCGTATGGGGGCGGCCAGGAGCAAGTGGGGCTGGCCGGAGCGAGCGGGGTCGAGCAGAGCGAGCAGGGTTGACCGGAACAAGGGGAAAAAAAAAAGAGGAAAGAAAAAGAACTGGGAATCTCACACTCACAGCTCAGAGCAGATACCTATGTATGGTTGTGGTTCCAGGAATTGAGGAGGGTGGCTGGCCAGGCTGAGAGACAGGGGTTTAGGGCAAATACCTGCCAGAGGCTGTAGATAGAGCTCTCCACTGGGGTGGACAAAGGATGTGCCATCTTCCCCGTCAGCCCAGAGGAGGTCAGACTCAGAAGTATCACCGCCTTGAAATGGAGAATGGTGGAGATTTAACTACAAAAAGGAGAATGGGGTTGAAGAGGAGCACACAGCTGCCTTGTGAGGGAAGCTGGCTTATAACCAGCAGGAAAGCTACGATCAATCTCCCATTGCAAATCCTGTGTGGCCTCCTCTACAGTGACACTGCCATTGAAGGGCTAGAGAAATGGAGGAGACTGGCTGTTCTGCTGGAACCCAAAAACCTGGCTTAGCCTGGCTGGACCCTTTGTCTGTCTGAGGCCCTCCAGACCACACAGTGAACTGTGAAATAAGGGATGTTCAGCCCACAAACTCCATTCCTGTGTGAACAAAGATGCGTCATGAAGTATTTATGAACAGTCCAGTCCTGATAGACTAGGGGGTTCTACATCAGTATCCCCAAACTCTGTAGCATCTTAGGACCAGTTAAAACAGAGAGCCAGCACCCTTCCTGCTAACCTCCCCTGCCATCAGAGACTCTGGAGGTTGGCCATGCATTTTTCTTTTCTTTTCTTTTTTTTTTTTTAAAGATTTATTTTATTTTTATTATATGTAAGTACACTGTAGCTGTCCTCAGACACTCCAGAAGAGGGAGCCAGATCTCGTTACAGATGGTTGTGAGCCACCATGTGGTTGCTGGGATTTGAACTTATCACCTTCGGAAGAGCAGTCGGGTGCTCTTACCCGCTGAGCCATCTCACCAGCCCCCTGCATTTTTCTTTAAAATGAATTATAGTAACTAAGTTTTGTTTGTTGTTTTTGTTTTTTGAGACAGGGTTACTCTGTGTAGCCCTGGCTGTCCTGGAACTCACTCTGTGACCAGGCTGGCCTCAAACTCAGAAATCCATCTGCCTCTGCCTCCCAAGTGCTGGGATTAAAGGAGCCCGTCACCACCACCCGGCATCTTCCCAGATTTTATCCCTGAATTTTTATTTCTAATAACTTCTGTGATAAGCACACTTTGAGAACTACTGACTTAAGCCATTCTTGCCCATAGCAGGCCCAGCTCAGTATGCTAAAAAGACCAGCCCTAAATTCCTTAGACTTTGGCAGAGTAAGGATTTGTTTTGGAACAGGAACTTGATTTAATTGCATGTGTGATTTGCAATTGATTTGGGCTTTTCTTTTTTGTTTCTAAATCAAAGTTCTGTTGTGGGGCCCTGACTGGCCTGAAACTCACAGAGATCTGCCTGTTTCTGCTTCCTGATAGTATGATTAAAGGAATGTACGACCAAACATGGGTAATTTGGCCCTTTGTAAAAGACCAAACAAGACCAGCCTGCTCGGTGGTAGTGCATGTCTTTCATTCCAACTCCTGGGAGGCAAAGGCCAGTGTGTGTCTGTGAGTTCGAGGACAGCTTGGTTTACAGAGGGAGTTCCAGGACAGCCTGACTCGAAAAAAGAAACCGGGTCTTAAAACAAAACAAAACGCCGGGCGTGGTGGCGCACGCCTTTAATCCCAGCACTCGGGAGGCAGAGGCAGGTGGATTTCTCAGTTCGAGGCCAGCCTGGTCTACAGAGTGAGTTCCAGGACAGCCGGGGCTATACAGAGAAACCCTGTCTCGAAAAACTAAACAAAAACAAAAACAAAACAAGACCAATCTGTAGCCCAGCCTGGCCTCACTCCCGTAGTTACTTAGCTTGGAATCCTTCTGCCACCAGCACGCGCTGCAGGAGAACCTGCCACCACGCCCAGGCCTGACCTAGTCTGACCTCCTTTGTAAGAGCACCTGCTGGGGCCTGACACAGTGGAGAGTGGGGCATTCTATCCTCTGGAAAGCTCAGGCCAGGTTCTTAGGCTCTACCGTCACATCACCCGGGTGGCCGACCACCCCTCGGTGCACCTACCCCGGTAGCCGCCGCCACCGCCGCCCGCCGCGCAAGCTCCGCCGCCGCCCCCGAAGCCTCCCGCCGCAGCCCAATGGAGCGCAGCCCAGGCCTCCGCGCAGCCCTCGCCGCCCTCGGCCCCTTCCCGCGGCGAGCGTCCGGCCTGCGGAGAGTGAGCTAGCGACGTCCAGCCGCCCCCTCCACCTGCGAAGCGACAGCAAGCGACGGACTGTGCCGTTGCGGAGCCGCCCTCCTCCCCGCCTCTCCCCGCCGAGCGGCACGCTCACCTGCCGCGCCTCCTCTCCCGCCGCTGCTCGGCGCTGCCGCGCGGGTCTCCAGCCTCTCGGGGGCGGCCTGAGTCCGGCCGTGGTCAGGTCGCCTCCGGTAGGACCTTCCGCCCCCTCCCGCTGCCACCAGCAGCGGCTCTGGCTCCCCCGCGCGCAGCTATGGGGCAAGTGGCCGGTCAGGGGCCGCGCCCGGGTCCTGAGCCCCGGGACCCAGAGGGAGAGCGGAGCCTGGGATACCCAGCTGGGAGTCGAGGCGACAGCACCCGGTGCACCTACCCGGAAGATGGAGGTGGCGCCCCCGCCACCCCCGCCCCCGCCGGCCCAGCGTCTCCAGCCTGGGACCCTTTCTGTCCCATCGGTGGTCTCATGCTCCCCAGACTCTCCCAGACAGACGAGCTGGCTCTCGGGGCTCCCCTGTGTGGCACCAAGGTGAAATGCTGCGTGACCAGGGACTCTCTCCTCCCCCAGCTCTCGGCCCGGGCGCCCCTGTCCCACTCGCCCCTCTTACTCCTGGACAGGCATCCTGGCCCTGCTGCCCCACGAGGATGTACACCGGCTCCCCGCGACGGAGGAAGAAGACTGCCGAAAGGAAGATGCCGTGCGCCCGTGACAGGTGGTTTCGGGCGCCCTTGCCGCCCGCCGCTCCGTAGGCGGAGATCCTGAGGGAGGAGACAGCACCGGTCCCGTCTCAGTCTTGGGCGCCTCGGTTCTGGGCCAGACGGCGGCTCAAGGTCGGGAACCCACCGCAGGAAAGCTTCCTAAGGGACTTAGTTGGACTGGGAAGGGATAGGGGAGAGCGAGTTTTCAGTTGTGTTCCACGTGTATTTCAAGAGCGTTAATGGAGATGGCTGGAAGAGTCAAGCCCCATCTGGAGCCACTGTTGATTGGGCGGCCGCCCTGTCGATGGTTAACATAAGAGGACAGACAATCGAAGTGACTGACACTAGGCTTCTCTGTGGAATGTTTTAAGACAACTTCCCTGGTCTGTAGAACCTCAGCCTAGCAAGTGATTGCCACCCTCTCCCTGCCGGGCACTTACAGATACTGGCCGGTGTCTGGCGCCCGCCACAGCTGCACGCCTTTGAGCGGCCCGGCAGCCCCCACTGTCACCATCACGCTGCTTCCTGTGTATGCCCCATTGCACTGTGTTTGTGTGGGTCCGCTCCTGCCGCTGGCGCCACAGGTGTTAAACACCCAAGGCCCCCGCGTGCCTAGGTACAAGGGGGAAGGAAAGAGTTCCTCTCCATGCCTACGGAACTGTAGATGGTGAGCCAAGAAAAGGAAGGAGCCTGAAGCTCACCTAGAGGATTTGGGAGGGAAGCTGGATCCAATTTATTGGGCGTGGGGGTGACTTTTTGCTCTTGAGAATTGAGGACCAGCACTGGCAAAGGCGAAGGTGTTAGAAAAGGTGCCTGGAACTCCGAGTTGGAGCAAAGAATAGTTCCTGAAAGGTGACAGGAAGAAGGGTTAGAAGATGCAGAATGTGAGCCGGGAGACAGATAGCCAGAGTCCCTGCTTCCAGCCACACCCCAAATGCCGCCCAGCTGGCGCATATAGAGCCCGATGACACCTACCATCCAACCCGGTCTCCCAAGCCTTGCAAGGTGTCTACATATATCACGATCTCTATTCCAGAGCTCTCATGGAGTGACTTGGGGGCTGCACTGCTCCCGGTTGTACAGCACCCCACCACCTCTAGCTTCCTCCCAAGTAGTGCTGAGGCCCCACCTGATTCTTAGATTTGTACGTGCTCTGTGCTCCGCTCCTTTCTTGCTGTACTCTAGAAGCACAAGGCCACCTTAGAAGGAACCATTGAGACCTGGTCTGTTACTATCGCAGCCCCAAGTCTAGTTGTCTCTGGTTGGCTGGTACCCTGACCACCAAAGAGCACTTACCGGCAGCTCCCAGCCACAGCAGCAGCTGGTGGGAATAGCCCATCGCCAGATCCCTTGGTTCCAGCAAAGGATAATGGTTGAGAACTTGCTACCCTGGCTGCAGTTTATAGGCGTGTTGGCAGTCTCAGAGCCATCACCAGTACCCTGCCGACTTCCAGCTGGCCTGTATACACTCACGTCAGACCCGGGGAATAGAAGGAAAAGGCGGGGCATGAGGGCAGCAAGGTCCCCAGGCTTCCGGGAGGAGCCTTGATGAGCTGAAGGGCTTTCAGTCTCCACCTATGTATGGCACCTCAACAACTAGTGAGTTCCTGATAGGAGGAAAAGTTGGCTCTACATTATACCTTTGTGATAGCAGGCTGGACAGCACCCTAGTGCATGACAGTGGCATTTGTGGGTTTCAGGACAGCATCATCGTGAACGGCTTTATTGGTGTCAGTGTTAGTATAAGTGCATGATCACACATAGCAAGTATGTAGAGCCTCCAAAAATCCACTTGCCTCTGCCTCCTGAGTGATGCGATTAATGTCGCCAGGCCTTGCAGGAAGCACTTTTTTTTTTTTTTCAAGACAGGGTTTCTCTGTATAGCCCTGGCTGTCCTGGAACTCACTTTGTAGACCAGGCTGGCCTCGAACTCAGAAATCCGCCTGCCTCTGCCTCCCGAGTGCTGGGATTAAAGGTGTGCGCCACCACACCCGGCTCAGGAAGCACTTTTAAAACCGTCCCCAGCAAGGTGTTATTGCTTGCCATTGCCGTGTCCCTTTCTGACTATGAGGCAGGACATCCCAGGACCTCAGAACCATGACTTTCTGAGTTTGGTGCACACTGTTTCATTGTCCTGTGCACAACTTCTCACTGCCATGACTGGACAAGGTGTTGGAAACTGTGGGCAGTGTCACTCTCACATTTATAACCCAGCACCTGCCAAGTGGAGATGGATGGGACCCCACGTTCAGTCTTATCCTCTGCTTTCAAACTGGGTGCCAGCCTGGGCTTACATGAGACTTCCTCTCAAAAAGCTAATGGACATGTTAAAAAGATGACAGAAGATTCAAGTGTTAGCATTCCCAGGGAATGCAGAGTAGCTCAGCCACAGTCCACCAACTGCAAAATCACAAGGAAGGAAACATCTGCAAGCCACATACTGAGAGGGCCACTAGAAGTAAGCTTTCGGATAGCTTTGTGTATTGTGTCCATTATCTCTTGTTCAAAATGCTAATGCTAAACCATGGGGACATCAGACTCCCCTGGAACTGGAGATACAGATAATTGTGATCGATTGTGACCAACTATTTTGGTACTGAGAATTGAACCCTGGTCCTCTTGAAGAACAGCCAGTTCTCTTAACTGTTGAGCCATCTCGCCAGCCCAACACAGGCTTTCTTACCCTATCATTTGCTGTGTGGTGGCTCATGCCTGTAATTCCTGCACTTAGAAGGCTGAAGCAGGAGGATTGCTATAAGTCCCCTCAAAACAAAAACAAAATCTTCCTATCAGAATAAATCTTTTGCAAAGGATCTCAGCTATTTGAAGAAGAGTGCTAATTTCTTTTTTTTAAATTAATTTATTTGTTCATTGCCCCACCCCCAGCCTCCCCCCCTCCAGGTTCCTAATTTCTGATCCATGGGTATAAACAACCCAGGAGACTAAAATCCCACCAGGGTCATTAGCACTGCACAAATATGGTCTTGTGGGTTGCCAGATTCCCTGCCCTCTGCCAGCCTTCAAGGGGGAAAGCAAAGTTTACAGGAGGATGAAGCAAGTAAGGGCAGAACCATCCCAATAAACACACACTGGTCTAAAAACAAAAACAAACAAACAGGGCTGGTAAGATGGCTCAGCGGGTAAGAGCACCCGACTGCTCTTCCAAAGGTGATGAGTTCAAATCCCAGCAACCACATGGTGGATTACAACCACTTGTAATGAGATCTGACACCCTCGTCTCGTGAGTCTGAAGTCAGCTATAGTGTACTTATGAATAATAATAAATGAATCCTTGGACCAGAGAGAGCAGGGACTGAGCAAGTGGGACCGACCAGAGCGAGCAGGGCCGACTGGAGCGAGCGGGGCAGACCAGAGCGAGCAGGGTTGATGGGAACAAGGGAAAAAAATAATAAAAAAACAAATAAACAAGTTAATGACTAAAGCCTAAATGCTAAAGATGTTTTTACTTCTAAAAACGGAAGCTGGGCCTATCAGGTAACTAGCTAATTAGTAAATTCTGAGTATTTGATACTAACTCTAGCCACAGTAGATTTTGTAAAAATGGAGAACTCATGACCCACTGAGTTCTATAGACATCACCATCAGGAACTCTCTTTCATGGATAAAACTTTGTTTTAATAAGCTAAAGAAACGGACTGGTGGTATGTGGGGATGAGGAGCCCTGCAACCAGGGGAGCCAACCTGGAGTCGGAGAGAGGGAGGGAGAGAAGTTGAGCTATGCACAAACCCTGAAAATCCAGTCCTGAGACTGGCAGGAGTAGGATTCCTCCCTCCCTGCTCTGGCCTGCATGTCTCAGCATTCCCAAACCCCTTCCTGCCTCTGCCACCATTGAGGCCGTCAGTGGCCATGTTGCAGGTTAAATATCCTCTCTTCTTATAAGGTCATGTCCAGCAAAGCACCTGGAATTCCTCTTCATACAAATAAGGCCTCAGTACCTTAGCCATGGCCAAGGAAGTACACTTACCCCGAAAGCCTCTACCCACTCCCCAAAGGTTTGAATAGTTCTTGTTCCCCACAATTAAAAGCTGCTCAATGAAGCCTGTCTCCTGAGAGTCTGTCCTCATAGTGCTCACAGACACCTAAGGTTTCTATCACCCACTTCCTGCCTCAACTTCCCTTATAGGCCACTAGTCTGATAGTGGGTGTTCATGTCGTTTACGTTGGCACACTGACAGGGCCATACTGGACCTCTCCTGGTGATCTGGAAGAACAGTTATTCCACACAGCAAATGATAGGGTAAGAAAGCCTGTGTTGGGCTGGCGAGATGGCTCAACAGTTAAGAGAACTGGCTGTTCTTCAAGAGGACCAGGGTTCAATTCTCAGTACCAAAATAGTTGGTCACAATCGATCACAATTATCTGTATCTCCAGTTCCAGGGGAGTCTGATGTCCCCATCTGGCCTCAAGGGGTACCAGGCATACACATGGTCTGTAGGTAAAACATCCATACACATAGTGAGACCAGGCTACTTAAAGGCATGTTCTACAATGCTTTGCACAGTAATACACACACACACACACACACACACACACACACACACACACACACACACACATTTTTTAAAAGATTTATTTATTTAAATTTTATGTATGTAAGTACACTGTAGATGTACAGATGGTTGTGAGCCTTCATGTGGATGTTGGGAATTGAATTTTAGGACCTCTGCTCACTCCAGTTGGCCCCACTCACTCTGGCCCAAAGATTTATTTATTATTATATATAAGCACACTGTAGCTGACTTCAGACGCACCTGAAGAGGGCATCAGATCTCATTACGGGTGGTTGTGAGCCACCATGTGGTTGCTGGGATTTGAACTCAGGACCTTTGGAAGAACAGTCAGTGCTCTTACCTGCTGAGCCATCTCACCAGCCCTAAAATATATTTTTTTTAAGCAAGCTAATGTCAGAATTCAGAGAGAAGGATAACCTAGAAAGTACCAGGGCTGGAGGACAGCTTAGTGGTCAGTGCAGCCAAGTCTGGTTTCTAGTACCCACAGTAGGGAGCTCAAAAACCACACAGCTCTAGGGGGATCCAAAATTATCTTCTGGTCTCTGTATATATGCCATACTCACATACAGATGAACACACATTATAAAAAAAAGCCCACTGAGAATGGTGTAGGAGAACTACACCAGGCTGACATTTGGGTTCTCTGACCCTAGCACTTCCAGGGCATGCAGAGTCCTCCAGGACCACACGCACTCCAGGTGCATTGTCACTGTCACAGACTCCCAGGACACACACCTCTGCCATCCCCAGATGGAGACTGTGTTTACCTTCCATTGTGGCTTTTTCTCCCACCTCTCTCCTCGTGAAAATCCACCCTGGCTACCAACTCTGAACGTGACATAACAGTCCAGATCAGTCAGACTAGAAAAGAATTTATTTCAGAGTGTAGCACAGCAATCGCACACCCTGGCATGGTGAAGACTGGAGGTGAGTGAGGAGAGCTATGCTCAGACTGTTCTGGGCACCGCAGGATAAACACTAAAACCACCCTCCTTCCACGCCTAGCACAGCCCTCAGCCCCCAGATCCTGAGCTCCAGCATCATGATGTAATATGAGTTCCTTCTGTTCTAAAAAAGGCTCAAACAATGTGCTCACAGGAAGGCAAGCCTTGTGTTTCCTTCTCTCATGATGCTCACTGCTAAGACCCAGGAGAGTATCCATCTTTAGCTGGGGGCAAGGGCCCTATGTCTTGACTCCTCCATTCTGAAGCCCCTCTGTGGGCAGTGTCTGAAGGCACTGCTGCCTCAGGCGAGGTAACTGGGAATACAGCTCAAAGCCCTCTGGGAGGCTGGAGTTGGGAAGCTTATAGTGAAGGAGATGCTGCCGCAGCCCCTGCAGAGAGGACAAAACCCATGAAGTGGGTGGTCAGAGTCTGTTGAGGTTTGGTTCCTTAACGCCATGTATCTTTTCCTTCCCAACACCCACAATACTACCTCATCTGCCAGCAGCCATGCTCTCTGCAGCATACTCCTTCGGGCAGCCTTCACCTCATCCTGGGAGGAGAAGAGAGAGAAACGGCACTAAGCGGAGGGCTGGTACCCACCCATGGCCTCACTTAACCCTCAGCCCATCCCCAACTGGCCCACCAGCTCCCTCCTTCCCTCTGAACAGAGAGGTGACTTACTGAGCTCTTTAGGTCTTGGCAGAAGATGAAACTGTTGACATGAGCCACGGCTACAGTGTAGAGGACAGGGCACCAACGTGCACGGAGTGTACCAGTAACCAGGGCCCGGAAGTAGAGCTGAAGGAGAGGCAGGCTGTCTTCAGCAGGCTCTGTGTAGCACTCCAGAGGCACAGGCAGCTGTGACAGAGGGAAACGATATGCTGAGGGCCAAGTAGGAATGTCCACCAGTAGCAGCAGTGAATGACTGTTGGTCACATGTCATCAAATCACAGGGCAGAAATCAGGTCCTAGAAAGAACCCCCTTCTTTAGTGCCTGGATGAAAGCTAAAGGGCAAAAACTGGTGTTGGGGCATAGCTTACAGCCTGAGCACCTTCCTAGGTGGCATGAAGCCTGGGTCTCATTTCCAGCATGCACACACACACACACACACACACATACACACACACACACACACAAAGTATTAATTTCTTAAGAGTATTTAATGCTCATGGCAAATGCTCATGATGTAAGGTTAAATGAAAAACTCATTAAGCAGTAATTCCAATTTTATAAAAATATACAAATATATAAAAGAGACTAGAAAAAATATAAATAAAAACAATAGCCGGGCGTGGTGGCACATGCCTTTAATCCCAGTACTCGGGAGGCAAGAGGCAGGTGGATTTCTGAGTTCAAGGCCAGCCTGGTCTACAAAGTGAGTTACAGGACAGCCAGGGATACACAAAGAAACCCTGTCTCAAAAAACCAAAAAAAAGAAAACAATAATTACTGAGCTGGGAGTGGGAGCATATGTCTATCATTCCCGAACATACACAGAAGGCCAGGGCAGGGATTACAGGCTGAGTCCAGCCTAGGTCACATAGCTACAATCCTTAGCATGCTGAAGACAGTGTCTGTTCTCACCCTAGTTGGGACTAGAACTCTGTATAGCCCAGGCTGTCCTTAAACTTCTAATCCTGGGGCTGGGGAGATGGCTTAGTGGTTATATAAGAGCACTGACTACTCTTCCAGAGGTCCTCAGTTCAATTTCCAGCAATCACATGATGGCTCACAACCACCTGTAATGGGATCTGCTGCCCTCTTCTGGTGTGTCTGAAGACAACTACAGTGTACTCATATGCATAAAATAAATAAATAAATCTAAAAAACAAAACAAAACAAAACAAAAACCTTCTAATCCTCCTGCCTCAGCTCCTGAGACAAGGATAATAGGCCTGTGTTACCAGGCCTGGTTCTCTTTACAATGTGTGAGCTGACTTACAATGTGTGACTTTACAATGTGTGAGCCTGATCACTCTTTTTTTTTTTTTTTTCCCGAGACAGGGTTTTTCTGTGTAGCTCTGGCTGTCCTGGAACTCACTTTGTAGACCAGGCTGGCCTCGAACTCAGAAATCAACCTGCCTCTGCCTCCCGAGTGCTGGGATTAAAGCGTGCATCACCACTGCCCAGCTGCCTGATCACTCTTTAGGGCTTTGCTTCATAGCCTTTTTCTTTTTCTTTCTTTCTTTTTTTTTTTTCCTATTTCCAATTTTTTATTAGGTATTTTCTTCATTTACATTTCATAGCCTTTTTTTTTTAAAGATTTATTTTATTTTATTTTTTTATTATATGTAAGTACACTGTAGCTGTCCTCAGACACTCCAGAAGAGGGAGCCAGATCTCGTTACGGATGGTTGTGAGCCACCATGTGGTTGCTGGGATTTGAACTTATCACCTTCGGAAGAGCAGTCGGGTGCTCTTACCCGCTGAGCCATCTCACCAGCCCTCATAGCCTTTTTCTAGTAAGCACTTAAGAGTCAAATTCTCCCTAAACTTCAGCACTAAGTCAACCTCTCTCCTCCACCTCATCTTTTCCTTAAGGGAAGTCCACTCCGATCTTTTAAAAATTCTATGAATTCAGGGCTGCTCTTCTGAAGGTGATAAGTTCAAATCCCAGCATCCACATGGTGGCTCACAACCATCCGTAACGAGATCTGGCGCCCTCTTCTGGAGTGTCTGAAGACAGCTACAGTGTACTTACATATAATAAATAAAATAAATCTTAAAAAAAAAAATTCTATGAATTCTGACTTAACACACCAAGAATCTGAGTAATTAACAACTATGTTTTTGTTTTTTGGTCTTAGTATATCTTCATCAAGACTGTAGGAATTCACAAGCAGAAACCAAACCTTGTTAATAACATGAACCCTGCCGGACAGTGGTGATCCACACCTTTAACCCCAACACTCAGGAGACAGAGGCAGGAGCTCTGTGAGTTTCAAGCCAGCCTGGTCTCCAGAACAAGTTCCAGAACAGCCATAGCTACAAAGAGAAACCCTGTCTTGAAAAAACCCAATAGTAATAATATGAATACCTGTTCTGTGCCAGATGCCATGATAAAAACCCTTCTATTCCTAAAGCTTGATGCTTTCAAAGAGGTAATGATGTTCACCGAAGCGCTACAGTGCTCAGGACTGCCCCTAGTGTCCAGTGAAGGGTCCTAGGCAGGCCTCGATAGGCTGAGGACATACCTGAGTCAGAGGCAGGCCAAGTGCTCGCAATACTCCTACGTGCTCCCCAAAGAGAGCAAGGCGCAAGGTAACACTGAACCGACGCTGCAGAGGAAGGAGGACCAGAGCCCCAAACAGGTGGTCCCCAAAAGAGACAGCTTCAAAATGGTCTAAGAAGCTGGCATAGAGGTCAGGAAAAGAGGTCAGGCCAGGAAGGGGGCAGTCCAGCTTGAGGTTTGGCAAGACTTGGGGCTGACAGAGCCGAGCTAAAAGAGCTGCCACCAGTCGCTGTATGGGAGTCTCTCGAAACAGCTCGCTATCCACCAGGTACACACACATGAGACGTGCCAGGCGGGCAGCAGGGGGCACAGGCCAGAGGACTTCGGGGCGCCAGCTCTCCAGAACTAGCACCCACTGTAGGACCCGCATGGCAACACCTACAGTGTCAGCAGCAGGTGGCCCAGAGGGAATATCTGAAGCTTGGTGGTAGAGATATATCAACGGCTGGAAGGGCCAGTCAGTGGCCAGCAGTGGCTCCTTAGGTACGGGCAGTAGCAGACTTGAGACTCGTAGTAGCTCTCCACGGTACAAAGCTTGGGAGCTTAGCAGACTGGCTCGGGCTGGTGAACAATGGGCCAGGTAGCAGCTGCGGATGCTGGGGAGATCCTGGCAAGCTTGAACGAGGAGAGCCCCTCGTCTACACTGAGGGTCCCCACTGTTCCCTAAAGACAGTCCATCAGAGAAGTCAGCTGCCTCTGGGCCCCCTGAAGCACTTTCCCTGTGACATGATACAAAAGCCAAAACTAAGAATCACAGCATCCAGACAGCTGTCCCAGATCTAGAGTTTCTAAGTTTAGTCCTGTGCCTCTCTGCTCCCCTGACAGCCTCTCACACCAGAATGCTGCATAGCATTTAGGAGACGGAACAGAAGGAAAGTTTACTTAAAGTTTCCATGCTTGATCTCTAGCCGTGCTGGGGTTAAGGTGTCACCCAGCTCTTTCCTATTTATTTGTTTGTTTGTTTATTTATTTATAATCTGTCATCTATCTATATATCCATCTATCTCTATCTATCCACCTATATCTATCTATCTATCTATCTATCTATCTATCTATCTATCTATCTATCTATCCATCTATCCATCTATCTATCTATGTCTC
The DNA here is from genome assembly GCA_902729485.2 of Mus minutoides. Lineage (NCBI taxonomy): Eukaryota > Metazoa > Chordata > Mammalia > Rodentia > Muridae > Mus > Mus minutoides. The sequence goes on from LR753420.1 coordinate 49,412, forward strand.
ATGTAGCCCAGGCTGACCTCCCGAGTACTAGGATAAGAGGTGTGCATCAGTGAACAGGGTCCCCACTTTGAATCAGAGCCTCACACATGCCAAGTAGGTGCTTTACTGTTTAACTACTTAAACAGTAGCCTAGCTTAGCTTATGTGACATGTTTTTAGCCACTGACATAATGTGGAGTCTTATTCTCAGGTGGGGTGAAGATGGATAGCCTCAATTCACTTTACTGAGGGAATTACAAATTAAGTATAAGGAAAGAGACTAAAACCCAGGTTTCCCAGCTCCAAGATGCTGTTTTGTTAACAAAGTTCAGCAGCACCCAAAAGTACCAACCCCCTGAAGCCTGAGACCCCTGGACTTACGGCAGGAACTCCAGCCGGAACACACAGCTCAGCAGCAGCTCCTGGGCAAGGTATTCACTTCCAGGCAACAGCCGGCTTAGCAGGACCAAGGCCATAGCATGGTGGAGGGCAGTGCTGGCGGCTGGCTTTGGCTGCAGTGTTGCCTAGGGAGGAGACAGGGCTCGAGTCAGTGCAGGGAGGCGGCATGGAGGACACAAAGCAGAGGGAATGAGGAAGTGACAGAAAGATGGAGGATATGAACCAGGGAATATGGACTACAGCTGAGAGGCAGGAGAGACAACAGGGTAGGGCTGACTCTGCAGACAGAGACCCACCGCTTTCTGGGCTAGGGAAAGCACCAGGTACTGTAGGTGGTACTCATGGCGCAGGGCCCAGGCAGAGAAGGGTGTGATCTGTGGGGCAGGTGCAGGAGCCACACACTGGAGAAAGTAGTTCTGGAGTCCTGGGACAGTCAACACAGCAGACAGCTGAGGAAACAAGTTTGTTCAGATCTGGAAACGGACACTGATGGGTTCTGGGGCTCCCCAGACCGCTGGCCCCTCTGAGCCACGTCCTCTTCCTCTTTCCTACCCCTGCTATCTTGTTCCCATGCCTGGCCTCCAAATGGGCACCCGAGGCTCACCTGTCCACAGAGCCCTTTGTGGCTCTGGACCAGAACGTTGACGAGAGAGAGGAGGGCAGTGAGGAATGGAAAGGGTGAGGCTGAGCCAGCCACACTGAGAAGGGGACAGCCTCCTGCACAGCCCAGCGACACAAGGCTGGGGAGAGCTTCAGGGGTGGAAGCACAGGACAGCGGATTGCAGAGTGGGGAGCAGTCCCTGCAGGGAGAACAGAGATGCTGAGGGGACTCTGGTCTGTGGGTGCAAGCCGCGCATGACTGTACAGACCAGTGTCCATATCCCTCAGAGTACGGAGGGTTGCTCCTGCTGGGAATTTGGGTTTCATCAGGCCCCTAAAGGGCCATGTCCTGGGATGGACTGGGGAGACAGACCCAGGGGTCTTCAGGAGACCTCCACCCCGCACTCCCCCAGCTGCTGTCCCAGATCGTACCTTAAGGAATCCCACAGACTGCCCAGAGGAGGCTGGCTTAGCAGTGGCAGCAAGGACTCATCCAACAAACGTTCCATGTCCTGAAGCCAATCTTCTGGGCACAAGCTTGACTGGAGAACCAAGGAGTGCACTGAGCTGATGGGCTAGAATGCCCATTTTCCTAGCCCTATATATCCAGACCAGCACCACCATACTGAGGGTCTCAAAAAAAAAAAATCTGTCTGGAAGCTTCCACAGCCTCATCTTTCTGAAGGGGAGACAGCCCTGAGATTGCTCTAGTACACAACATCTAGTGTGCATGAGTGGGCCAAGAAAGCTGAGCTGCTGCTCAGGGTCCCTGGTCCCATCAACATGGCTCTCAGGGGCTCCCCTGGGAAACAAAGCAGGGAGCATCAGGTAGAAGGGAAAGGTGAGGACGGTGCTCAGTAGAGAAGTAACTGTCTGGTCTATGAGGGCCCCACTCAGCACAGCCATGTTTACACCCAAAACCACACAGGGGGAGAGGCAGAAAAGGGACCAACAGAGAAGGAACAGAGGGCAGTGAGACTGAAGGCAGGCAGGCAGGCAAGCTGCACTCACCTGCCGGCTCCAGGCCTGATAGTAAGCACCCAAGAACAGAAGGCAGGCACTGGGCACTGGGCCCAGGGCATTCCACACGTCTGGCCTGGGCAGGGACTTTAGGGTCTGCTTTAGACATGGCTCCACCAGTGGCTTGAGTCCAGACACCTGTGTCCAGGTGACTGAGGAAGGGATGGATGGCACACAGGACTCAGCAGGGCCACTGCAGGAGTGCCAAAGGGGCAAAGGTAAGCATGGGGCGCCTTACTCCCTGTGGAGGAGCATTCCCATCCGTCCTGGGGTGGCCACTGGGCATGCCTGCTGACAGGCTTGGAGCTGGCCTACCTGGCGGGCTCAGGAGGTGTGCTGCTAGCTGCCAGGGTGAGCTGGGTAAGCAGAGTGAGCAGAGCAGCCACTCGCTGCATGGCCAGGGGCTGTAGGGGACGAGCGCTGAGCTCTGTAGGCAGTGTCTGCAAGGCCCGCAGCAGCACTGGGTACAGCTCCCTGGGGAAGACAACTGGCCTTCACTATGCAGGGAGGCAAGAGGAGGGCACAATTCTGCCAGGAGCTTCAACCTAGAGAACTTGTGCAAGGTGAGGCCCTGAAAACTGGGAAGGCTACAAACCTTCCAGGTTATCCCACAACTAGGAACTGACATGGGACGTCTGCTTCTGTCAGAGATTGCAGATGGTCTGCTCTTCCCTAGCAATTCACGCCCAGCAGAGATTCTCCCATCATGCTTGGCCTCCCTTCAACAAAGTTGAAGGATGTATCGCAGAACACTCAGCGCACGACAGCCGGGCCTTACGAGAAGCCTATCTTGGGCTTCTCCTCACCTGTAAAGGTCACCACCCAGGCCATAGGAGGCAGCCACGGCCCACAGACGGAAGGCCTCAGTGGTCAGGATCTCTGCTTCCTCAGGAGGCAAGGCGAGGTCGTGTGGTGCTTCAGCTATGAATCGGCACAGGCGGCTCCTGACGTCAAAGCCGCTTAGCTAGAGATGACAGGGTCGTCCAGCTAGTACCAGCTCTCCTGGAAACAGGCTCAAGCTGCCCTATCCTAAGTCTCTGGCCCCTCCTTCAGCTTTTCTTCCTTAGCATTTATGTGGGGCCACAGTGCTCACCTGTCAGACAATGCATACGGAAATCAGACAAAACTTGAGGAGTCTTTTCCTTCTCCATGTGAGTTCCAGGGGCTAAACTTGTGTGATCAGCTTGGCAGCAAGTGCTTTTACCTGCTGAGTGTCTCACTAGCCAGTGTTCTTCCCTTCTTTTTAGTTAGTATTTGCTAGGTACTTTTTCTGAACTCTGGACAGGCTGGGGTCAGGGAACCCTCCCCACATCATGAGACCAGAATAGGCCCAATAGACCCAGGTGACCAGCGTCCCACCTGCTGGTTTCTGTTGAATTTCTAAGCAAACAGACCAGAGAGAAAGAGGAACATGGACTGAGGGAGCTATCCAGCATTCAGAGTTAATCCTGCCCAAACCAGCCCTGTCTTATGCCCTCCATCTCTTGCCATGTGTCTAGCTTACCAGTCGGGCAGCAATATTCCTCCCAGCTGAGGCCAGGACTCTAAGCAGTTTCATGGCAGCAGCACATGGCACTTTATATAGACTGGGAGTAGGCCCCATCCCTATAGGGGACCAACTGGTAGGCAGGAACTCTTGAACTATGGTCTCCATCAGCCGAGGACACTCCAGGACCTGCAGGAAATAGGTGGGAAAGGGAGGCAGAGAAGTTCAAGATAAGGTCCATCATCTATCTGGTTACAGACCACAGGCTTATGCCTATAATCTCAGTACTCAGGAAGCTGAGGAAGGATTTCTGCAAGTTTCAGGACAGCCTAAGGGATACAGTGAGGTCTAGACCAGCTTGAGCCACAATGAAATTCTATCTCAAAACAACAGCAACAAAAACACACCAATAAAAAGACCCATAAAATAAAACAAGAAGAGCGCACAGGGCCGCTTGTCCATTCTCAGTGTCCTCCTTCCCATCTCACCCTCACGGCCGACTCCAGGGAATGCCGGGCCAGGCGGATAAGCACAGCCAGGATGTCAAGGACCACAGAGGGTCCTGGGCAGGTCACCTCCAGCACATAGCGGAGTCGAGGCAGCAGGTTGGTAGCCAGGAGCCCCTAGGACGCAGAAAGAAACCCATTGCCACATAAGGGAGACACCCAGGTCTTGGTGACCTCTTCTGCTCATCAAGCCTGCCCTGTAGGTCAAGGATGGAAATGCAGAGTGCCCTCTACCTTGATGACATCATGTCTGGCCAGATCGGGGGGAGGGCAGCTTCCTTCCTCAGGTGTCTTTCTCTTCACCTTTTCTGTTGTGAGTTCCTCATCCTCATCTTCATCCTCTCTATCGTCCTGACTAGGCATCAGAGGGAACACCGAAGCTCCATGATACCAAGAGAAGGAGCTGTCCAGGAGCTCCTGCCAGGATGGGGGTAGAGGTGGAAGAGACAGAAGACATGGTCCAGGACAGAGCAAAATTATTCCTCGCCAACACACAGCAGCAGCAGCAGCCGGAAGCAAGGCTCTTGGGCTTGTGGCCTTTGAAAGTGGCTTACACCTGCCACCCTATTCTCCAGTCTGCCTCAAAGCCTTGGCAAAGGGCATGCCCAGAACACAGAGCAGAGCCCTGTTGCCCTGACATACCTCATCTCCAGGAGCCACTAGCAGAGTACGAAGAGCCCGGACAGCTGCTGCGATGACACTGTCCACCCTGTCATCCAGAGAGAAGCGCAGCAGGAAGAGGAAACCAGCATCCAAGAGGAGGCGCAAGACACTGCCCACTAGGCGGTCCCCAAACTCACCAGCCTGGGCCTTGGGTACAGGAGGATTATACTTTGTTAAAGATGCAGAACTTGTATAGAACCTTCGCTGACCCATTGCTAGTCTGACCCACAGTAAGGAGGAAGTCTAAGATCAAGGGATGAGGGATGGGGTATGACTAAGTAGGACCAGGCCAGCAGCCCACTCACCCTGCCGACGATCTGGGACAACACTTGCAATGCTAGCGCTCTCTGCTGGGACACCTGGCTACGGGTCAGGTGGAACAGCTCCTGTAGCGAATACCCTGCTCTCTGGTGCAGGGACAAAGAGTCAGAAGCAATCAAGGCACAGGGCAGTGTCTTCTAAATACCCAGGAAGGTAGCAAGGGAAAGGCAAGATAAACAAGTGACACCTAGTCATGGCTCTCCTTGGAACCTCAAGCTAATAAAAAATATAGGTCATGCACAGAGCAATGGCGCCATACAGCAAACAGGGATATGGTAGCTGATGTTTAATTTCTGATCAGAGGACAGCCATGGAAAGTGAATCTGATCTCAGTGGATGGGTACGGCCTCAGTGGCTCAGCATGGAATAAAGATGCAGATATTCTCTGGAGTGAACCATGATAGGCTGTGAAGACAGGGGTTGCATGTGGAAGCAACAGCAGCATGATCAGAAGAGGCAGAGGCAGAGGCAGAGGCAGAGCTTGGGGGTCTACGGACTGCTCTGCAAGGCCTAGGACCTCAGTCAGGGAGCAAAGGAGGGCTGGGAAACTTTCCAAGGTGAGGGACGGCTTTCAGAGGAAACCAGGATGGCAGCGTGCATGAGGGAGGGAACGGCCTGAGGGAAAGCATGCAAGGCCTGGCTCTTGAGTTACAGGACGGGTAGGAGGTCAGGAGAAGAAGCAGCATCTTGACTCTAAGAAACTGAGTGACAGCAAGGCCACGAGCTGGGGCAGGACACATAGTAGGCCAAAGACAAATGACCAGAGCTCCTATTTTTGCATAGTTGCTAAACATTTGGCAAAAGTTGCCCAGTCTTCCTAGGATCCCATCCCTTACCTCGGCCTCTTCTCCGTGGTGGTGCAGGCCCAGATGTGTGGGCAGATCCACATCAGGCGCCAGGAGCTCGCCCTGAAGGCTGAACCGAGCCTGCATTCTCTAAGACAAAGAAATGGACTGTGCTGGGTGCCCCAGCAGTTCTTCACACTCAGTCACCTTTAATCTCAAGCCTTTTAGGATTAGCTCTGGGCTCTACCTCTCACTGAAAACGAGGCTTGTGGGGCCTATAGGGCCAGGCAGGGTGTCAGGAGAGAAGCTGAGAACAAATAAGAGCTATTTCTCAGGCCCCAGGTCTGGGCAGAAAAGCAGCAACCCTACCCCACCTGTTCGTCCTCACCTCCTGTGTCTGCTGCCGCCGGAGTGGAGGCAGGTCCTGGGTCCAGTGGAGCTTGTCCAGCTCTACGGTGTCCATGTGGAGCCAGTCTTTGCTGGGGGTCATGGGCAGTTTCAGTGCTAGGGAGGCAGAAGCACCGAGTTCCTCAAGGGGCTCATCCCACCGGCAGAAAGCAGCTGCCTCAGCTATGGCTAGATGGTATGGCTTGGGGGCTGACACCCCTAGCAACTGGATGAATGTTTCAACTATAGCAAACATAGCTGGTCCTGGCTCTAGCACCATGCTGACCTCAAAGATGTGTTCGAAGGAGAAGAGAAGAAAAGGAAGAAGGGTCAGAGAAGGAAGACAGGATACCACGTGCCCAGGGGAGTACAGCAGTCCACGCTCCAGTACAACCCTCTGAAGGAGCAAGAGAATGGAGACCAAGAAGGGGAGGCAGCTATGCTGCTCCAGTGGGGCAGGATATAGAACACCTACCTCTATCATCTCCTCCTGCGTCCTCACCCCCACCCCACCCCCACTCAACCTCCATGGCTGGCCCAGCAGTCCCTCAGGAGCAGGAGGTTCCGGACTGTCGTAATTCAATTTCCTCTTTTGTTAATCCCTAATGGAATAATCTTGTTTCTGGGAGATAAGTGCTTCCACTGGCCTCTGCTTCTGGTCTGGCATATTCAGAGGCCTGCACTCGACACATCTCCCCTTTCCCGATCCTGCCATCCCTCCACTACAGTGATGGAAAGGGGATGAAGCAAGAGCAGGGGCAGGAAGAAGGTCTGTCTTGGGAGGGAGCCTTAGTCACACTCTGCTGACCCTTCAGGTGGGGGGAGAGGTAGGGGCATCAAGACTAGAAAACAGAAGTGTGCACAGGAAGAAGTGCGCCTGCAAATGAGGACCACTGAGCCAATTTAAAGACAGTAATGAAGATGAACAATCCATGTCCAATGGCGGGGAGCATCTTCCCCATCAGCAGGCTGGGACAAAGGACACTTTTCCTACCCTTTTTCTAACATTTATTTATTTTGTGTATGAAGAGTGTGTGTGTGTGTGTGTGTGTGTGTGTGTGTGTGTGTGTGTAAGTTATTTTTCTCTTTCATCATGTAGATTCCAGGGATCTAACTGAGGTTGTCAGGCTTGGTAACATGCACACTCACTCCCCTTTTGTAGCCTTGGCTGTCCTGGAACTTGATATGCAGACATTAGGCTGGCCTCAAACTCACAGAGATCCGCCTGACTCTGCCTCTCAAGGACGCTGGAATTAGAAGCATGCGCTGCCACACCAGGCTATTCTTCTCCTCTCTGAAGAAATGATGGTGCCTCCCTCCGTACCTGGGGTTCTGGGCTGCAGCTTGACCTCCATCTTGTCCTCCACTGTAGCCTCTGGCTTTCCTTCCAGCTGGTCCCCAGTCCGAGACTCCCTTGTACAAGTTGACATGATGGGCTCTTCTTTAGTGACAAGAACTGAGGGTCTCTCTGGGCTCTGCTTCTTGGTGGCCTTTGTTCCTGTTTGTTCCTGGGCATGGCTATGAGATCTCAAGAAGGCAACCAAGCTGGGGTCTGAGGGGAAAGGCAGAGAGTAAGAAGCTAGGGTTACTCCTCCATATGTGACACCTGCTCCTCATGGGACACCTGCTGGAAGAGTCCCACTTCTGGGTGCTAAGGTCAAGACAAACTACTTCCCCGTCCTGGCTCAGGCCCCCTGCACTCTCCTGTGACCTTCCCTGTCCTGGCTCAGGCCCCCTGCACTCTCCTGTGACCTTCCCCGTCCTGGCTCAGGCCCCCTGCACTCTCCTGTGACCTTCCCTGTCCTGGCTCAGGCCCCCTGCACTCTTCTGTGACCCTGCCAGCCCACACCTGTGTTGCCCCTGAGCCTGACTATCCCCATGGCCCTTGCCCTCCACAGTCTTCTGGCCCAGGTTCCTGGAACCTCTCTTGCCACCAGGTCAGATGTCTGAGTGACAAGTGAGTGTTGACTAGAGCTGAAAGGAAAGCACTTAGCCGAGCTTCTTTATGTCCTCTCAGTCTGTACATACATTTACTAAAAATTGAATTTATAGCACATAAGTGCTCCACATATGTGGAACAAGACTGACTGAGAAGGTGTGGCACAGCACATTCCTGTATGTGTCGCTATAGTTACTTACACGAGAAGGTAAAGGATAGAAGGCAGAGCACAGCTGTGATAAAGCACGGGGTGAACTACACGAGGAACTACGGTAGTACCTAATGGAGCAGGGGTGGCTAGACCATCAGAAGCACCAAATCCAATCTGCAGCACTAGCCGTATAAGGCACTTTGTCTGGCACATGTAAGGCTCTGGGTTTCAACTGGAGAACTCCTCCCACAATCTATTCTATATTCCTTACCAGCTATGCGACTTGTGGAGAATTGGAGAATTTCTCTTACATTTCTGAGCCTTTTTTTTTTTTTTGAGGATTTTTTTTTTCAGTTACTCTTGGGGGTACAGGGAGGTAGTGTGTGTACATGTGCAGGTCTGAGTACAACTTAGTGAAGTCAGTTCTCTCCCATCTTTACATGGTCAAAGGCTTGCTCAGTTACCCGCTGAGTTATGCCATCAACTTCAAGTTTTGTTTTTGAGGAATGGTCTCAGAGCCAGGCTGGCCTCAAACTAGCCATGTAGCAGAGCATGAACTATGGTCTGATTCTACTTCCATATGCTGGGATTAAAGGCATGTATCACCCCAAGTAGCAGAGCCTGCTTTGTTTGTTCGTTCATCCATTCATTGGTAAAATGAACTTAATACCCTATCTCTCCCAGGAGAAGAAGAAATGCATGGAAGTATCAGTATATATCAATCTCCAAAGCCAGCAAATAAGTAAATACTTAAAATATGTCTGCCTGTACTTGGGCAGGCTCACTGCTTCCCTCCTCAACTCCTCTAGAGGCTAGAAGAATGGTTCAATGGTAGGGAACTTGCCTAGAATATGTGAGGAGCGCGCATGCCTTCCCCAACAAGTGGCAGCTCCTGCTTAGTGTGGCCCCAGCATGCTAACTGCAAGACCTAACATCCATACCAAGTTGAGCCAGTAACTGCTGCTGCTCCTTCAGGATCTCCTCAGGATCCATGGCTTGTAGTCTTGCTACATTCTCTTCATGGATTGTCTGGACCTCCTGCTCAGCCGCCTTGCTCCTGAGCCCCTTTCCCGTGACTAGACTTGGTCTGTGGAAGCCATGGCTCCTCCCAGGAATCTGGTTGCTTCTGTCCCTGGAGGAGGGTGTCCCACAGGGCACAGCACCTGAAAGAAGTAGACAGTCAGTTTTACTGCTCTGCTGTCCTGGCTCTGCCTATACTCTCTGGCCTCTTCAATAAGGCAACTAGTCCCAGGGACCAGCGATGGCCCTGGGGCTTCCCTGGACACAGAATGGAAAACACACATTTCAGGCATTCCAGGGAGGCAAGATGGCCCATTTCTCATTCATTCTTCTCTTAAGACTTATACGGGACAGCTGGAGAGAGGGCTCAGAGGTTAATTTTAAAAGTTTTATTTTGCCAGGCAGTTGTGGTGGGCGCCTTTAATCCCAGCACTCGGGAGGCAGAGGCAGGCAGATTTCTGAATTTGAGGCCAGCCTGGTCTTCAAAGTGAGTTCCAGGACAGCCAAGACTACACAGAGAAACCCTGTCTCGGAAAAAAAAAAAAAAAAAGGGCTGGTGAGATGGCTCAGCAGGTAAGAGCACACGACTGCTCTTCCGAAGGTGATAAGTTCAAATCCCAGCATCCACATGGTGGCTCACAACCATCTGTAAGGAGATCTGGCGCCCTCTTCTGGAGTGTCTGAAGACAGCTACAGTGTACTTACATATAATAAATAAAATAAATCTTTAAAAAAAAAAAAAAAAAAAAGTTTTGGGGCTGGTGAGATGGCTCAGTGGGTAAGAGCACCCGACTGCTCTTCTGAAGGTGATAAGTTCAAATCCCAGCAACCACATGGTGGCTCACAACCATCCGTAACGAGATCTGGCTCCCTCTCCTGGGGTATCTAAAGAGAGCTACAGTGTACTCACATATAATAAATAAAATAAATCTTTTAAAAAAAAAAAGTTTTATTTTAATTATGTGTGTGTGGGGGGAGGTCTGTGTCTGTGTGGGTGTGTCATGTACACATATATGGGTCGTGTGTGGGCATGCCAAGTGCACATTTGTGCCAAATGAGGCATCGGCTCCCCTAGAGTTGATTACAAGCAGTTATAAGTACTTGACACAGGAGCTAGCAATCACATTAGGGTCCTCTGTAAGAGCAGTCCCCACTCTTCACCACTGGCCATCTCTCCAGCCCCAGTGCCCTGGTTGTTAATACTGTAGATGTAGCTTTCAAGAATTAGAGGCAGAATTAATTACTTACCCTCCCTTAGTAGCATCTCTCTGAAATTGATTAAAATATGCTTGGGGGAGGTGAAGAAATGGCTCAGGAGTTAAGAGCACTTGCTGTTCTTGCAGAGGTCTGAGGTTCAGTTCTGAGCACCTATATGGTGACTCACAACCATCCAAATGCCATTTCCAGGGATTCTAATGCCCCTGCTTGATCTCAGAGAGTGCCAGGCATGCACAGGATAGCATAGGTACGCACAGAATAGCATAGATACGCACAGGCAAAACATAAGCACTCATAAAATAAAACTAAGTAAGTCTAAACATAATGTTTATATGTATTAGTATTTTGGTTTCTTTCCTACTTCCTTTCTTTTTTTTTTTTTTCTTTTTCTTATTTTTTTGTTTTGTTTTTGAGACAGGATTTCTCTGGGTATCCCTGGCTGCCCTAGAACTCACTCTGTATGTAGACCAGATTGACCTCGAACCATCAGAAATTCTCTTTTCTCTGCCTCCCAAGTGCTGGGATTAAAGGCGTGCGCCACCACGCCCGGCTAAGAATTACAATTTTGACATCACCCTTCATTATACAGTGAGTTTGAGGCCAGACTGGCACACATAAATCTTGACGCTACCACCACCAAAGAAAGAATACATTTCTACTGAGCGCCATCATCTTCAGCCTGGCAGTACTCACCCTCTGGTGTGTCTAGACTGGGGACAACTTGCTCAGCTGATGACATCCTGTTTTCTGACACCCTTCTAGCTGCAATCTCTTGGGCAAAGATGCTCCTTTTACCAGATGCTGCTGGTTTCACCTACAGGGCAAAGAGAAAAAACCACGTTGTTGATATTAATTACCCATTCTTTCTTAGCTCCTTAAGCCAAGGCTATGGAACAAAGAGAAAAGAAAGTTTCTCAGAGAAAGTAGGACTTCTGGGATATGGTGGTACCCAGGTAAAATCAGCATTCTGGAGGTAGAGGCAGAAATAAGAGGAGTTCAAGACACCCTCTGCTACACAGCGAGCTTGAAGCTGGTGATGAGAAATGAGATACATGTAATATTTGTAAAATTCATAACCAATAAACAATTTAGGACAGACCAAAAAAAAAAAAAAAAAAAAAAAAAAAAAAAAAAAAAAAAAAAAAAAAAAAAAAAAAAAAAAAAAAAAAAAAAAAAAAAAAAAAAAAAAAAAAAAAAAAAAAAAAAAAAAAAGAGAGAGAGAGAGAAATGAGACCTTGTCTAAAAAAAAAAAGAAAGAAAAGAAAAAAGAAAAAAGCTGGGCGTGGTGGCGCATGCCTTTAGTCCCAGCACTTGGGAGGCAGAGGCAGGTGGATTTCTGAGTTCGAGGCCAGCCTGGTCTACAAAGTGAGTTCCAGGACAGCCAGGGCTACACAGAGAAACCCTGTCTCGAAAACCAACCCCCCCCCCCCCCAAACCTAGCAATATGGCTAAGTTGGTAGAAACACGTGAAGCCTGATAACATGGGTTTGATCCATGGGACCCACATGCTGGAAGGGGAGAACTGACTCCTACAGGTTTTCTTCTGATTTTTATGCCCAGGCCTGAACACATTTACACACACACACACACACACACACACACACACACACACACAAGTAAATGTATCTGTTCTGTAAATATTAAGATCTGATTTAAATCCCCATAACCCATGTTAAACTGGTACAATTAGCACGTATCTGTAATCTCAATACTTCTAAAGCAAGATAGGAGACAGAGACAAAAGAATCCCTGGAAATTCAAAGGGCATTGAAGGCTGGATGTGATAGTATATTCTTGTATACTTAGAGGCAGCACTTGAGAGGCAGAGGCAGGAGGATCTCTGTGAATTCCAGGAAAGTCTGGTCTACAGTGAGCTTTAAGACTCCCAGGGCTACACAGAGAGACTCTTTCTCACAAAATCTAAGCCATCGACTCTGACATGCAAAGCTGTGAACTACAAAGCTAAGCTGTTTTAAAGACGAGAGAAGGCAGGGAATGACACCCGAGGTGCATCTTGGACCTCCAGAACTCACAGCATGCACATGTACACGTACACACACCCAAAGAAGAAAGTCCCACTGGAACTGTGGGTAGAACTCAGAGAGCATCACTAGCCCAGGACTGGGAAGCACTAGATTCAATTTCCAGCCACGCCACACAAAAGTAACAAAAAAATAAAAATTTCTATTACTTGGAAAGGCTGACGCAAAAAAAACATTCCTGTGAATATGAGGCCTGCCTCCTACTGAAACAATTTTAAAGATAAAAAGTGTGTGTGTTGGTGTATGTGTGTGGGTGTGTGGGTGTGGATGGGGTACAGACAGATGGTTCAGTAGTTAGGAGCATTTGCCTTGCTGCTCTTGCAGAGATCTTGACTTGAACTCCTAGTTCCCACGATGTGGCTCACAACCATTCATTAACTTCAGTCCCAGGGAATAAGAAAACCTCTTCAAGCCGGGCGGTGGTGGCACACGCCTTTAATCCCAGCACTCGGGAGGCAGGGGCAGGCAGATTTCTGAGTTCCAGGCCAGCCTGGTCTACAAAGTGAGTTCCAGGACAGCCAGAGCTACACAGAGAAACCCTGTCTCGAACCCCCCCACCCCCCAAAAAAAGAAAAAAAAAAAAAAAGCCTCTTTAGATCTCCATGGGCACCAGGCATGCCCGTTGTGTGCACACAGAATGTGCAGGTGAAATACTCACACAGAGAAAAACAAAATGTCTAAAGAGAGGTCTGGAGATGGCTCAGTGGTCCAGAGCACCTGCTGTTCTTCCAGAGGACCTGAGTTTAATTTGCAGCACTCTCATTGGGCAGCTTAAGTACCTGTAACTTCAGCTCTAAGGGCACTCTACCTTTCTGGGCTCTGTGGGCATGTTGGACATGACACATTGGACCACTCCTGGCTCTTTTCTTTCTTTCTTTCTTTCTTTCTTTCTTTCTTTCTTTCTTTCTTTCGTTCGTTCGTTCGTTCGTTTGTTTTTGACTTTCGGGACAGGGTTTTTCTGTGTAGTCCTGGTTGTCCTGGAACTCACTCTGTAGACCAGGCTGGCCTCAAACTCAGAAATCCGCCTGCCTCTGCCTCCCAAGTGCTGGGATTAAAGGCATGTGCCACCACTGACCGGCCCAGACATAGATACTTATATATATGGTTTTCTTTAAGGGAAAATAAAATGGACTTGCTTATCATTGTCCAGAGCTTCCTAGGGAAGATGTGCTCTGAGAACCACTCATTCCCTAAGCAGCACACAAGCTAGAGTCATGAGAAAGGAGATCCAGCTCTAAGGCATTTCCTAGTGATTGATGGGGAGGGCACAGCCCATTGTGAGTGGTGCTACCCTGGGCTGGTGGTCCTGGGTTCTATAAATAAGCAGGCTGAGCAAGCCAGTAGGCAGCACCTATCCATGGCCTCTGCATATGCTCCTGCCTCTGGGTCCTGCCCTGTTTGGGTTCCTGATGAAAGTGTAATTGAAATAAAGCCTTTCATCCCCAAGTTGTTTCTGGTCATGGTGTTTTTGTGCAGCAATATAAAACCTAACTGAAACTCCACCTAAGGGAACTCCGGCTTACCTGTCTCTCCTGAGCGCGATGGAACACAGGAGGGAAAGCAACACCACTGGGCACAGGCAGAGTCACAGTGACTGAACTTGTATCTCGTTCCTGTGGCAACAAAGCACAAGGTAATGAAGATGCACAGGCTTCTCCAGGCTGATCCTGATACCAGTGGCCCCCATGACCTTCATTCCAGGGGTTCATGAATCCATGATGGATCTAGTCTAGGTGGTTCTAACCATGCCCGAACCTTACCTCGGAGTGTTAAAAGTGTACCTTTCTGCAATACCCTCCACTCATAAACCCTTTTCTTGTCCAAATGGGATGCCTTGCCCTACCCAGCTGGGCTGACACGTACAAAAATCTTAGACAAGACAGCAGTGATGTGCTGATCATGCCTGTTCAGCCTCTCTTCGGGGTCTTCATCGTGAGGCAGGGGGTGACCAGGGCTCGGTCTTGCTCTTTTTGCAGGAGCGGGAAGCAAAGCTGGGGGCAAATCTGGGAGATCTGAAAGAAAAAGAATGCAGATATTGAGTATATTCACACATTCCTAAGGAAATATGGATTGGGGGCAGAAATAAAGAACAAAAGACAGCTGCTCTGGGCCCTAGCTTCAGCTGTGTTATCTTGGGTATGCTATTTAACCTCTCTGAACCCCAGTTTCTTTATCTGTATAATGAAGCTGCAGAGCTGGCTTACACCTCTGGTACCTCAGTATTTACAAGAAGATTGTCACAAGTTCAAAGTCAGCTTGTGCTCAGTAGTGAGTTCCAAACTCTCTCTCTCTCTCTCTCTCTCTCTCTCTCTCACACACACACACACACACACACACACGAATGAAAGCAATAAAAATAAAACAAATGCAGGGCATGATGATGCGTGATTTCTGAGTTCTAGGTCTAGGCCAGCCTGGTCTACAAAGTGAGTTCCAGGACAGCCAGGGCTACACAGAGAAACCTTGTCTCGAAAAACCAAATAAATAAATAAATAAATAAATAAATAAATAAAATAAAAATAAATAAAATAAAATAAAACAAACTTTCAGCAACAGAGTTTACAGTTGGAGCAGCATTCAGCCACCTCAGGATGGAAGCAGGGTCTCTGAGGCTGAGCCCTCTCTCTCTCCTCACGCCCATGCTCGCAAGCACTCACTGTCCAGCATCACCACATCCTGATGGTCCTGCGGTGGGAGCTGGCCTGGAGGAGCATCACCATGCCTCCTACTCCCTTTCACCAGCTGCACTGCTGGGGCTGCACCGGACTCGAGGAATTGACTCTGGAAGCGCAGCAGGTCCACCTCCGACTCTCCAGGCTTTGGTCTGGACAGCATCATGACCCTGGAGCTGTACCCTTCATATGACTCCTTCCAGTACTGCTTTGTTGGTGAGGAGACTCCCTCTCATTCACCCCTAAAAGCAACAAACAGCAGCCTTTATAACTGAACCCTGGTTGTCTTTATCTTTTCCATGCATTGATGTGAGCTTACTCCTCACTGGCATTTCTTTCTCCATCAGCCCTCTCTGGCCATCAGTCTAGTAAACTTATTTACAGCCAAGGCAAGGGTGGCTGCACCTGTCTATAACCCCCAGCACTTGGGGGTAAAAAGCAAGAGGGTAGAGAGTTCCAGGTTACCCTTGGCTATATGGTAAGTTTAAAAGCCAGCCTGAAATACATGAAACCCTGTGTCAAAAAACAAACAAGAGTGGGAGATAGTGGAGCACACCTTTAATCCTAGCACTTGGGAGGTAAAGGCAGGTAGATCCCTGTGAATGAGGCCAGCCTGGTCTACCTAATGAATTCCAGGACAGCCAAAGCTACACAGTGAGACCTTGTCTCAAAAGAACAAAACAAAACACAAAACAAAACAACCACCAAAAAGTAAGTATTGCCAATTTAGGCTGTTTACAATCTGTGGGTGACAAAATTCTAAATATGTTCTCAAATTAGATGATGTTGGTAGCAACCTTGTTATGTATGAAAAAGCCGCTAAATTGTATGTATACTTTCTCTTTCTTTCTTTCTTTCTTTCTTTCTTTCTTTCTTTCTTTCTCTCTCTCTCTCTTTCTTTTTTTTTGGTTTTTTCGAGACAGGGTTTCTCTGTATAGCCCTGGCTGTCCTGGAACTCACTTTGTAGACCAGGCTGGCCTCGAACTCAGAAATCTGCCTGCCTCTGCCTCCCGAGTGCTGGGATTAAAGGCGTGCGCCACCACGCCCACCCAGCCTTTTTTTTTTTTTCTTTTTTAAAAGATTTATTTCTTATGAATGGTGTCCTAGCTGTAGGCCAGAAGAGAGCATCAGATCACATTACAGATGGTTGTGAGCCACCATATGTTTTGCTGGTAATTGAATTAAGGACCTCTGGAAGTGCAGTCAGTGTGCAGTCAACCTCTGAGCCATCTCTCCAGCCCGTATGTACACTTTCAAAAAGATAAATTCACCAGGCAAAGTGGCACATGCCTTTAGGGAGGCAAAGACTAGTGGATCTTGGTGAATTTAAGGTTAGTTTGGTCTACAAAAACCCTATCACAGAAAATAAACAATGAAACCAACAGGGCCTCAATGGCTCAACCAATAAAGACACTTGCTGCCAAGACTGGCAACCCGAACTCACTCCCCAACCCACATGGTGAAAAGAGAGAACCAAATCTGGCAAGCGGTCCCCTGACCTCCACAAGCACAGCGTGACATGTGTGCCTCCCCTCCACAAAATAAACAAGTAACAGAATAAAATAAAATGTAAATAAATGGCACATGGGACACATCTTCTAAAGGCTAAGGACAGTAAGAAGCAGGGAGAGACAGGACAGAGA
Organism: Mus minutoides; assembly: GCA_902729485.2. Classification (NCBI taxonomy): domain Eukaryota; kingdom Metazoa; phylum Chordata; class Mammalia; order Rodentia; family Muridae; genus Mus; species Mus minutoides. The sequence continues at coordinate 66,242 of LR753420.1, forward strand.
GGCCACATGGTAATAGTAACAAACAATGTATGTATTTCCTTATTTCCCAGTCCTATGCAGGCCCAGATGAAACAACTATATTTACTAGGCCAGTATAGAAAACACTCCTAACAGAAGGGCTAAAGGGGGCAGAAATGTTAAAATATTCACATGAGTGTGTAACTTAAGGAACAGTACTGATAGTCAGCTGTGATTGGCTATGCCTGTAACCTTAACACTCAGGAGGTTAAAGGACTGGAGAGCCCTAAGACAGTTTGTGCTATAATATAGCAAGACCTTCTCCCAGATTAAAAAAAAGAAAAAAATCAAAAACAAAGTTACCACTAAAAAAGCTTTTTGAGAGTTTACTTTGGGCAGAGGTGTGTAGAAAAAACTATAAATGTTCAGGGCTATTATCAGCATGCAGGCAGCTGAGGCAGAACAGCTGAATTGAAAGCCAGCCCCCGAGAGTTAGCTCCAGGTATAGGAGGTGTGTGCGTGTGAGAGCAAGTGCATGCACACGTGCTGGTTTGAGTAGTCAAGTGTAGGTCAGTGGCAGAGTGCTTGCCTAGCATGCCTAGGACCTTGCTTTCTGTTGGGACCTAGGTAAAATATTAAGGCCCCGGTAACTATTTCCTGGATAGGGTGGCATTATAAGGAAACTTTCTCATATGTTTCTGCTGTTGCTAGAAACTTTCTAATGTCAAAATTGATTACATATTCTGTTATGTTCTGTGCCCTTTGAAACCAATTATGACTGAAGTCAATAGAACTCTTTTCTAGGGGCTGAAGAGATGGCTCAGCGGGTAAGAGCACTGACTGCTCTTCCAAAGGTCCTGAGTTCAAATCCCAGCAACCACATGGTGGCTCACAACCATCTGTAATGAGAGCTGATGCCCTCTTCTGGTGTGTCTAAAGACAACTACAGTTTACTTACATATAATAAATAAATAAATAAATCGGGGAAAGAAAAAAAAAAACCCTCTTTTCTAGGGGCTAGAGAGATGGCTCAGCGGGTAAGAGCCCTAACTGCTCTTCTGAAGGTCCTGAGTTCAAATCCCAGCAACCACATGGTGGCTCACAACCACCCGTAATGAGATCTGACGCCCTGACACCCTCTTCTGGTGCGTCTGAAGACAGCTACAGTGTACCTATTTATAATAATAAATAAATCTTTAAAAAAAAAAAAAAAAAAAAAAAGGCCGGGCGTGGTGGTGCAGGCTAGCACTTGGGAGGCAGAGGCAGGCGGATTTCTGAGTTCCAGGACAGCCTGGTCTACAAAGTGAGTTCCAGGACAGGACAGCCAGAGCTATATAGAGAAACCCTGTCTCGGAAAAAAAAAAAAAAGAGAACTCTTTTCTATAGTTAACCACAATAAGCTTGGACCTGAACCAACCACCCAGCTTTTATGGTGTAAGTTGCCTTGGGGAAGAACCCCAACATAAGAGACACTTGTACCAGTATAAGTATTGGAATAATACTTCCATCTTGAGTAGTGGTCAAGTCAAGTTTAAGTTTCCAAGATCTCCCTGGGAACTGACATCCTACTTAGCACAAAGAGACATGTACTTGTGTAATTGACATCCTAATTGGCAAGTTAAGACACATGAATGTTAGACAAGTCCAATCCCAGTAGACAGGTTAAGACCTGAATATTAGGGTTGGAGAGATGGCTCAGGAAGTAAGAGCACTGACTGCTCAGGACCTTTGGAAGCAAAGGTCCTGAGTTCAATTCCCAGCAACCACATGGTGGCTCACAACCACCCATAATAAGATCCGATGCCCTCTGCTGGTGTGTCTGAAGACAACAACAGTGTACTTACATATAATAATAAATAAATCTTTGGGCCAGAGTGAGCGGGTTTGACCAGAGCAAGCAGAGGTCCTAAAATTCTATTCTCGACAATGACATAAAGGCTCACAACCACTGTATACACAGCTACCGTGTACTCATATTACATAAAATAAATAAATAAATCTAAAAATAAAACCCTGAATATTAGATAAGGCAAGTCCCCTGCCACAGTTGAATACCCCAACCAATAGGAATACCATAAGTGTACAACAAAGACATGTTCCCACGGAAATCCTCCATCCCTAAATCCTGAATAACTTGGCACAGATGTTTGTGGATTTGGGGCCTAAAAATCCTGTAGGATCTTAATTCAGGGGGTATGGTCCCCCAAATCTGGACCATGGGACTTGGTCCAGTCATGGGATGTATGCTCAATAAACTATCCCTGAGATTGGTGTTTGAGAGGTGATTCCTGAACCCCAATAATTTCACTGCCCAGTAAACACACGCACAAACACAGGGCTGTGATGGGTTGTTTAAAGCAGCGTTAGAAACTTAAGTCAGAAATCAAATACTAGCTCCACTATTTACTAGTATAAAATTAGGCAAATTATTTAAGCTATTCCAAATTCAGTTTCAAGCCTGTAAAATGCACAAGGCTGAGACAGCCTAATCCCAGCATTTGGGAAGTGGAGGCAGGAGGATAAGGCGTTTCAATTCAACCTGGGATACAGGAAACCTTTCAAAACAACAGCAAATTATTACTGCATGCAGCGTGCCTTCCACAGTACTTGCTCTCTAAATAAACGTCAGTGAATGAAAAACAGCAAGTCCCATGCTACATAAAGAAGCAAATGTACTCCCCCACGAACTCCAGGAGGGGAATTTGTCTAAAATCAATTAGTGCTAAAAGTTACACCTTGAATTGTAATAAGGATAATTCCTACAGATAACCTCTAAAGCGAAGGAAAACTAACAGTGGATTTACTGGGTTTTGGAATAGCCTCTTACATCTCAGCCTATCGGCGACACGACCAGTCCAGACACTGCACCTCAGGCTCTAGTTAAGCATCCTGGGTCGCCCGCGTCTGCCACCAAGAGACAGCTCGTGAGGCTCGAAATGAAAAGCTGTACCCGAGGTCTAGGTAACACAAGCTACTTCTGTGCAAAGGCTCCCAAGCAGGTATGATAAAGTAACCAGGCACCTTGCTTCTGGGTTCTCCACCTGAGTAACTTGATCGGGGTCCCTGCAAACAGCAACCTACTCCAACAAGACCCGCCTGGGCGCCGCCATCTTGGCCGTGCGGAGTGGCACTTCCGTCGCCTCTAGAGTTCGGCTTCCGCCGAGCAGCCCCGCCTGCCGCGCTGTGGCTCGCCGGGGAGCTCGAGGACTCCCAGCTCAGCGTGGTGTCTCTGAACCTCAAGCGGCGAAGCCTGCGGCGACTTATCTTTCCTTACACAGACGCTGGGAACACTCGCGTTTGGTGTACTGCAGACCCAGTTCTTTCCACAGCACGGCAGATGTAAAAACTGACACAAAAGTCCTGCACTCACCACCGTGCTTAACTGCATCCTGTATTCCCGCTTCACTGCCCGCACTCAGCATACAAAAGTCTGCACAAAACCCAATGTGATCTCCCCGGTATGCTTTTAGACGAGCGATTTAGGGAACTGAGATGGGGATCCAAAGAAAGCAACTCTCCCAGAGAGCACTGTAAGAACTGGGTGTTAGCGAGGAGACTAAAGAAACTGGTTGCCATCAAGGTTACTCGCTTCCTAAGCATCTTCCCTTCGTTCATGCCAGTCTCTCTTCTTGGAAATTCAAACCCCTTCCCTGCCGTCCCCTCCCACAAAGTTTTTCCCCTTTAAGGTCTAGCCAGAATCGGGACTGGTGAGATGGCTCATTGGTTAAGAGCACCTACTGCTGTTCCTAAAGGTCCTGAGTTCAAATCCCAGCACCATATGGTGGCTCACAACCATCCCTAACAAAAGCCTGATGCCCTCTTCTGTAACTGAAGACAGTTACAGTGTACACACATGTAATAAATATTTTAAATGAATTAATTTTTAAAAAGGTCTAGCCAGAATCAACTTTGAAAAAAATAAACCTTTAACAATCAGTTCTGTCTGCCCCCTGAACTTCTTTTTTTTTTTTTTTTTTTTAGATTTATTTTATTTATTATATGTAAGTACACTGTAGCTGTCTTCAGACATTCCAGAAGAGGGCGCCAGATCTCGTTACGGATGGTTGTGAGCCAC
>LR753420.1:70374-263357 GCA_902729485.2 Mus minutoides
GAACTTCTAAACTTGGATGGTCTGAAACCCAAGCACTTGCACTTTTATGGAGCAGACTGCAATTACTAGTTATCTTTTCACAAGAGAAGTTCTTTCAGCTTGTGATATGGAATGTTTGAGTAATTCTGGCACTTGGTAGACTGGTATTGGAGGATGATAGATTCAGTGTCTACTTAAGCTACACAGTGAGACCCTGGCTGTTTTGTGTTTTGTTTGTTTTTCAGTTTTTCAAGACAGAGTTTCTTTGTGCAGTCCTCATTGTCCTGAAACTCACTCTTGTATACCAGGCTGGCCTCAAATTCAGACTCCTGAATTAAAGGCATGTACCATCACCTATGGGCAAAAACCTATTTTTTTTATTTTTATATTTATTTCCTTTTAAATTTGCATGCATGAATATTTGTGCATTATGTGTATGCCCTGAGAAGAGGGAGTTAGATCCCCAGGAACTGGAGTTACAGATGGTTGTGGTCCACCATGTGGGTGCTGGGAATTGAACCCAGTTCCTCTGAAAGAACAAGTGCTCTTTTTTGTTTGTTTAGTACGCTGTAGCTGACTTCAGACGCACCAGAGGAGGGTGTCAGATCTCATTATGGGTGGTTGTAAGCCACCATGTGGTTGCTGGAATTTGAACTCATCACCTTTGGAAGAGCAGTCGGGTGCTCTTACCCGCTGAGCCATCTCACCAGCCCCCTGTTTTTGTTTTTCGAGACAGGGTTTCTCTTTATTTCTCTTTAGCCCTGGCTGTCCTGGAACTCACTCTGTAGACCAGGCTGGCCTCGAACTCAGAAATCTGCCTGCCTCTGCCTCCCGAGCGCTGGGATTAAAAGCATGCGCCATCAGCGCCCGGCTTTAGGTGCTCTTCTTTTTTGGTTTTTCCGAGAGAGGTTTTCTCTGTGTAGCCCTGGCTGTCCTGGAACTCACTTTGTAGACCAGACTGGCCTGGAACTCAGAAATCCGCCTGCCTCTGCCTTCCAAGTGCTGGGATTAAAGGCATGTGCCACCATGCCCGGTTTAGGTACTCATTTTTAAAAATGTTTTTTATATCTATTTATTAAGTGTGTGTTTTGCATGTATTTGTGCCACATGCATACCTGGAGCCCAGGGAATTAAATAGAGGATGTCAAGTCAGCATTGGATATCTGCAATTACAGATAGCTGTGTGATGATGAAGCCAAGCAACCCTGGTCCTTTGCAAGAGCAACAAGTGCTCTTAACTGATGGAGACACCTCTATTGCCCAGTGCCCTGTTTTGAGGAAATAAAAAGTCCTGTGCATGAGAATGGACTGGATAAACTGATTTCAGCTACAGTGTACTTTAATGTAATAATAAATCTTTTAAAAAAAGGTTTATTATTATAAATAAGTACACTGTAGTAGACTTCAGATGCACCAGAAGAGGGCGCGTCAGATCTCATTATTGGTGGTTGTGAGCCACCATGTGATTGCTGGGATTTGAACTCTTGACCTTCAGAAGAGCAGTCAGTGCTCTTACCCACTGAGCCATCTCTCCAGCCCCGAGTCTCAATCTCTCTCTCTCTCTCTGTCCAGAATGGATTCAAATCTATGTAATCCTTCACAGAATTTCCAGGCCTCAGTCACATCTGTAAATGTAAACTATTAGGGATTAGGCAGCCTTTCGATTTCAAACAGTAGTAGACTACATCTACAAGAGAAATTGTGGGAATGGGGAAAAGAGCTGGTACAAAGCAGCAGAATGAAAGATAGGAGGAAACCATAGCTCGGAATGAAAGGATGGATCCTGGAGAACACAATACCAAACAGCAGCCTGTTTTGTTTCAGAAACTTCACAGGGTCAAATGTAGCTCATACTGGCCTTGATTTTGCTGTGCAACTAGGGATGACCTTGAATTTTCAGATCCTCCGCCTTTCATTCCCCCCCCCCCCCCCCCCCCGAGTGTTTCGAGCTACCACACCCAACCTTTAGTGACAAATCTTAGCATAACTAAAGAAGACGGTGGCACACAATTTTCTTCTTGGTGTGATGGCTTAGAAATACAAATATCTAAGGATTCTTTTTTTGTTTGCTTGCTTTTGCTTTTTGAGACTGTTTTTGCTTTTTTTCTCTGTGTAGCCCTGGCTGTGTTGGAACTTACTCTGGAGACCAGGTTGACTTCAAACTCACAAATGCCTGCCTCTGCTTCCCAAGAGCTGGGATTAAAGGCTTGTGCTACCATACCCTCCTCATCTTGTCCAAAAAGATCAGAATACAGTCAAGCATTATGACCTAGAAAATACTAGCAATACAAGAGCATAATATACAACAGCCCAAGAATACAATTACCTACATCCAATTGTGGATAATTGTAACAGTGGCCAGTTTCTTTTATTAACTGCATGTCTAGGAGAGAAGGGAGGATCCTGTAGATTTAAAATTATTTAAGGAGCTGAATATGTGGCCCTTATTCTTTTTTGTTTGTTTTTTCAAGACAGGTTTCTCGTATAGCCCTGGCTGTCCTGGAACTCACTTTGTTTTGTTTTGTTTTGTTTTTTCAAGACAGGGTTTCTCTGTGTATCCCTGGCTGTCCTGGAACTCACTCTGTAGACCAGGCTGGCCTCGAACTCAGAAATTCACCTGCCTCTGCCTCCCGAGTGCTGGGATTAAAGGCGTGCGCCACTATGCCCGGCTTTCGTATCTTTTGAAAATTTATTTATTTATTTGTTTTGTTTTGTTTTGTTTTTGGAGACAGGGTTTCTCTGTATAGCCCTGGCTGTCCTGGAACTCACTTTGTAAACCAGGCTATCCTCGAACTCAGAAATCCGCCTGCCTCTGCCTCCCGAGTACTGGGATTAAAGGCGTGTGCCACCACGCCCGGCTAATTTATTTATTTCTTATATATACACTGTAGCTGTCTTCAGACTCACCAAAAGAGGGCATCAGATCTCATTATAGATGGTTGTGAGCCACCATGTGGTTGCTGGGATTTGAACCTCTGGAAGAGCAGTCAGTGCTCTTAACCACTGAGCCATCTCTTCAGCTCCTTGTATATTCTTGTTATTACCACTTCATTAAGACAGGGCAGCCCAGGCTCCCTTGTAACTTACTATGTAGTTGAAATTCTTGGAAATTCCCTTACCTGTATGCTGGGATTATATTATAAGCTACTAAATCCACTGGCTTTTTTTTGTTGTTGTTTTTTTCGAGACAGGGTTTCTCTGTATAGTCCTGGCTGTCCTGGAACTCACTTTGTAGACCAGGCTAGCCTCGAACTCAGAAATCCCCCTGCCTCTGCCTCCTGAGTGCTGGGATTAAAGGCATGTGCCACCACGCCCGGCTATCCACTGGCTTTTTGTTGGTTAAAGATTTATTATATTATTATTATTATTATTATTATTATTATTATTATTATTATTATTATTTTGAGATAGGGTTTCTCTGTGTAGCCCTGGCTGTCCTGGAACTCACTCTGTAGAACAGGCTAGCCTCAAACTCAGAAATCCGCCTCTGCCTCCCAAGTGCTGCTAGGATTAAAGGCATGTGCCACCAGAATTATAATACTTTCTAATTGTGTTTTTACAGAGGAAACCCTTTTTGTTTGTTTGTTTAAAAGATTTATTTATTTATTTATTTATTTATTATAAGTACAGTGTAGATGTCCTCAAACACGCCATATGAGGGCATCAGATTTCATGATGGCTGGTTGTAAGCCATCATGTAGGAACTGGGATTTGAACTCAGAACCTTTGGAAGAACAGTCAATGCTCCTAACCACTGAGCCATCTCTCCAGACCTTTATTTAACAAACCCTTGGGTTTGTTTTTCTTCTTTCTTTTTTTTAAAGATTTATTTTTTAAAGATTTATTTATTATTATATGTAAGTACACTATAGCTGTCTTCAGACACACCTACCTAAGAAAGGCATTAGATTTCATTATGGATGGTTGTGAGCCACTATGTGGTTGCTGGGATTTGAACTCAGGACCTCTAGAAGAGCAGTCAATGCTCTTAACTGCTGAACCATCTCTCCAGCCCTTTATTATTATTTTAATGATATATCTGTGTGCCTATCTTTTGAGGGTATGTGAGGGTAGATGCCTATGGAGGCCGGAGGTGTTAGATACACTGGCAGCTGGAATTACAGGTGGCTGTGAAGCTGCCTGATGTGGGTGCTGGGACTTTCACAAAACTTCATCTAGAAGAACAGTGTGTGCTCTTAACCACTGAGCCACCTCTCCAGCCCTAGCCTAGGCTGGCCTCATGTAGATCATGTTCAAAGGTCTTGAGTATTTGCCCCGGCAAGACTCTTGAATTTCTTTTTTTTTTTTTTATGAATTAATTGTTTTATTTATTTTTTTAGATTTATTTTATTTATTATATGTAAGTACACTGTAGCTGTCTTCAGACACTCCAGAAGAGGGCGCCAGATCTCGTTACGGATGGTTGTGAGCCACCATGTGGTTGCTGGGATTTGAACTTATCACGTTCGGAAGAGCAGTCTGGTGCTTTTACCCGCTGAGCCATCTCACCAGCCCCTTGAATTTCTTTAAATCATTCACTCTCCCTAACTTCTTCCTTCTGTCCTTAAAAGGAATTAAGTCAAATTCATAAGTCTCTGTCCTTTATCTCTCTGGTGGCTGGAGGCAGGCAGCGTTTATTGTCCACTTCTCATTGCCTTCCTCCTAGCCCTGGTCAGGGGACCAACCAGCCTCTTTGCAGAGCAGGGGCTCCCAGCATCTCTGAGCTGAGGCTCTCTCCTGGAGGCTATGTTCCTTTGTTCTAGTTTCATGGCTTTTGAAGGAACCACAGCTCTGCTAGGTGAGAAATGATTCTTCCCCCTTCACCTAGACTTATACCAGTTGTGTATGTGATCCATCCAAGGATCTCTAAATAAGTTTAAAGGTGAGTTCTCACCCACCATGCTATGTGTGCCATTCTCTAGGGTAGTTTTGGCTACACATCTTTGGCTCCCAGCAGGGTGCCCAGGTAATTTAAAAATGGCTTGGCTAGCTCTAAGGCTGGCCAGTTCTAATCCTCCCTGCCCCTCAGCTAGCACACATTTCCCTTCTGTACTTCTGGCTTAACACTCTCCAATTCTATATTTTATCTTTGGTGCTTTGGCTCCTTCTGAGTGGCACCATAGTCTTTGCTCCCTGTATTAGTCAGGGTTCTCTAGAGTCACAGAACTTATAGATAGTCTCTATATAGTAAAGGAATTTATTGATGACTTACAGTCTATAGTCCAATTCCCAATCATGGTTCAGTAGTAGCTGTGAATGGAAGTCCAAGGATCTAGCGGTTACTCAGTCCCAGTCATCACACCTTTAATCCCAGATGACCTTGAACTCGGAGATCTCCCTGTCTTAATCCAAAGCCACTATGCTTCAAGATCTCCATACCAAGATCCAGATCAGAAACTTCTATCTCCCAGCCTCCAGGTTAGGGTCACTGGTGAACCTTCCAATTCTGGATTGTAGTTCATTCCAAATATAGTCAAGTTGACAACCAGGGATAGCCACTACACTGCCCAAGACGCTTCTGGGCAGCCCTTCTGGGGGCCACATTCTGTCTCACCTGCATTTCAGATGATTTTCCTTCTGCAGCTCTAAATCTGTTCCATCTCCCTCCAAATCATGGTGATTCCCTTTTCCTTTCTCCCAGCTCTTTGCCTGTGCAATTGATTGATCAAAAACCAATTGGGGACAAGGACTTTCAGAGTTTGGACACAAAGATTCCCAATTAATTCAAAGCTTTAGACCAATCCCCAAAGTTTTTGTTTGCTTTTGTTTTGATATGTTTGGTTTATAAGACAGGGTTTCTCTGTGTTATTAGCCCTAGCTGTCCTGGAACTTACTCTGTAGACCAGGCTGGCATGGAATTTACAGAAATCCCCTGCCTCTGCCTTCAAGTGCTGAGATTTAAGGCATGAACCACTATGCCCAAGACCAAAATTTGTGTCCCAGTCCAGTCCTGCCTCCAACTCCTGGCCCTCTTGCCTCTGCTTCTTTAGCAAAAATACAGAAGAAGAAAAAACAAACAAACAAACAAAAAACCCAGCCTGTGTTACCACTACCAACCCTGTGCAGGTCTCGAAATCGCTCATCACTCTCTGACCTCCAACTCATAGCTGGGATTATAGGCCTGAGATGCCAAGCCTGGCAATATGTAATATTAACAAGGCATATTTTAAAGAGTTCTTTTTCTTTTTAAAGATTTATTTATTATTATACATAGGTATACTGTAAGCTGGCTTCAGATGCACCAGAAGAGGGCGTCAGATCTCATTATGGATGGTTGTGAGCCACCATGAAGTTGCTGGGATTTGAACTCAGGACCTTCGGAAGAAAAGTCAAGTGCTCTTAACTGCTTAGCCACCTCACCAGCCCACAAGGCATATTTTAAAATTAATAACTAATATTACTACCAACTTTACACAGACATTCATTTTCTCCCCATACATCTTTTTTCCACCCTGAGATCATATCAAGCATGCCATATTATATTCTGTTTCTATGTCTGTATCTAACAATTTCCTAACCATTTTGGGAGTTGCAATTGCTGAGGATTGAACCCAGGGACTGGAGCATGCTAAGTATGCCCTTTACTACTGAGCCACGTCAGGATGCAAAGGCATGGTGGCAGAAACATTTGAGTGACATGTATATGTGTACACATGTGGACCCAGGAACATGTACACACATGCGCACGTGCACACACCACAAAATAAGTTAGAGATGAAAAAAATCCGTACTTACCAGAGCACAATTAAAGAGAATCAGGGACCCAGCAAGCTAGCTCAGTGGGTACGTGGCATGCAAGCCCGAAAACTTGAGTTTGATTCCCCAGAACTCAAGTAAGATAGAAAAACCAATGGATTGATTCCACAACATTTTCTTCTGATGGGATCAGTCGTCAGGTTCAGCTTGTAATTCCACAACAAATGATTGCAGTCTGAAGAAATCTCGTTCTCAGGCTCCCTCACGTCCTGCAGGCAGTTCTGAATTCTCCCCGTGTGGGGGGGCTCTTCCTCGGCGCCAGCGATGGTCAATTTCCCGGGGTGACTGTGTCACATGAGCCCCTCCACAAGAACTGCCCACCCCCCATGATACACAAGTACACCTTAATTTTTGTTGTTTTTTTTGTTTTGTTTTGTTCTTTTTTTTTTTTTAAATATATTTTATTTTTCCTTGTTCCAGTCAACCCCGCTCGGTCCCACCGGCTCCGCTCGCTCCGGCCAGTCCCACTCGCTCCTGGCCGCCCCCCCCCCCCTTCGGCCCCCGCTTGTTCCAGCCAGCCCCGCTCGCTCTGATCGGCTCTGCTTGCTCCGGTTGGCCCCGCTCGTTCTGGCCGTTCCCGTTCGGCCCCACTCGCTCCGGCCCCGCTAGCTCCCTGCTTGCTTCTGCCGTCCCCGTTCAGCTCCGCTCGCTCCAGACAGCCTCGCTCGCTCCCGTTGGTCTCTCAGGTCCGAGGATTCATTTCTTATTATTCTTCATAAGTACGCTGTAGCTGAGGAGGGCGTCAGATCTTGTTATGGGTGGTTGTAAGCCACCATGTGGTTGCTGGGATTTGAACTCATCACCTTCGGAAGAGCATTCTAACATTCAATTCTTCCCTTCAAGGGTTCTCTTCCTCTGTTGAACTTGTTTTCAAAACATTTATTTATATTTCTTTTATATGTGAGTGTTTTCCTGCTTGTATGAGGACTACATGCATGTTTGGTGCCCAAGGAAGCAAGAAGAAGCTGTTGGGTCCACAGTGGACTGACTAGGAGTTGCCTGTGGACCCTGGGGCCTCGGCAAGTGCTCCTTTTTTTTTTTAATTTAAGTTTATTTATTTATTTATTTATTTATTTATTATATGTAAGTACACTGTAGCTGTCTTCAGACACTCCAGAAGAGGGCACCAGATCTCGTTACGGATGGTTGTGAGCCACCATGTGGATGCTGGGATTTGAACTTATCACCTTCGGAAGAGCAGTCGGGTGCTCTTACCCCCTGAGCCATCTCACCAGCCCAAGTGCTCCTTTTTTAAAAAAAATTATTATTTATTTTTACTCTATGCACATTGGCGATGTGACTGTATGTGTGTCTGTGGGAGGGTGTCAGATCCCCTGGAACAGGTGTTACAGACAGTTGTGAGTTGCCCTGTGGGTGCTGGAAATTAAACCCAGGTCCTCTGGAAGAGTAGCTAGTGCTTTAACCACTGAGCCATCTCTCCAGACTCTTCTGCAAGTGTTCCTAACACTGAGTCATCTCTCTTTTTTTCCACGTTTGGACCTAACCCCTTTCAGAACGCTCAAGTGTGTAACCTCTCTCTTTTTATTCCTAAATCTGTTCTGGGGAGAAATCTGATTATTTGAGGCTTCCCCCAAGGTTGTAAGGGAATGTCTAGTTGCCTTTGGGAATATACCTCTCTGCTTAATTTTCCGTGGGGCAAGGAGTGGCATGATCTCCTGCTTAGCATTTGGTGGGCATAGCAACAGTTTCTAGCACCCTTGAAATTCAACTATAGGCATTATTTTCCCCATGAAACCCCCAAAGCAACAATATTTTCCTATAAGGAGAGAAGGACCAGAGTCTGTGATCTTTCTCACCCCTTGAGTGGGGGACCTGCCAACACTCATGAGCCAGTGGTTTGGGGAAGAACAGGTACTTGGGTATAGGTCAGGGTGTCATGCCCCATAGCTCACCTTGTTTCCTCTTCCTTGTGGGGAGAGAGGCCTCCAATCTAAAGAAGCTGAAATAGCTGTTTCCTGGGATGCTGGAAATTGGCATCAGGTGTCCTGCTTCTGTGAGCAGTCATGTGTGTATGGGTGTTGTTTGCACATATGTATGTGTGTCATGTCATATGTGTGCCTGGTGCCTGAGGAGGTCAGAGGTGGATGTTAGATCCCCTGGAACTAGAGTAATAGATTGTTGTGAACTATCACGTGGGATCTGGAAATCAAAGGAGGGAGTCTTCTGCAAGAGCAACAGTGCACCTAACCATTGAGCCACTTCTCTAGTCCTAATTTTTTTTTTTTTTTTTTTTTTTTTTTGGATTTTTGAGACAGGGTTTCTCTGTGAAGCCCTGGCTGTCCTGGAACTCACTTTGTAGACCAGGCTGGCCTCGAACTCAGAAATCCGCCTGCCTCTGCCTCCCGAGTGCTGGGATTAGTCCTAATTTTTATCATTTAACAGAGTAAGGAGATGCTATGGTCTAACTTTGACCTGTCCACAATATGAGTCTGCCACTAGCCCCTCCTTTCACAGCACGTCTTTACCCATACATTAGCTAGTTCCTCCCCTGAGATAGATAGAGCTGGCTCTGGTTAGGTCTGGAGGACAGGAACTCCAGGGACAGCTGCTTCTCTGTTAGGTCAGCTAACATTTCCTGCTGATTTGATTACTTTCCCTCCAAGCAATGCATTTACAGAAGGAAGGGAACTTTTGCAGGCATGCATTTGCACAGGCAGCCATCCTCCTCCAGTCACACACACACACACACACACACACACACACACACACACACAAGAACACACTTTCTTCCCATCCACCCACAGAGCGTCAGTCACATTTAGAATTTGCACAAATGCACACCCTCCCTCGTACATCACAATGCACACCCTCTCACCCACCTACACATCTCTTCCACAAAAATCACACCTGCTCACATACCCCTAGAAGCACATTCCTATGCTATGCCGAGAGAGAGAGAGAGAGAGAGAGAGAGAGAGAGAGAGAGAGAGAGAGAGAGGCGCTGAGTGGGTTAAAGAACTAAGAAATGAGCCACTCTTGTATAGCAGATAAAAAGGCAGATCAGCACCCCACAGGTTTCTGCCTGCCACTTTGGCCCTGTAAGTAGAAATACTGAGAGCCAGGGTGAATACTGGAATGAAATTAGGGAGATTACATGGAACCAGGATGTCCTTCCGGGAAAGTGAGGTGGGATTTCCCTTCAGGGAAAGCAGACACATTTTCTAGCGGGATGGTAATGTGTCTCAGGCTTACAGCTAGAATGCGGAAAGCCACCTCTATGACTAGCCTAAAGAGCCAGTTTAACTGATAGCAAAGTATAAACCCTTGGGCTAGAATTCCTATTAGCTCAGGAGTGAAGAACAGGAAGTAGAAGCTGAGTTTGCTCTCTAGACTGAACTTCTTCCAGGAATACTCTTTGCCAGGTTAGTTGAAATAAAGAGAAGAGTCCCCTTTACTGGAGACTTGAAGTCCCCTCTGGAGAACAGATAGGGAAGGTTTCTTGAGAAGCTCGGGGTGACAGTGTAGAACAGTTCTGGCTTCCGTTCCAGACTGTCTGACACTCAAAATTCCAAAGCTCTGGAAAAGAGCAGGCTTGTGTGCTTTTCTTCCCCCCCCCCGCCCCCCTTCAGGAAAGCGTCCTGGAGCCATCCTAGAGTTCCCAAGAAAATTGGCAGGGTGCTTAGCAGGAAGTCAGGCCTCTGCGATCCAACTGTTGACCAGACTTGCCAAGTGTCTTCCTATCCTGCCGCCTGGGGGCGCCCCCAGCTGGGTCTGCGGCAGCCGCCAGCACTGCTGTTATCATTAAGATAATTAATAAACAAGCACTGGTGGGCCAAGTGGAGGAAGAGGGAGGCTCCTGCTGCTCAGGAGAATCCCTGGAAAGATCTAGTGAGTATGGGACGTCTCACTGGCTAGTTCTTTCTCCCCATCCAGGACCCCTGGAAAGGGCCTCCTGGGTTGTCCTCCAGGGGGCAAGAAGAGGTGAGGACAAGAAGAGGACTTGGCAGGTGCGATTTGGAACCAGCTCTGCATCTTCCTGACAGGATGTCTGTGGGCAGGCCACCTCCAGTGATTACTGGTTGTGGAGCAGGCAATTATTCATTCCTTTAACAAGGATCTGCCTATTTATTTATGGAGTGCCTACTGTGCGCAAGGTGGTCTACTAATAATAGCAGATGTTTCACTAGCTAGTATGAAGACAATGCCAGTGATCACACTATGTCCCAGAAGTGGGGGGTGGAAAGAGGAAGCAAGAAGGAAGAATGACACCCTCGAAAATCACGGCGATTTGGCTTTGGCCTTCGTAGGCTAGCAGTGGGGATGGACACCTGAGAATTATGAAACAGATCTTGGAAAACTCTAGATGAACGACAAACTGGAAAACACTCTGGGAAGATGGGCTGGGGAGAATGGTCTTTCGATAGGAGAATACTTGGCGATTAAAGGTAGGCTACAAAGAACGAAAAAGAAAAAAAAAACTGGGTGAAAAGCTCAACGAAAGAGGATGCTAGCCGTTTCTTGGGGAGCTGTCCCAGCCGTCTTGGGGACGTATGAGGGTTGCTGTGTCTAGTAGGTGCTTTGTATTCTGAGAGGGCTGTGCCGGAGTCTGAGGTCAGGATTTAGAACAGTGTTGGGGTGTGGCAGGAGCTTCCAAGCGGGGTTCTGAGGAGAGGATCGGGGTGCCCCGCTGGAGAATGGAAAGTATTTGGGGAAGGAGGGGCGTGGCCGGGTGCCTGTCCAGGGAGCGAGGCAGGTCCTCCGCAGCGGCAGCGGAGTGGCCAGGGCGCGGGTCCCGCTGCGCCGTCTGGAGGTGGGCGGGAGGTCGGGCGGTAAGGGCCGAGGTTAGCGCTCGGCTCTCGCCACCGGGGCTGCGCGGGGGGGCGGCACGAGCTCCGCGGAGGGCGGGCGGCCGGGAGGAGGCGGCGGCTCGCAGAAGAACATGAATCAGCGGCGGCGGCGGCGGCGGCGGCTGTGGAAGGAGCGCGGTGGCCCAGCCGCAGCCACAGGGACTCCTCGCTGCTGACGGCGGTGGCCGCGACTCTAGGCGGCCGCGGGTCCGGGACGCCCCGGCCGAGCGCCGCCCCCCGCCCCTCCCGCGGGCCTCCCGCCCCTCCTCCGCCGCCCTCCTCTCGGCGCTCGCGGGCCGGGCCCGGCATGGTGCGGCGTCGCCGCCGATGGCGCTGAGGCGGAGCATGGGGCGGCCGGGACTCCGGCCGCTGCTGCTGGCGGGGCTGGCTTCTCTGCTGCTCCCCGGGTCCGCGGCCGCAGGTAGGGGTGGCCCGAGAGGCGGCGGGAAGCGGGGGGCTGCTGAGCGGCACGGCTGAGGGGCGCAGCCCGGGGACAGCAGCGGGCGAGACCCGGGCCTGGGCCGGCCAGAGGTTGGGGTCGGTGGCCGGGGCTGGAAGGCCGAGGCTAGGACGCAGCGGGTGTTGGCTGCCAGACCTCCGGCCGCGGCCCCCGCCCCCAACTTTCTCGCGCCCGGGGCTGGCTGGGTGCAAAGGAAGGGAGTGGGGGGTGTGGGCAGCCGGGGGTGCTTAGGACTGTATTTTCCCGCCTCTATGTTCCTAGTTGTTTGCTCCCTTTTCCCCAGTCCTGAGGACCCATTCTGCCTTCCGCACACCCCCGAGGTCCCACTTTGAAACTACAGGGTCTGGCTTTGGGCACCCAGGGTTGTGAAGGTGCTGGATTCTAAAATACCTCTGTCCGTACTCTAGTTCCTGTGGCCCTTGGCGCTCCCGGAAACCCGAATGTTGAGTAGCCTGGGTTGGGTGAAGGTTACTGCTCCTTGTGAAGATTAGCTTTACCCTGCCACACAGCCACTGAGGCATTTCCCCGTGGCAGGGGGCAGCGCCTTTGTCCGCAAGTTCACACTGCACACATCTGGGTACAAAAGGGGTGTGAAGCTATGTCTCCTTGTCCTATGAGGGTGAGTGGGAAGGGGAGAAAGACAGGGGGTCCCCCAGGCAGCAGCCATTCAGCAAGCATTTCTTAAAAACAGTTCTTTGCCACATTAGCCTCCCAAGGAAGAGAAGATATAAGAGTGGAAAGTATGTGCAAGCTTTGAGGTGCGTATCTGATGCGCAGAGAGCTCAGGAATTTACGTAGGGTTGCACAGTAAAGAGCAGAAAGAACAGGTCTGGATTTCTTTTATGCAGATTCTTCACCTGCCCATCAGTTTAAAAACATGCCAGGAGGGTGTGTGTGTGGGCGTGTGTTTATGTGTGTCCACCCTTGCCTGAGGAGGGTAAGATTCTAATAAGTGGGCCCTGTTGATGCCACAGTAGCTCCGGGGTCTTGGGGCTTCTGCTTAGGGCCCCACCCCTCCCTTCTGCCTCCCGTCTTCCTAGCACCCGCCCCAGCACACATTCAGGTATTAATAGAGCAGGCGGCTGCCAGGAAGGCTGCCATGTGTTTGATCTGACGTGGTTTTGTAGCCATATGTTCTCCACTTCAGGGGAGCACTCCCTCCTTCCTTTCCTCAGCCTCCCTTCATTTTACAGGGTGGAGTCAGGGATACTGGCAGCAGCTCGTGGGCTTGACTGATACCCCGGGCAGAGAGCTGGCAGCCTGTTGCACTGGTTGAGTAGAACAGTCATGCCCAGGACAGTGCCTGCTCAGGGGAGGTTCAGCCAGGTTTGCCTTCTGATGATTGGGCAATAGGGAGCTATGGGGAAGAAGTCTTCGGTGCTAAGGAAACTGGATGATACCAGAAAACTAGAAGTCTTGTCATACCCAGTCTCCCAGCCTGGGTTCAGGCCACCATCCTTCTTCCCACAGAATCCTGCCTCTTGCTTCCTTGGCGCTGTCTGAGAATGAATCTTCTAGCATAGACACTGCTTTCCAGAAGAGAGTGAAGTGGGGGATGTTCCCAGAGACGAGGGCTATTTCAGCCACACTGACACATCCCTTTCCCATCCTTCAGGCCTGAAGCTCATGGGTGCCCCAGTGAAGATGACAGTGTCTCAGGGGCAGCCAGTGAAGCTCAACTGTAGTGTGGAGGGGATGGAGGACCCTGACATCCACTGGATGAAGGATGGCGCCGTGGTGCAGAATGCAAGCCAGATGTCCATCTCGATCAGCGAGCACAGCTGGATTGGCTTACTCAGGTGCAGGACTGCGCGGGATCAGGTGTAGGACTGCGCGGGAGGGAGTGGGAGGACAGCTGAGGACAGACAGCCTGTGCCCTGAGAACCTGAGAACCTTAGAACCAAGGCTTTGCTCATGTCTTTTTTTTTTCTTTTTTCTTTTCTTTTCTTTTCTTTTTTTTTTTTTTCAAGACAGGGTTTCTCTGTGCAGTCCTGGCTGTCCTGGAACTCACTCTGTAGACCAGGCTGGCCTCGAACTCAGAAATCTGCCTGCCTCTGCCTCCCAAGTGCTGGGATTACAGGCATGCGCCACCAGGCTTTGCTCATGTCTAGAGGTCTGTGGTCTTAAAATTTGGCAAACTATGGAACCCTCTAGAAAATGGCCATGTTAAACCCATTAAGTCTGCTCAGTGGAGTGGCCCCTCTTTTTTTTGTTTTTGTTTTTGTTTTTGTTTTCAGACAGGGTTTCACTATGTATGTGGCGTTGGTTGGCTTCTAGCTCACCCTCTCTTTGTATAGACAAGTCTAGTCTCAAACTCACAGTCCATTTCTCTCAGCCTCAAGGGTGCTGGGATTAAAGGATCTGGCTCTCTCTACTTTGAAAAGTAAGCCCGATCTCCTGTTTTCACAGCCTAAAGTCAGTCGAGCGGTCAGATGCCGGCCTGTACTGGTGCCAGGTGAAGGATGGGGAGGAAACCAAGATCTCTCAGTCAGTATGGCTCACTGTTGAAGGTGAGGAGGCAGTACTAGCTGTATGGGCCATTGGGCTTGGAGCTAAGACCTATAACTCTGCAGAGAGCTTAGTGTAAGCTGGACTGCCCTACTGCCTTCTGTGGCCTAGGCCAGTGGCTCTCAACCTTCCTAATGCGGCGACCCTTCAATACAGTTCCTCACGTTGTGGTGACCCCCAACCATAAAATTATTTTTGTTGCTACTTCATAACTGTAATTTTGCTATCATTATGAACTGTAATGCAAATTTTTTGGAGATAAAAGTTTGCCAAAGGGTTTGAAAAGTACATCGGCAGGTACATCCAGACCTCAGGGACCCTACCTGCTGGAGTCTGGATGTTTAAGAACCACGGAGGCTACTAGGACCCACAGTTTTTGACGTCCAGTCTGTTTCAGCCTTCTGTCAAGCTTTCAAACTGTCAAGCAGTCATCAGAAGCACTGGACCTTGTTCTGCCAAGTGGACCAACCAAAGGGGGGGTGTGGGGAGGGGGGAGGGGAAGGAGGCTCCGCAGCTGCAGGAGCTCAGAGCTGTGCAGCCCTGGAAAACAAAGTGACTAAGAAAGTAACAAAGGGCCCTGAACAGGAGCTGGGGCCTGCCAGCAGAACTCTGCTAAAGCTCCACCCACTCCCCCTCCCAGGGTGCTCCTCCCCCCACCTCCCTACCCCAGCTTCTCCGTACTCTGAGTAGAGCTCTCAGAGCTGGTCTGGGAAGGGACTGTGGGGGCTGGAAGCAAAGTCTGCCTTGCCTAAGGGGGGCAGCAGAAAAGGAAGACCAGGAAAACGAAGCCCACTCCGCCTCCTCCCCACCCCTGATGCCGGTTTGCAGCTGCCCCAATCATAAGGGTCCTGTGGTGACGGTGGCGAGGCTAACTCCCCCTCACTTTTTCTCCCTAGGTGTGCCATTCTTCACAGTGGAACCAAAAGATCTGGCGGTGCCACCTAATGCCCCATTTCAGCTGTCTTGTGAGGCTGTGGGTCCTCCAGAACCCGTAACCATTATCTGGTGGAGAGGACCCATTAAGGTTGGGGGACCTGCTCCCTCTCCCTCTGTTTTAAATGTGTCAGGTGAGCAGACTCAGGAGCGGGCTTTGAGCCAAGAGTGAGCTGGGTCAATGCCTGTGGGGAGCACTATAAGGATTTATCTGCATAAATCTGAGTTTGTCGTTTGAGTGTCCAGAGCAAATGCCAGCGTCAGGGTGCGTGAGCCGTGCCTTCGCTAAGCTCATTAGTCGGGTGTGCTGTGCTGGCTAGGTGTGCTGATTAGGTGTGATCCTGCTGTGTTGGTTAAAGAGGGTGCTGGGGCCTCCTTTCCTCACCCACAACAGTCTGGTCCTTGCACAGCTGGCCATGAGAGAGGAATTATATGAGATCAGGGACACCCATCCTCCCCCCTCCCCAGGGAAGGAGCCAGAAACCAGCCCACGCAGAGCTAGGGAGGAGTGTCTGGCAAACTGGGAGCAGACGGCTCAGGCTATAGAAAGGGAAATGGGGGAAGGTAAAAGGGGATAGGGAGGCCAGCACAGAAATACAGGGCCTCCTCACCTGATGGGCCTTTCTAGGAAATTTCCTAAATAACCGTATCTGTTTATATCCTCTATAGTTAGACCCCGGGCAGCCACACTACACATTCTCCTAGACTTCCCCAAGAACCTGAGCATATCCATCACATGTTTGTGAGATTTGCTCATCTGTGAAACTAAGTGTACTGTTTCCAGATGAGTCTGAGCAGGAAAGGGAAGTCCCCAGGGAATTTGCATCTTGATAGAGGTACTGTAGGACCTGCTGGTGCCAAGGCAGGATCTGTTCAGAGAGGAGGAGGAGGCTGGTTCTCAGCTTCCAGCCTCCCTCCCTCCACGAGTGCGTGGTTAGGACCCTCGGGCAGGCGGGCAGTCAGCCCTGTAATAATAAGCACTCAGTGGAACTCCTGCTGCACGGATCACACTATGCTGGGCACCGTGGGGAACGGAAGGAAAACAAAGGCTTGAGGATGGTTGGGTAGACAAGACACAGACACGTGGAACTGAGTCTTCCAAGGTTGAGTCTCCAGATTCCACAGTGAACAGGGCGGAGAACAAAAGGGCTCTGGTGTGCACAATCAAGGAGTTGCCAGAAAAGGGAGGTGCCCTGTGCTGCTTGTGGGAGATGTGATTAAGGTGGGAGGCACAGTTATAACATTCCTCCAAGCTCTCGCCGTGCACAGTGCACTTTAAATCTGTTTCTTTAAAATCCTCCCATTCATCAGATGGGAAAACAGCACCATCCAAGGCTGTCTGACTGCAGAGTCCTCGCTCCGCTCCTTCCACCATACCCCACTGTCCAATCCCTTTCCTTTGGCTAGAGGGACATCTAATGCTCTGGCAAGAGCCTGAATTCAAGTCCCTCCTTCCTAAGCTCAGACTCAGTGGGAGTTGCTGCTTAGGGGACTGACTAAGGTTTTCTGGCCCCAGGAGTGACCCAGCGCACAGAGTTTTCTTGTGAAGCTCACAACATAAAAGGCCTGGCCACTTCCAGACCAGCCATTGTTCGCCTTCAAGGTAGGGGGACACAGGCTAGGGTGGGAGGGGATGGGGGTGCTGGGAAAGGACATGGGCAGCCTTAGCCAACTGTCTAGCAGTGGGATTGGCTGGCTTTCCAGCTCGCCGCGGCTCTGCAGGAATCTCCAGGTGAGGAGTCATTGGCATAGCTCCCATTCCTAGTGGGAGCACCTGAGACCCTGCTAAGGCTGAGACAAGAATAGAAGCCTGACGTCACAGCAGATTTCCCATCACGAAGCAGAGTCCCTGGGAGGGAGGGAGGAAGGAGCCAGCAGGAGATGGTCAAGGCTTTTATTCAACCTTGTTTCTGTCTTCTATAGAAGGAATGGGGGTGAGGGCAGCAGCCTGGCAGATGACAGAGGGTATCCAAAGTGTTGGTGCAGAGGAAGGGGAGGAAGGAGGGAGGGAGGGAGGGGAGGGAAGAAGCCAGTTTGCAAAGGCATTTATCTGTGGAAGGTTGGCAGTTGCCTGTTTGTCCTTTTGTAATCCCAGAACACCCCTCCCCTCCCCCTTGTTCTTTGGTCCGGGGCCCTTTATTTGGGTAGCCATCCTCTGCCCACTGCCTAGGCTTTCGCCCAGCTATGGGCAACAGTGCCCTACCAGTGGCTGGTTTATGGTTTATGCACCCCTATGCTTTGAGTGAGCTGATCAGCGATCTTTAGGAGGTGCTCCAGGCCTTGACTCCCATGCCTCCCTCCCTCCCCTCCTGTTTCCACTCGGTGCTGACACTAAGTCCCTATCCACAGCACCACCTGCAGCTCCTTTCAATACCACAGTAACAACGATCTCCAGCTACAACGCTAGCGTGGCCTGGGTGCCAGGTGCTGACGGCCTAGCTCTGCTGCATTCCTGTACTGTACAGGTAGGCTGAGCAGAGCACAGCGGGCTCTGGCTGATTGACTGTGCTGGGTTTGGCTGCACTTTCTAATAGCGTTGTCGCACTTACTAGGCCTGCGTGGGAATCTGGGTCTGAAGAACTATTCAGGTGCTTCTCCACCATAGGAGGAGCCCAGGCTACTCTGTCCTGGAGTAAAGGAGGAGCTCATCTGCTCTGTCCTTTACTTCAGTAGCAGACACTGCAGACAGGCCTTATGCTAGAAAGCAGACACAGAGGTACACACATCACACACAGCAAGTCTACCTTTGGAAGGATGAGCCAGAGAAGAGGCCCATTCAGGCCTTCAACTTAGACCTAGAGCAGCCTTCTTTATGCTAGAAAGCAGATCAGAGCAGGCTTGGGTATCTGGGAGAGTATTTTCCTTCTTGCAGTTTCCCCCCTTTCAGTGTTAAGAATCAAACCCAGGCCTGGCGTGGTGGCACACGTCTTTAATCCCAGCACTCAGGAGGCAGAGGTAGGCGGATTTCTGAGTATGAGGCCAGCCTGGTCTACAAAGTGAGTTCCAGGACAGCCAGAGCTACACAGAGAAACCCTGTCTCGAAAAATCAAAAAAAAAAAAAAAAAAAAAAAAAAAAAAAAAAAAAAAAAAAAAAAAAAAAAAAAAAAAAAAGAAAAAGAAAAAAAAAAATTAAACCCAGGCCTATCACATACTAGGCAAACCCTGTACCAGCACAAAGATCAAAGAGTTTTTCTTTTAACATAGCTGATAGTCCTCCCTCTCACATCCTGCCACTGCCCCTAAAGAGAACAAGAGGAAGAGAAAGGCTAGCAAACCCTGGCGAAGTTAGTTAGTTTGTTTGTTTGTTTGTTTGTTTGTTTTTCTGTGCTGGGAATAGACCCAGGCTTTGCACATGCTAAGCAAACACTCTGTGCCTATGTATTCCAGTCCTTTAGTAAGAACCTTTGAAACTCTTAAAATCATGTCGCCTAGACAGGATGGGCCCTCTCCTGGCTTCACCCTGGCCACAGCCCTTTGTCCCAAGGGCAGAGTCTTCAGGGCTAAGGGACAAGCTTACCTGGTTCATTTACTGCCACATAAAACTGTACATTCAGAAGGTCTTGCCCAGGCTGCTCTAGGTCTGAGTTGAAGGCCTGAATGGACCTCTTCTCTGGCTCATCCTTCCAAAGGTAGACTTGCTGTGTGTGATGTGTGTACCTCTGTGTCTGATGACAGCCACTGGGGATAGTGGTGGGGAACAGCTAGCATTTTTCACACCCATGCACTGTATGTAAGCCCACATGCTAAAGGCTTCTTCCTGAGGCCCAGCTCTTCCCGGGTTCTGGATAGTGTTGTGGAGATGTAGCTCAGATGGTAGAGTCCTTGCTTAGCATGTAGGAAGCCCTGGATTCCCTCCCCAGCACCACGTAAAACCAGGCATCATCATCGTGTCACCTCCTGTCCCAGCACTCAGGCAGTTCAAGGAGATTCTTGGCTATAGAATAAATTCAAGGCTAGCCCCGAGCTCCTGAGACCACTTTAGAGGAAGGGGAGGGAGGGAGGAAGGGAGGGTGGGAGGGAGGGAGGGAGGGAAGGAGGGAGGGAGGGAAGGAGCCTATGGCAGTGAGAAGAAACTAGACTAAGCATAGAGTGCCATGCAAAGGCACTTGTCTGGCTTACCTAAAGCCTGTACTCGATCCCAAACACTTCTGAATAAATAAGTAAATAAATAAATATACTGGGAGATTTTTGATGTTTAAGTATTGAACCATGGAGTAGAAGGATTTGTGTGTGTTGAGAGCTGGAGATGCCAAGGATTGAACTCAGGGCTCTTTTTGACTAACATTAAATGAACACCCTGCTGCTGAACTTGCCTCTCCAGGCACACACATAAGCCTTCCTCTGTATTCTTGTTCTGAGCCCCTAAAATGTAACCTGAGATGCTGGCTCACAGTGCTTTCTGCACCCCCCACCCCACCCCCCATTCTTCTCACTCTGAGAAGCTCTGAGCTTTGGGGCAGAGAGTAAACAGAGATGGCAGACACTCTGGAACAACCAAGCACTTAGTACAAATAGGCAAGCAGAGTTTTCTGGAATTGCTGAGCCATCAAGAAAGTGACGCTATCCTGGCATAGTGGCGCACACTTTTAATCCCAGCACTCAGGAGGCAGAGGGAGACAGATATCTGAGTGTGAGGCCAGCCTGGTCTACAGACTGAGTTCTAGGACAGCCAGGGCCACACAGTGAGATCCTGTCTCAAAAACAACAGAAGGGACACCCACCTGTCTTGCCCCCTGCTCCTTGCTGGGTATTGAGCTCAGTGCCTTGCCCATGAACGGTTCTGCCACGGAGCTTGCACTCGGTCTAAGAGTAAGTAGGCCTTCTCTAGGTCATTCCAAGAAAGGAATAGTATCTGCAAAATACGGAGGGTGAACCTGCTATGGTCTTGGGGTGGAGACAAGTTGGGGCGGGTGTTTGCTGACAGACTTAGAGGAAACATTTGTTCAATCTCCCATGCCATACCTATCCTGTTTTCCATCTCATCTCAGAGACCTGACTCCTTATCTCATCTCACCGGGTTTGTCCTTTTATGGTTCTGTTTTTTGTTTTTGTTTTGTTTTCTGAAGGTGGCACATGCCCCAGGAGAATGGGAGGCCCTTGCTGTTGTGGTTCCTGTGCCACCTTTTACCTGCCTGCTTCGGAACTTGGCCCCTGCCACCAACTACAGCCTTAGGGTGCGCTGTGCCAACGCCTTGGGCCCTTCTCCCTATGGCGACTGGGTGCCCTTTCAGACAAAGGGCCTAGGTAAGGAACTCAGCAGGAAGGGCAGGGCTGGAGAGGGAAGGCATCACTCATCCAGTGAGCGCTTATTGAGTACCTACTGCGTGCTACTGCATACCACGTTGTATCTAGTTCTTATAGGAGGAACAGATAGATAAGCAAACTGGAAAAGACAGGAGAGTATAAGAATACTTCAGGGTGCCCAAGCAAAATCCCCTAAAGTGGGCTAGAATACAGCTCATTGGTTGATTCCCTCCAGTACCCCTGAAAAAGGAAAGATCATCCTGCTGGGGTGGCCACCCTTCTGACATTGTGACCAAGATCATCCATAAGCTCAGGCTGGAGAATCGCAGAATTTAGTTAAAAAAGAAAACTCCTGTTTTAAATAAGTGTATGAATTTGTTCATTCATAAGGCCCCTGGGCTCTGGGTTGGAAAGGCCTGGGTGACAGAGGCATGAATAAGGCCTGCATGATAAAAAGAAGCCATATAAATATTTTGTGGGAAAGTGCAGCAAGGTAAGGACACAGCGAGTGAAGAGAGCACTGCCCGGGAATCCGATTGTTGATTGTTAAATGGGGCTGGGTGGGGGGAGGGCAAAGCAGTACCAGGGTGATGAGGAGTCCCGCCATAGAGATGTGGGGGCTGGGCCATCTCTGTCCTGCCCAGGCTTGCAGCTGGGAGGCAAGTCCTTTCCCCATCCTCTGCTTTCTGAGCTCTTCAGCTCTTGGCTTGTGTGGGATAAGGATGGTAGGGAAGGCAGGGACCCCTAAGAGCTTTCTTTCTTTGGGTACAGCGCCAGCCAGAGCTCCTCAGAATTTCCATGCCATTCGTACCGACTCAGGCCTTATCCTGGAATGGGAAGAAGTGATTCCTGAGGACCCTGGGGAAGGCCCCCTAGGACCTTATAAGCTGTCCTGGGTCCAAGAAAATGGAACCCAGGTAAGGGAGACAGTCCCTTCTGCTCCCCCTACTGTGCTGGAGAGTCTACCCTGTACTTCTGAGATTTAGAAGCGCTTTAGAATGCTTCTGGCTGGTCTGGGGCTCCCACTGGCAGCCCCAGGGACTACCCTCCACCTCCTAGCTAGGCACCTCCCTGTGTCATTGGTTTGTCTCTCCTCTGGGATAGTCCTGTGGCCCCTTTGTATGCAAATCAGGAAGCCTAGCCCTGCCCCTGCATTGGGGGCAGCAGGGGACACAGATAAGGCTTTGTCCCCAGTCCCAGCTCTACTTCCTGTCATCCTCTTGTAGCAGTGAGGATTGTTTATGTATCAGAGAGGCCTCTCCCCTTCAGTCCAGGGCAGGAATGTGGTGACTCCCAGGGGATTGTGTTCTGTAGCCCCTAACACTCACTGCGCCCCTAAGGTCCCCTAATTCCTTAGCTGAACTTTCTTCTGCCCTCCCAGCCCAGCTGGAGGCTTCCTCAGGCTCAGTGTGAGGGTAAGGCTTTTCCTGGTTATAGGATGAGCTGATGGTGGAAGGAACCAGGGCCAATCTGACCGACTGGGATCCCCAGAAGGACCTGATTTTGCGTGTGTGTGCCTCCAATGCAATTGGTGATGGGCCCTGGAGTCAGCCACTGGTGGTGTCTTCCCATGACCATGCAGGTAAGGCGTGCAGGGCAGGCGTAGGGTGCAAGGCTTTCAGGGATTACACGGACTGATAGCACACACACACACACACGCACACGCACACACACACACACACACACACACACTGGTGTTTCTGTCTTGGTTTTCCTCCCTTTGCTTTGGTCACACTGCAGGTGACAGCAGTGAAAGCCTGTTACTGCTCAGGTACAAACACTTGGATCTTTGAGGTCTTTTTGATTTGACACCCTGCTTAGAGTAGGAAATCTTTTGGCCAGGCTAGGGGAGGTGGCCACCCTAGGACAGTTCTAAAAGGACATTTTGGTGTCAGCCTGGCTCATGACATCGCCTTTCCCTCTCCCAGGGAGGCAGGGCCCTCCCCACAGCCGCACATCCTGGGTGCCTGTGGTCCTGGGTGTGCTCACCGCCCTGATCACAGCTGCTGCCTTGGCCCTCATCCTGCTTCGGAAGAGACGCAAGGAGACTCGCTTCGGGTAAGGAAGTGGGACGGAGGCCAGTGAAGTAGCTGGTAACAGAGGGCCTTGTAATTTACCTGAAGTCTGTGTTTCTCTTTAGGCAAGCCTTTGACAGTGTCATGGCCCGAGGGGAGCCAGCTGTACACTTCCGGGCAGCCCGATCTTTCAATCGAGAAAGGCCTGAACGCATTGAGGCCACGTGTGAGTGCTGGAGCGTCACAGAAGGGAAAAGACAGGCTATCTTTTGTTCCTACCTTTTACCAACTCATTTATCCAGCTAAAGTACCTGAACCTTGATAAGTCCCAGAGTAATGAAAAGGGACACCCTAAATTGCTTGGTGGAGCTTATCACTACCATGTGGGAGATCCAGGCTCTGTTGAGGGCAGAAAGCTGTGTGGAGCTGTAGGCTGGAATGTGGATTTGACTGCAGCCCCACTTCCCTTTCACCTCCTCCCTGCAGTGGATAGCCTGGGCATCAGCGATGAATTGAAGGAAAAGCTGGAGGACGTCCTCATTCCAGAGCAGCAGTTCACCCTCGGCCGGATGTTGGGCAAAGGTGTGGGGGCTGTGGGGGACTAGCATGAGTTTGCCTTCTCTGCATGGCCTGTTTCAGTTGCTTCCAGGGTGTAAATTTGGGTCAGCTCCTATAAACAAGATACCTTATGGATGCTTGATTTAGGGGTTTTACAAGGAATCGTGGGTAGGGGCAAGGAGACATTCCCCACACAGACTCCTCTAAGAGCCTTAACTGATGATTTTATGACCATATGAAGAGTCACCTGAGAGGGAAGGGTGTGGGGAGCCTGAGGTGTCTTGCCCTGTCCGTTGATTTCTTGCTTAGGAGAGTTTGGATCAGTGCGGGAAGCCCAGCTAAAGCAGGAAGATGGCTCCTTCGTGAAAGTGGCCGTGAAGATGCTGAAAGGTGAGATAGACAATAGATAGGGTTTGTTGCCAGGTAGGGAAGAGGGGTAAAGGGGGTGACAGATCTGGAGCAGGCGCCACTCTGCCTGAGATTTCCCAAGAAGCTACTCAGCAGTAGCAGGGATGCTGGCTGCACCACGTGAATAATTCAAAAGCAAAAGCCCACCCCCAGCTCTGCTCCCTGCAGTCAGCAGGGACGGTGTTCACCGTTCACTTTTGGGTGATTGCAGCTGTGATTGGAGCTCCTGAGCTGCCAAAATCAAGGGAAAGGCCGATTTCCTAAGGGGAAGTCTCTGCACTGGGGAGGCTGAGGTAGGGATTGTTACAAGTTTGAGGCCAGCCTGGCCAATAGAGTGAGACCTAAAAGGAAAGTTTAAAAATTCAAGTCTGGCCGGGCGTGGTGGCGCACGCCTTTAATCCCAGCACTTTGGGAGGCAGAGGCAGGCAGATTTCTGAGTTCAAGGCCAGCCTGGTCTACAAAGTGAGTTCCAGGACAGCCAGGGCTATACAGAGAAACCCTGTCTCGAAAAACCAAAAAAACAAAAAACTCAAGCCTGGAGTGGTGATTGCAGTGCTTGTAAGGAGTAAGGCAAAAGGATCACAAGTCTGAGACCAGGCTGAACTGCACGGTGAGCCCTGGATCAAACAATCAAAGGATAAAAAAAGTGAACTGGGAAATGTTAGCAGGCCAAGAGAATGTTAGGAAACCCCAGTCCCTGGCCCCTGTGAAGCCCAAGGCTTCTGTGAGTCCTAGGAGTCCTGGGAGGGTGGCAGGAGTGGTGAGTCCTGTTTCCATTCCTCCTCCTTCCTTTCTCCCAGCTGACATCATTGCCTCAAGCGACATAGAAGAGTTCCTCCGGGAAGCAGCTTGCATGAAGGAGTTTGACCATCCACACGTGGCCAAGCTTGTTGGTGAGCCCATTTGGAGGAGGCAGATATAGAATAGGGCTAAAAATATGCTCCACCAACGTGAGAGGGCAGCCTGGAGGAGAAAAGTTTGGCTACCCAGTGAGCAAGCAGGTAGTTAGCGAGGTCCTGTCTGAAACCGGGCTGGAAGGAGCGGAGCTTGAAACTACTCGTGTAGGTGGAGGAGAAACAGAGAAGATATACTCAGAGCAAGGCCAGCAGGCAGGGCAGAGCCCTTCATGAGTAGTCCCCAGGCAGGAGGAACAGTGCCAGGGCTAGAGATGGAAGCCAGCAGTTAGGGAGGGCCTGTGGCAGATACCTAGCTGTCCTTAGGCCTTCACGTGCCCCGTTCTTGACTCTCCCTTGTCTCCCAGGGGTGAGCCTCCGGAGCAGGGCTAAAGGTCGTCTCCCCATTCCCATGGTCATCCTGCCCTTCATGAAACACGGAGACTTGCACGCCTTTCTGCTCGCCTCCCGAATTGGGGAGAACCCTTTTGTGAGTGCCTCAGGTGGGGGTAGCCAGGAGGAACTGGGTGGGAGACTGCCTGGTGCCTGGAAAAGGGAGAGAACCTGGGGAAAAGAGGCTTGTCGGGCAGGACTTAGGGAGCCGATGGGGAGAGAGGGGTCAGAGCCTGACTACATGAAAAATGGCTTCCTTTTCCCTCTTGAAGCCCTGCTGGGAATTTTAGGGCAGGCAAAGACCTTTAAGGGGAAGAAATTTGATTCTGCAGCTCTTTGTCAGGCTTGCCGCAGCTTCCTTAGAATGTCCTTGGTCCCCTATCTCCGTTTCAGAGATACTTACGATAGCCTTTATGCTTTCTGACCAGAGAATTTTATTCATTATGCCCCACAAAGAGTGGGGTGTTCAACCTGATCTTGCCCTGTCTGCCTACCAGAACCTGCCCCTCCAGACCCTGGTCCGGTTCATGGTGGACATTGCCTGTGGCATGGAGTACCTGAGCTCCCGGAACTTCATCCACCGAGACTTAGCAGCTCGGAATTGCATGTAGGAGTGAATTCTGGTGGCCTGCTGGGTGGGAGACAGCTACCGCCTCCTACCTTGGATAGAACCTCCTATGCATGGGGATAGCCTAGCTTTAGTAAGGCTCTGGGCCTAGGGAAGACTGAGTCTGTCTTTCAACACCCCTCTCAGGCTGGCAGAGGACATGACAGTGTGTGTGGCTGACTTTGGACTCTCCCGGAAAATCTATAGCGGGGACTATTATCGTCAGGGCTGTGCCTCTAAGTTACCCGTCAAGTGGCTGGCCCTGGAGAGCTTGGCTGACAACTTGTATACTGTACACAGTGATGTGGTGAGCAGGGTGGCCCAGTGGGGCTTGGTAATGTGAATGGGGTGGATTAGTGTGTGGGTGGGTGTGCAGGACCCAAAAAGGACCACCAAAGTTCTGCTCTTTGAGCTTTGTCTTGTTACGAGACCCTTGAATCCCAGGATACGGCTCTGCTTGGCTCAGGAAACCAATAACATTCTCCCTCAACCCTGATTCTATACCAGTGGGCCTTCGGGGTGACCATGTGGGAGATCATGACTCGTGGGCAGACGCCTTATGCTGGCATTGAAAATGCTGAGATTTACAACTACCTCATCGGCGGGAACCGCCTGAAGCAGCCTCCAGAGTGCATGGAGGAAGTGTGAGTATCCTGGGTTAGGGAAGGAGCTTTGGCTCGAGGCTGCTACCGTAGCAGCTCAGAACCTCTACCTGGCTTCTGTTTGTCCTTCTTTTGGGCCTTGTAGTTGAGTGTGAGGATTGATCTCTACTCCATTTTACATCTTTCCCCTGAAGCTCCCTGTTTTCTTTCTCTCCTCCCATCTTCTTCTCCCTCCACCCTCTTTTGTTTTCTGGATGGGAGAATGTTGAGGTGATGTCCCTGGGCAGCTCAGGTTGGCCTCCAAACTCTGGGATGACAGCTATGAACCATCATGCCTGGCCCTTACCCCATATCTCATGCTCCTGGCGTCTCCTGTCTGTTGTTTCCAGTCTCTGGGGGAGAAACTGGAACTGTGGAAGGTGGAGGACTGAGTTGAGCAGCAGCCCAGGTTTCCCTGTCACCTTTTGGGAGCCTGGCTAGTCTACAAGCCTGCCTCTAGCACCCTATCTCTAACCACATGGCTGCCCAGGGCCTCAGGAAGAACAAGCAGCCTGTGACTGTCTTTTCTTAGTCAGGACAAGCTGAGGAGGGTCAGCTGGGTCTCCCTTGGTCTCAGCTTTCCCTTGAGGAGGAATCCTGAGATCCTGGGAAGAAGGAAACCAATCCCTTTCTTTATAACCAGCCCAAAGTACTGTGGAGCAGGGCAGGACACTGGCATAGTGTAAACAAACCCCTTTGACAGGGTGACATAATTGTAACTGACCCTGGCTGGGTCCTTTAGGTATTCTCTCAGGCAATTTTCCTTTCACCCTATAAGGAAAGGGCTTATTTTCTCCATTTTGTGGATGAGGAAATGGGATTAAAGAGGTTAAATAACATGGTCAGGGTCACACAGCTATTATGTGAATAAGTTAGTACTCAAACCTAGATCCTTGTGGCCTTAGTGTTTATGCTCTGAACCCTGAAATGAACTGTGTTTAGTCTGTTCTAGTATTCCTGCCTGACTCCAGTCAAGACAGAGTAGAGTGGTCCAGGGGAATGTGTACATGTTCCTTTTCTGATTTGGGGGTTAGGTCTCCAGTGTGTTGCAGCCATAAGCAAGCAGATGTGGCAGCAGTCTTCTCTGGACACCAAGAGAAAATCATTTAAATTATTTGTTTACTTATTTATTTATTGTGGTGCTAGGAATTGGGCTTAGGGACTGTATATGGGAAGCAAGCGCTCCACCCCGGAGCCTCTTGCTCACACTGCAGAAGGCGGTGTGCGTGCAGCAACCAGCCCTGCCCACCTGTTCTGTAAGCAGAGGTCAGGGCATTGTAGACATTGAAAGCTCAGATCTCCTTGTGGATGCACCCGGCCTCAGCCCTCTTCTAGAGCTGCAGAAGCTGCTCTCTTGAGGAGCCTTGGGACAGACCCTGGCTGGCTCAGCCTTCTCCCAGACTGGAGCTCCTGTTGTCAATGAAGGGTGGGCGGGCACTGGCCTCCCACCAGGCAGCCTGGTGGAAGGGTGCCAGTTGGCTTCTAGCACAGCCTTGAGAATTATATCCCAGTCTGGCCATATACCCGTGGTTCTGGACCATTCCCACAGCCTGCCTGGGGTCTGGCATGATTCTTCTGCCGTTGGAACCCCGATTAGGAAGGCTTTCTTGTGAGACAGTACTTGGGGCTTTTGCCATGGACAAAAGTCAGGCATTGTTGACTGTACTTTGTTTGAGACCTTCCCCACAAGGGGAGGGAGGGAGGGTGTGTGTGTGTGTGTGTGTGTGCGCGCGCGCGCGCGCATTCGTGCACAGACTTAGAAACAGTGAAAGCTCTAAGAGAATTTGTAAGGCTAAAGAGTACAGGTGGGGTATTCTTGGCAGAGAAAGAGGACTGGAAACCTTTCTGAAAATGTAAGCATACATGAGTGGGTGCTGCCTTGTGTGGACTTGGGACAAAAAAGGAAATGTAACTGGGTGGTGGTGGCCGGTGGTGGTGCACACCTTTAATCCCAGCACTTGAAAGGCAGAGGCAGGCGGATTTCTGAGTTCGAGGTCAGCCTGGTCTACAGAGTAAGTTCCAGGACAGCCAGGGCTATACAGAGAAACCCTGTCTCCAAAAAAAAGGGAAATGTACATGTCTGCCCCCTCAGAAGATAACCCTGAGTCCAGGGTCTGGGATATGATAACTCGGTGATAGAGTATTTGCTTAATATACACTAGGCCCTAGATCAAAAAACAAGAAAAACAATCCTGCCTCCAGTCTTTTGTGTAAGACAAAAGTGCTTTTATTTTAGTCCCTTCTTGAGACTGCTCAGAAGAAAGATGGGCACTAGCTAGCCCTTTTGGCTTCAAGTCATAGTTCTGTGGCTTTGGGGAATTTGTTTGAGATGATCTCACTTATCTTAGACTGGACTCACAAAAGTATATAGCTGAGAGGTACCCTAGACTTTCAGATCCTACAGCCACGTCCAAGTGCCAGAATCCCAACGGTGTAGCAGTTATGAGGTACTGGGGGTCATACCTGGGGCTCTGTGTATACTGGGCAGGCATCCTACCAACTGACTGCATTCCAGGCCTGTGTTTTATTTTCTGAAATAGGGCTTTTGCTATGTCGCTTTAGCTGGCTTCATACTCAAACTGTATCTTAAGCCTGCCCCAAACTGGTGTCAGTCCTCCTGCCTCCACCTCCTGGGTGCCGAGGTTACAGGTGTGCGTCCCATGGAAGCCTGCTCTGTTACTTGCTACTCCATTAAGGATTTTTTATTTAAAGATTTATTTATTTTATTTATACAAGTACACTGTCTCTGTCTTCAGACACTCCAGAAGAGGGCATCGGATCTCATTACAAATGGTTGTGAGCCACCATGTGATTGCTGGGAATTGAACTCAGGACCTCTGGAAGGGCAGTCAGTGCTCTTAACTGCTTAGTCATCTCTACAGCCCTTCATTAAGGACTTTTTTGCATATTCTTTTTTATTACTATTATTAATTTATTTATTTCACATCCTGATCACAGCTAGTCCTCTCAGTCCTTCCCCTCCCCCTTCCTTCCCTCTGTTCCATCTCCCTTCCCTTTTCTCAGAGAAGGGGAAGCCTCCCATGGATATCAAATCCACCTTGGCTTATCAAATTGCAGTAAAACTAGTATTTTTTATTTTTTTAATTTTTTCACTTTTTTTGAATTAAATTTTTTTTTTTCTTCGAGACAGGGTTTTTCTGTGTAGCCCTGGCTGTCCTGGAACTCACTCTGTAGACCAGGCTGTCCTTGAACTCAGAAATCGGCCTGCCTCTGCCTCCCAAGTGCTGAGATTAAAGGTGTGTGCCACCACTGCCCATCTTGAACTAATATTTTTTAAAGATTTGTTTATTTATTTATTTATTTATTTATTTATTTATTTGTTTTGGTTTTTCGAGACAGGGTTTCTCTGTGTAGCCCTGGCTGTCCTGGAACTCACTTTGTAGACCAGGCTGGCCTCGAACTCAGAAATCTGCCTGCCTCTGCCTCCTGAGTGCTGGGATTAAAGGCTTGCACCACCACACCCGGCCTTTTAGATTTATTTTTAAACTGGGTGATGTTGGCAGAGGCCTATAATCTCAGTACTCAGGAGGCAGAGGCAAGTAGTGAAAGCCAGAGCACTATTGGAACTGCTGAGCCATCTCTCCATGCTTCAGTTTCCATATTTCACATAGGAACTGTTAAATGTAGGGTTGGCAAGATGACAGAGCAGGTAAAGGTGCTTGCTGCCAAGCCAGAAGGTCTAAGTTTGATCCCACAGACCCATGTGGTGGAAGGAGAGAGCTAGTCCCTAAAACTTGACCTTGACTTCCAACAAGTATGCTGAGGTACATGCATGAGGTCATGAGCGTGTATGCATTTACACACACATATTCACATACAGGAAATACATGTAATTATCCTTCTATGGTAGTGTTATCCCGGGCTGGTGAGATGGCTCAGGGCTGGTGAGATGGCTCGGCGGTTAAGAGCACTGACTGCTCTTCCAGAGATCCTGAGTTCAAATCCCAGCAACCACATGGTAGCTCACAACCATCTGTAACGAAATCTGATGCTTTCTTCTGGAGTGTCTGAAGACAGCTACAGTGTACTTACATATAACAAATTAATTAATTAATTAAAAAACAAATATATATATATATTTTTTAAAAAAAAAGAATTGTTTTCCCAGCCTGGTAATGGTGCATGCCTTCAATCTCAGCACTAAGGAGGCAGAGGCAGGTGGATCTCTGAGGCCAGCCTGGTCTATAGAGTGAGGTTCAGGACAGCCAGAGCTACACAGAGAAAGCCTGTCTTAAAAAAACAAAAAGAAAAAGAAAAAAAGAAAGACTTGTCTTCCCATCTCAGTGTCATATGATTGAGAGGTTTCTGCTTTGTGGCTACTATGTCCCTTATTCTTTTTACCTCAGGTATGATCTCATGTACCAGTGCTGGAGTGCCGACCCAAAGCAGCGCCCAAGCTTCACGTGTCTGCGAATGGAACTGGAGAACATTCTGGGCCACCTCTCTGTGCTGTCCACCAGCCAGGACCCCTTGTACATCAACATTGAGAGAGCTGAGCAGCCTACTGAGAGTGGCAGCCCTGAGCTGCACTGTGGAGAGCAGCCCAGCAGCGAGGCAGGGGACGGCAGTGGCATGGGGGCAGTAGGTGGCATCCCCGGTGACTCTCGGTACATCTTCAGTCCTGGAGGGTTGTCCGAGTCACCAGGGCAGCTGGAGCAGCAGCCAGAAAGTCCCCTCAACGAGAACCAGAGGCTGTTGTTGCTGCAGCAAGGGCTACTGCCTCACAGTAGCTGTTAACCTGCAGGCAGAGGAAAGCTGATACCGCTGGCTCTGCTGGCCACTGTGCTGCCTGACTAGGCCCAGTCTGATCACAGCCCAGGCAGCAAGGTATGGAGGCTCCTGTGGTAGCCCTCCCAAGCTGTGCTGGCGCCTGGACGGACCAATTTGCCCAATCCCAGTTCTTCCTGCAGCCGCTCTGGCCAGCCTGGCATCAGTTCAGGCCTTGGCTTAGAGGAGGGGAGCCAGAGCTGGTTGCCTGAATGCAGGCAGCTGGCAGGAGGGGAGGGTGGCTATGTTTCCATGGGTACCATGGGTGTGGATGGCAGTAAGGGAGGGTAGCAACAGCCCTGTGGGCCCCTACCCTCCTGGCTGAGCTGCTCCTACTTTAGTGCATGCTTGGAGCTGCCTGTAGCCTGGAACTCAGCACTGCCCACCACACTTGGACTGAAATGCCAGGTTTGCCCCTCTTAAGTCACAAAGAGATGTCCATGTATTGTTCCCTTTTAGGTGACGATTAGGAAGGGATTGGCACACTTGAGTCCCTAAGCCCTATGGCAGGAAATATTCTCAGGTCTGAATCCTCATCACCTTCCTGATTCCCCACCCTGCTAAGGCCTGGAACTGGCTGGGGGGCTCTGCGGCATGCAGAAGGACAAAGGTTACAGAGATCCGACTTCCAAAGGCAGGGTCTGAGTCTGGCAGGTGGAGGGGTGCTAAGGGGCTGGCCCAGGAGTCAGGCATTTCAGGACCCCTCCAAGCTTCTACAGTCTGTCTGAGCATGCTACCAAGCCCCCAGATACCCCAAAACTAACAGAGGCTGTTTTGTCTGAGCCCAGCCCTCCCACATAGTGACCCTTAGGTCTACCCTCCTTTCTAAATGGACATCCTGATCCTGTTTGTCCCAAGTCTCCAGAGAGACTCCTGACGGCTGATGTGGGTAAGAAAAGTTCCAGGAACCAGGGCTGGGGTGGAACCAGGGCTGGGGTCAAGGCGCCAGAAACCTCATGGAATGCACAGGCAGGCTCTTGGGCAGGCTCTTGCTGTTAGGAACATTTCCAAGCTATTAAGTTGCTGTTTCAAAACAAATAAAATTGAAACATAAAGAATCAAGGCTTTGTTTTGTTTTTTACATTACTGATATTGGTTGTTTAGAGTGTTTGTTGTTTTGAGACGGAGTCTTAACTAGGTAGCCCCAGCTGTTCCTGAACTCACAGAGATGGACCTGTCTTATCCTGAGTGCTGGGGTTAAAGGCACATGCTACCATGCCCAACCCAAGGCTTTGTCTTTTAAATGTTTACTTTTTTCCCCTTTTGGATCACAAACAATGAAGCATCTTTGCACAGAGAAAAGTCTAGAAAAGCCGTGCCAAAGTGCAGACAGTTATCTTTACATGATATGATTAAGGAAACCTTTTTCTTCCTGTATCTTAAATTTTCTGAGTTAAACCCAGTGTGCTTCTCATAAGCAGATTAGATAGGCCCCAGTAATTCTTACCATGTTCAAGGTAATATATAATCTTTGTAGACAACTAGGAAGGTGTAGACTGTCTGTAATCCCACCACCCAACAGTAATAGCTCCCACTGGACTCTGGGAAGTGCAAACATTTTGACATTTAAGTTGGAACAGAGGCACTCTACACCCACTACCAAACATTTCCCTGGGTCCTCATCTCTTCACCCCTGTGGGATCCTGGGAATCAGTCAAAGAAAGGTGAGCCTCTTGAAGATTAGAAACAAGAGTTGTTTCCCAGTACTTCCACCTGCAACCTAGTTTCCTTGTGAGCTCCTGGCTTTCCGAGATAGGAGGCAAGATCATGTCTCTGCTGGGACGGAAACTGGGAGAGGCAGAGCCACAGCCCTGCTGGCTGAAGGCAATGGAATGAGGTCGGCCCCTTCCTGGAGCAAGTGTCCTGAAAAACCTGTTGCTGGTTCTACAGGTCAGGTTCCCACATAGCTAATGAGACTTGAATTAAATGCCTCGAGAATAGCTTTTCAAATATTTCTTGCTGTATTTAGCTTTAACTGTTTAAATGATTCATGTGTGCGTGCGTGCGAGTGCGTGCGCATGTGTGATTAACTGAGAGATAACATTGGGAGTTGTTGAGCAGAAGTCCCTGCTTCTCAAGTAACCCTTTGTGGGGGGAACCTGGCATGTGCTAGATAACTGGCTAGTCTCTTACAATACAATGTTCCCAGAAGTAAGAATTTAACCTCCTTGCTCCAGGGCAGGAGAGAGGCGAGGATTCTCCGGGAATTCAGATATAAACTAGGAGGTTAGCTGAGTGATCACCTCTTCCCAGCGTTCCTGGGGGCATCTTTTTAAATAGGTAGCTAGTGATTTTTTTTTCTTCCTCTTTTCTTTCTTTTTTTAAAGTCTGTTATGTTTAAGACCAGCCTTGTGAGTTCCAGGACAGCCATAGCTACACAGAGGAACCCTGACTCAAAACCTGTGTTGCTACATTTTTTTTCTTAATTTCTTGGTTTTGTTTTTGTTTCACTGTGTTGCTCTAGCTGATCTGGAACTCACTATATGTACCCGGCTGGCCTCAAACACAGACTGACCTGCCTCTGTCTTCCTAATGCTAGGATTAAAATCCTGTGCAACCCACACCCAGCCCTGCTTTTTGAAAATCTTTCTCTTCTCTTCTCTTCTCTTCTCTTCTCTTCTCTTCTCTTCTCTTCTCTTCTCTTCTCTTCTCTTCTCTTCTCTTCTCTTCTCTTCTCTTCTCTTCTCTTCTCTTCTCTCTCTCTCTCTCTCTCTCTCTCTTTTTCCTTCTTCCTGAAACAGGGTTTCTCTGTGTAGCCCTGGCTGTCCTGGAAATCACTCTGTAAAACAGATTAGCCTTCAACTGCCTCTGCCCCCCCAAATGTTGGGATTAAAGGTATGCTCTACCCCACCCTACTTTACACCCTGACTCTTTTTTCCTCCCTCCCTCCCTCCGTCTTTCTTCTTCTTTTTTTTTTTTGGTATTTATTTTATTTATATGGGTACACTATAGCCGTCTTCAGACACACCAGAAGAGGGCATTGGATCCCATTACAGATGGTTGTAAGCCACCATGTGGTTGCTGGGAATTGAACTCAGGACCTCTGAAAGAGCAGTCAGTGCTCTTAACCACTGAGCCATCTCTCTGGCCCTAGTCTGTGTTTCTAATGTACTTACCACTCATTGTAGGTGCCGCTGCTGGAAAGGACTACACCAAGGACTAAGCTCCATTAATAATTCCAAAATGTAAGCCGGGCATGGTGGCGCACGCCTTTAATCTCAGCACTCGGGAGGCAGAGGCAGGCGGATTTCTGAGTTCGAGGCCACCCTGGTCTATAAAGTGAGTTCCAGGACAGCCAAGGCTATACAGAGAAACCCTGTCTCGAAAAACCAAAAAAAAAAAATAAAATAAAATAAAATAATAATAATAATTCCAAAATGTGGAGTGAGTTTTTAAAAAGAGTTTACATGATTATTTAACAATGTAATATAAATGAAAAAGCAGGAAACATTTAATCTGTATTAAAGTTTACTTTTAAATTTTCTTTTATTATTTTTATTTATTATTTGCATAATTGCAGAAGATTTGAGTTTGATTCCCAGCACCCATGCAAGTTGTCTCATAAGAGCTTGTAACCATAGCTGCAGGGAGATCTTATGCCTCTGGCCTTCTAGGGTGATTGCACTCACGTGCACAAACCTACAGTAATATACACAAGTATATACAATAAAAAAAAGATACCTATAAGGGGTGGTGAGGTGGCTCAGCACTGGCTGCTCTTTAAGAGGATCTGGGTTCAGTTCCCAGCACTCACATGGTATCTCACAACCAGAACTGTAACTCCAATTCCAGAGGATCCATCATCCTCTTCTGGCCTCTGTGGATACCGGGCATGCATGTAGTATAAAGACATACATTTCGAGGCCAGCCTGGTCTACAAAGTGAGTTCCAGGACAGCCAGAGCAATACAGAGAAACCCTATCTCGAAAAACAAAACAAACAAACAAACAAAAAACAAACAAACAAAGACATACATGTATACACAAATATTAAGTCAAAGGACCAGGAAGACCTGAGTGACCCTGGGCCTCTGCTGAGCTTGCTGAGCCTTTAACTCTGACAGCCAAGGCTGGGAAGACGAGTTGGAGCCCATTCAGAGGCTGGGTCACACGCAGGGTCACATGCGACTTCTCTTTGCCCAGACCTTGGCAGGGAAAGGCTCTGCTGGGTTGAGGGGACACCATCGTCTTTGTCCTCCGCATGGCAGCTCTCCAGCTGTGTATAGAGCAGGCACCCAGGCAGCTAAGCAGAACTGCAGGCCTCAGGAGAAGTGACCTGTGTGTATCCAGCAGGAGCCCCGCATTTCCAAGTCACCTAGTCAAGCTTTTCAAGCACTGAAGACCAGCCACTCCTTTGTTAAAACTGTCTGAGTTTGCCTCCTCTGGTGGTTTAAATTCATCCCCTAAGTACCGACTTGATGGAGCGGAATACAAATGAGTCTGTGGGGTTTGTTGTTGTTGTTGTTGTTGTTGTTGTTGTTGTTGCCCCAAAGCTTATGCTTAAGGAAACTGTGGAAGTCCATCTGCACCTGGAAAGCAGGGTGACAGGGGACTGGCACTTGGCCCTAGTTCCGTGGCTGGTAGAGAACAAGATCAGGTGGTCAAGGTCTTCCTGGGCTGTGTAGCAAGTTCAAGGTCAGTCTGGGCTACTTGAGACCCTGTCTCAAAACCAACCAACCAACCAACCAACCACAAGAGAGAGATGGGCTAGTGGCCCAGGCTTGTAGTATCAGCTATACATTTAGGGGCAGGGAATTCAAGGCCTCCCTGGTCTACAAAATGAGTTGAAGGTAAGCCTGGGTACCTATGCTGTCTCAAAATAAGAAATAGGATTTAAAAAGAGAGGAAGGAGAAAGAGAACAACAACGCAGTGCCACTTGTTGCTCAGGCTGGCCTCAAACTTCTGAGTACAAGCAACTCTTTAGCCAGTTTAGCTGTGAGGACTACAGCTATGAACTACAGCACCCACCCAACACCCTGACACCACAACACCCACCCAACACCCTAACACCACAGTGCCCACCCCAACACACTAACACCATAGCACCCACCCCAACACCCTAACACAACACACCCACCCAACACCCTGACACCACAACACCCACACACCCTGACACCACATACCCACCCAACATCCTCACACCACAGCACCCACCTAATACCCTAACACAACACACCCACCCAACACCCTGACACCACAACACCCACACACCCTGACACCACAACACCTACCCAACACCCTAACACCACAGCACCCACCCAACACCCTAACACCACAGCACCCACCCAACATCCTAACACCACAGCAGCCTAACCCCACAGTGTTGTTGAAATTATTTAATCCCAATTCAGGGTTTCTACCCTGCCTTAGACCATTTAGTTCTTGGATTAAAAAACAAACAAACAAAACAAAAAACAAAAAACAAAAACCCAGGCTTGCTCTATGTAGTCGTGGCTGTCCTGGAACTTGCTGGCCTTCAACCACTTGACCAGACTTGACCAGGGATCTTCTTGCCTCTGCCTCCTGTGTGCTGAGATCCAAGGTGTGTGCCATCATGCCTGGCTCCAGGTTCTTGTTTCTGAGATAGGGTCTCATAGTGCTCCCATTTGTTATGTAACCAAGGATGACTTTGAACACCTGAATTCTTGGATTGCAGGCATATGCAGTGCTGAAGATTGAACCCAGGGCTTCATGAGAGCTTAGGTAAGCTCTCTACCCTCTGAGCTCCCTCTTCTTTTTCTTTTTCTTTTTCTTTTTCTTTTTCTTTTTCTTTTTCTTTTTCTTTTTCTTTTTCTTTCTTTTTTCGAGACAGGGTTTCTCTGTATAGCCCTGGCTGTCCTGGAACTCATTCTGTAGACCAGGCTGGCCTCAAACTCAGAAATCCGCCTGCCTCTGCCTCCCAAGTGCTGGGATTAAAGTCCCTCTTCTAAAGCTTTCTTTTTACCACTAAATAATTATCATCCTGGGCAGTTGTCAGTAAATCATCTTATTCCTCCAGGTTTATTCTGCAGTGAAAGATGTTGCCCCAATCCTTGAGCACTGAGTGTGGCTTAAGCTCCCGTTGCCTGGAGGACTTTCTGCCCTCTGTGCCTTCCCGTCTTTACTAGGTAGGACTTGCAGCCTGGAGCTTCAGTTCTGCCCATGATTTTGTGTTCCCATTTAGCTGAAGGTCCCAGAGATGGCAATCTTGTTTTTGAACTCAACACTATCATTTTCGTGTGTTCTTTTTGTTTTATCAGCAGTTGCTATGCAATTAGAGTGGGGAGCAGTGGAGAGGGCCCCCAAAGAGTGAACTTTCAGAGCCACTTGATTCAAAGTGTCCCAGTGACTGTCTAAATGCACACTGACCTGACAAGACACCATGAGAGGCAAACCCAGGGAGGGTCGGTTCCTGTTCTGAAAGGGATTAGGATTCGGGGAAAGATGGTGTCCCTTCAAATACCATTGTTTTATAAGAAGCAAAATGCTTAACTAGAAGCGGCTGAGATTTGTGTGCGCCCACAAGCCCACAAGGGACAGTAAGAGGTTCCTGGTGAGGGCCTGAGGGAAACCATCTCTGACAGAATGGCTTTGTAACTGACTTTATAGTCTTGGTGAGAATGGATTTTGAGGTTTGGGGACAGCACCCCTGAAATCGGAGCCTCATGGCTTCTGGGGAAGGGGTAGAGGATGCACTGAAGGACCAGATGGTTAGAGGTTAGTTATATAGGCTGTGGAGTTCTCTTGAACCTAATTCTGATCTTGACCCTGCCACTCCAGAGGTGTGAGCCTGGACAATTTAGTTTCTCTCTCTGAGCCTGTTTCATTTATAA
Organism: Mus minutoides; assembly: GCA_902729485.2. NCBI lineage: Eukaryota > Metazoa > Chordata > Mammalia > Rodentia > Muridae > Mus > Mus minutoides. Next base: position 108,178 of record LR753420.1, read on the forward strand.
AGAGGAACACAGTAACCCCAATCTCCTAAGGTTGTCAGGATAATTATTGGTATATTATTAGTATGTAATGAAGCATGTAAAGTCATAGAAGACTCTAAGTGAATGGCAGCCAGGACTGGGGAGTAAAGCATTTGCCTCACAAGCATGAGGTCCCAAATTCTATCCATGGAGCCCAGATAAAAATGTCAGGTGTGGTGATGCACATTGCTAATAGCTGGGGCTTGACTGTCTAATTGCTAAACTAATGAGAGACTGCCTTGAAGGAAGTGTATGGCTTTCTCGAATGATACCCAGGGCTGGCCTCTGGCTTCCACATGCACATGCACACAAATGTACCCAAACACTCACCTCCTTGTGTATGCATGTACAAGCACAGAAAAGGGAATAGGGTCTGGGAGAACACACCTTTAACCTCAGCACTTAGGAGTCAGAGGCAGGCAGATTTCTGAGTTTGAGGTCAGCCCTGATCTACAGAGTGAGTTCCAAGACAGCCAGGGCTATACAGAGAACCCCTGTCTCAGAAGAAAAAAAAAGAACATTTGATGTTTTCAAAAGACCCAGGTTTAATTTCTAGCACCTATATGATAGCTTGTAACCAGCTGTAACTCCAATTCCAGGAGCTCCATCGTCCTCTTCTGGCCTCTGCAGACACAGTCCATGGTGCACATGCATATATGCAGACAAAATACTCATATACATAAAATAAATGTATTTGAAAAGGCCAAACAAACAATGTTAGTCAGTAACCACTACTATTATTACAGAGGGTCTTGATTGCCAAGCTGCCAACCTTTTAAACGTTTCCTTGAGCCGGGCGTGGTGGCGCACGCCTTTGATCCCAGCACTCGGGAGGCAGAGGCAGGCAGATTTTCTGAGTTCGAGGCCAGCCTGGTCTACAAAGTGAGTTCCAGGACAGCCAGGACTAAGCAGAGAAACCCTGTCTCGAAAAACAAAAACAAACAAACAAACAAAAGTTTCCTTGAGGTTAGAGAGTGTGTGCATAGTCTGCAGTTTTCCGGATCAGTCCCCATCACCACAAAGCAAGCTCAGGAGATCTGCTTCCTAATCTTAGTTACGTTAGGTTCCATCAAAAAGGGAATCAAGGTTGCGGCTGCAGCTAAGGTTACAAATTTGGTGAAGCTGTGATGGGAAGAGTATCTTCTACTAGCTGGTAGTCCTGGTGGAATGCCAGAGACTTTATGAGGAAAGGGACACCAGAGAAATGGCAATGGACACCCTTCACATTTCTGGACATGACATGAGAGATAGAGAGGCCATGAGTCAAGGAACATGGGGAGTCTAGGAATAAGGTTTATGGGAAGGATTAGTTTGGATTGACCTCTTACACTGAATTAAGGGAGCAAATCAAGATGGGTTTGCTCATAACAGTTCTCTGCCACCAAACTGAAACTAAGTCCTGTAGAAGAATGTTAATCCAGCAACATGTCCGCTCTGGCAAGGGATCTCATTGAAAGACCTTCTAGGTCTGTGTGATCTGGCTGGAATACAGACATCCCCTGGATTACAATATGATCTGTCTGGAATATAGACTCACCACACACCTTTAATCCCTCTGGGCAGAATTTAGACATTCCCTTATTATAAACCTTTAATCCCAAACAATGAAGGTAAAGTTAATTTGTAGAAAGAGGCAGCCATGTTTGAAGGGCAGACAAAGTAACCAATCAGAGGAAGATTTGACAAAAAAAAAAACAAGTCAGAGATAGGATATGCCCAGTTCTCATGAGAACAGACAGGAAAGAGGCTACTTAAGAGCAGCACAGAGAGGGCGCAGGGAGTGGAGTGGAGAAGAGCTGAGTTTGGTATTCTGTTGAGTGAGTACAGTGCAGAAGAGTTGAGTTCATTTGTGAGTTCATACAGAGGAAGTTGAAGCCAAAGAACAAGGAGCTAGAAGATGAAAACATACTGCCAAAATTAGTATGAGACAAATTCGGTTCAGAGCTGAGAGAAGCCAGTTTGAATCAGTCAGCTTGGAGAGGAGTTTGAGTCAGAAGAGTTGAGTTGAACCAGCCAGCCAGAGTTCAGAAAGAACTAGAAAGAACTAGAAAGGATGAGCTTATTCAGCAGTAAGTCTCAGAGACAAGTATTAACACCTGGTGAATAAAAGTTACGTTTACAACATTCTTTATTTTTCACTATGTAGCTGGGAGTGCCTCCACCTCCTGAGAGCTGGGATCATGGTATCATGCCAAGTTTTTATAGTGCTAGAGATCAAAAGTAGTGCTTTGTGCATGTTAGATATATATTCTACTAACTGAACTATGTGTTCAGCCCTGTTTATGTTTTGTTAATCCCACAGACTCGAGGAGCATGACCATCAACCCAAATCATAACCAAATCAAGCAAGCATTGTATTTGTATACATGGCCCCCTATCTACTGGGCTCAAGAGATCAGCAGTGTACATGGGGAAGATGAGAGTTTTTATTGCTTAGGGGCAGGGGGTTTCCAAATGGGGGGATTTGGCAAGTAGGATTACAGAAACAGAACATGAGTGTAACAAGTTCATCCTAACAGCCTCCCAAAATAAAGATGAGGTTGGAAGGTGGTCATAACAACCTTTTGAAACAATGACACAGTTACTGTTTCCTGAAGAAAAAAAACAGTACACAATTATTTTTATTTAAGGTTATAGGCAACCTAGTTGGGTTTTTTGTTTTGTTTTGTTTTGTTTTTTATATTTTTGTTTGTTTATTTTATTTTATTTTGCTTAACTACAAAGTGGCTATCACGACTGAGATGGAAGCATGCTGGTTTATCAGTTTGTTTTGAGTCAGGCTTCTCCTTGTAGCCCAGGCTAGCCTGAGGTGGTTCGCCAGCCTTGGCCTTTGGAATGCTAGGATTATAAGGCAGCATGACCAAGCATAGCTGAAAGTACATCTTTGACATACCTGTCAAGTAATTAGGAAGAACAAGTACAGCCAAGTTCCCCAAATGCCTGGTTTCAATCAGCAGGAACACTTGAAATACCATCCTCTAACGTCAATTCAAGACAAGCTTGGGATAGATGAGACCTTGCCTCTTCAACAACCACAAAATATCCCTCAGGGATGGAGAGAGACAGGGGAGTGGTTAAGATTGCTTCTTGCTCTTTCAGAGAACCAGACTGAGGTCCCAGAACCCTATATGCTCACACATACCTGTAACTCCAGCATGTATGGGCATGAGACCCTCTTCTAGCTTCAATGATCACTTGCATCCATGTGCAAACACACACACACACACACACACACACACACACACACACACACACACACTCACACACGTGATTTTAAAAGAAATATTTTGGCCAGACGATGGTGACACATGATTTTAGTTCTGGCACTCAGGAAGCAGAGCCAGGCAGATCTTCGAGTTCAAGGCCAGCCTGATTTACAGAGTAATTTCCAGGCCAGCCAGGGCTACACAGAGAAACCCTGTCTCAAAGGGAAAAATATATTTTAACCTTTCTTTTGAGATTATATTATGATTGTATCATTTTATACTTTTTGTTTCCTCCCTCCAAACCTTCCCACATACCCCTCCTCGCTCTCTTTCAAATTCATGGCCTCCCTGCTACCCCCCTGGAGACAGTATGGGATCAAAAGCATGAGCCACTACCATTTGGCTCTCTTTTTTCATTAATTATTATTATGTGTGCACGTGCATGCATGCGTGTGTGTGTGTGTGTGTATTCCTAAGTACAACTACAACCTGCCTAGTCTGTCTAATGTTACTTGCATGTATGCTTTCAGGGCCGACCATTCGGTACTGGATAATCAGTTGCTGTGCTCTTCCCTGGGACAGGCTATCTCTCCCACTCCCAGCATTCCTCAGTTGCCTGTCATCATTGTGTAGGGTTCAAGTGGTGTGAGCTTCCCCTGTCTGTGTTAGCTTGTGTATTAGTGTCATCCTTCTTCTACTCCTGCTTGGGCAGTCATTTGGTGAGACTTTATGGGTGTGGCTTCTGATATTCCTAAGGCCTACAGTCTCACAGCAAATTCCCTGTTCTCTGGCTCTTAAAATTTTTCTGCTCCCTCTACCACAATGATCCCTGAGCCTCAGGTACAGAAGTTGTACTGTAGATGCATTGGTTGGAATTGGGCTCCACAACTCTGTATTTTGATTGGCTGTGGTTTTCTATGATGGTCCCTCTCTCTTGCAAAGGATATTTCTTGCTGCGGGGTGAGGACCACACTTATCTGTGGGTAGAAGACAAACATTTGAAATGAAGTTAAGGGTTTTACTGGTTTAATAAAGTGGCAACTGTAGGTTTTCATCCAATGCCCATGGATTCACTGGCATTGGGTAGGTGGCTAAGTTTCCAGTACCAGGCCTAAGGTCCTAAGTAGAATTATCACCAGGGTATGTGAGCCGTCACTACTGCACCTTTAGGATTACTGGGCTCTGCTGGTCAGTGTTGGTTCATAGGCATCATGTCTGGAGAGGACTCTTGGTTGTTTTCGTCTTTTGGAAATGGCGCTTTCTGGTACCAGGAAAGCTAGACCAAAGGAGGAAGCAATCAGGATAGTCCCAGCTCAGGGGCTTCTGGGCCATTAATTAGAAATTCATGATGCCATTAGAAATAGGAATTTAACCTTTTATCTCTGGGAAGCAACCGAGGGCAATAGCCATAGCCTATAATGTTTTGCCAGTCTCTGGACAACCCTAACCAACAACTCTTGAATTGAGTGCTTCTCATGCCTGGTGTTGGGGTTTTGTTAAGATGCTCTATGGCTGTTGAGGGAAGCATTGTCAGCCCAAATGAGAAAATCTTATTTAAACTATGTATGTATATTTTACACTGACTTACATGTATTGTAGGTATTTTCTGTTGGATTGTTTTTGTTTTTTGGAGACAGGGTTTCTCTGTGTAGCCCTGGCTGTCCTGGAACTCACTCTGTAGACCAGGCTGGCCTCAAACTCAGAAATCTGCCTGCCTCTGCCTCCCAACTGCTGGGATTAAAGGCTCTGTTGGATTGTTAAAAGTATGATTCCTTATGATGTCTTTAAACATCCTTACTGTTCTTTCACCCCGTCCCCTTTTCTTCTATAGTCACCCTCTTCCTAATTAGAGCCCCCATAATAAATCTTCAAAAAATCTTATAAAACAACCAATTGTCTTCCTGTCAACAAACCCCACAACTCACAAAACAAGGGCTGGGTCGCCGGCTCAGTGATTCGGAACACTGGCTGCTCTTCCAGAAGACCAGGTTTTGATTCCACAGGGTGATTCACAACCCTCTGAAAGTCTAGTTCCAGGGAATCTGACACCCTCTTCTGGCCTCCCTGAGCACCAAAGCTGCATCCAATGCACCGATGTACATGCAGGCAAATCACCCATACACATAAAGTAAAATAAAAAAAAAATTCCCCAAATGTGTAAACTTAATTTAGAGTGGGCTGGTGAGAAGGCCCAATGGGTAAAGATGCAGTGGCCAAGCCTGAGGACGTGAGCCCAATCCCCAGGCCACACACGGCAGAAGGAAAAGAGCCAACTCCAGAAAGTTCTCCTCTGATCTCCACACGTACATTGTGGCCCACTGATTTGTACACACCCGCCGCCACCACCAGCACCACACCACAAAATAAATGGAGTGCAGGGAATGGTGGAACACTCGTTTAGTCCCAGCAATCAAGAGGCAGAAATGGGCAGATCTCTGTGAATCTCCACCAGTCTGGTCTCTACAGGGAGAGTTCCATGCCAGCCAAGGCTACACAGTGTAAACCCAGTCTCAAAATTAAACAAACGAATGAAACTTAACTTGCTGTAATTCTCTCTCCTCTGCTCTCCTCTTTTCTCCTTCCTCCTCTTCTCCTCCTCTTCTCCTCTCTCTCTGTCTCTGTCTGTCTGTCTGTCTGTCTCTCTTTCTCTCCCTCCCCTTCTCTCCCTTCCTCTCCCTTCCTCCCCTCTTTTTTTTTTTTTTTACATGTATGAATTCTTTGTTTGCTTGTGTGTCTATAGACCACCTGCATGTCTGGTATCCAAGGAGGTCAGAAGAAGGCATTGGATCACCTGAAACTGGACTTATGGGCAGTAGTAAGTCTTTGTATGGGTCTTAGAAATGGAACCCAGGTCCTCTACAAGAGCAATTCTTGTTCTTACCTTCTAAGCCATCTCTCCAGATCTGCCTTGTTTTGTTTCTTGAGACAAAATGTGTAATTGTGCTGCTTATAACTAACTACCTCTTCCTCTTCTCCTTCCTCTTCCTCTCCTTCCTCTTCCTCCTCCTCCTCTTTTTGTTTTTGTTTTTGTTGTTGTTGTTTTTTTGAGACAGGGTTTCTCTGTATAGCCCTGGCTGTTCTGGAACTAACTCTGTGGACTGGGCTGACCTCAAATTCAGAGATCTGCTTGGCTCTGCCTCCTGAGTGCTGGGATTAAAGACATGTTCTACTGCTGCCCAGCAGGAATTGTAATCTTTAAATCATGCTTAGTTTAGAGATTAGGGAGCCTGAAAGCAACACAGATTAACATCTTTTAAAAAAAGATGTATTTGGGGTTGAAGAAGTGACACAGCCGGTCAGAGCACTGGCTGCTCTTCCAGATGACCTGTGTTCAGTTTCTAGTACCACATGGTAACTCACAACTGTCTGTGACTCCAGTTCCAGGGCATCTAAGGGATGGTCTCTTTTGGTGTCTTTGGGCACCAGGAATTTCCATGGTACATAGACATATATAGACATGCACAGACCATAAATGCATTCAAAGCATCAAAACACATAAAATTTAAAAAGAAGTATTTACTTTAAAGCATTTATTTTATTTTTTAATTATATGTGTGGTGTGTGTGTGTGTGTGTGTGTGTGTATGTGTGTCTGTGTTTATGTGTGTCTGTGTATGTGTGTGTCTGTGTGTGTGTCTATGTGTCACCAGAGGCATCATATTGCCTGGAGATGGAATTATAAGAGCTCGTCAGTTGCCCATAGTCTGTGCTAGGAATAAAACTCAGGTCTTCTGTAAGAGCAATACTACTCAACTCAACTACTAAGCACGCTCTCCAGCCCTTTAGTCTACTTTTAATTATGTGTATGAGTATGTGTGTGTATCAGTGTGTGGTTATGTGAATACAAATGTAGGTGCCTATGGCGGCTAGAAAGGGGCATCAGATTCTCTGGAACTCACATTACAGGCAGATTAAAGTAGGTGCTAAGAACCAAACCTGACTCCTCAACTAGATCAGTGAGTGCTCTTAACCACTGAGCTGACTCTCCAGGCTCCAGATTATGCACAGAGAAGCCAGGGAAGAAAGACAGAGGCAGACAGCATCTGAGAGCTCAGTCAGCCTTCTAGTCAGGAGGTCTGCCACGGTTGTGATATGCATGCCTCTCTTGGTATCAGTTCCTTATTCTCTGAAATATCTGGGTTCAGATAGTTCTTGAAACCCTGATTATAGTTAGTGTTTGTTGGTATCAGCCTAGCACTTTTCCAGAACACAAGTATGTCTTTGTAATAGAGAATATAAAAGTGCCCTGTCTGTCCCTTCTATGCCTTATCAGTTTTACTATGTGCTTCCATCTGACCTCAGACTTGGAACTTGAGATCTTTTTGCCTCAAACTCCCAACTCCTGGCATAACAGCTGTGTACCACTGTACATAGTTTACACTGATTCAAAGTACACTTTACCCATCACGCAAGTGCATCTCTGTGAGTTCAAGACCAGTCTCGTCTACATAATGAGACAAAAACAAAGCAGTAAACAAACACAAGCAGACCATGAACTTCTGATCTTCCTGCCTCTTCTTCCAAAGTGCTAAATTAGAGGTCTGCTCCATGGATCCTGGCAAGAACTGTTGGCTTAGGGAGGGAAGGTGGCTCCAATGCTCTCCAAGTGTGAGGACCTGATTTTTACTTACAGATTCCACATAAGAAAACACTAGATAGGGTTATAAACACTTGTAATCCTAGTGTTTACAGGGAAGCAGAGGTAGGCTAGCTAGCCTGGAGACATGTCTCAAATACTTATAAAAGAAAGAGAGAAAGAAAAGACAGTACTTGAGAAGTGACACTCAATATTATCCTCTGGGCCTCACTGTGCATTTGTGTGTGTGTACATGCAAGCTCGGGTGCCCGCGCGCGCGCGCGCACACACACACACACACACACACACACACAGAGGAATTTTTGTCTTTTGTATTTTTTGGTTTTTGGATTTTGTAGACAGGGTTTCTCCATGTATCCCTGGCTGTCCAGGAACTTGATTAAAGGCATGAGAGTCACCACTGCCTGGATGAGAATCTTTTTTTCAAGCAAATGCTTGCTCTGCAATGCATAATGGTGCATAACTCAGAAGGCAGAGGTTCTAAGTGAGTTCATGGTCTTGGTACTTGTCTAGCATGCACAAAGGCCTGAGTTCCAAACCCAGCCACACTGGATAAAAGGAAATAATAAATAAAAAAACCTAAATAAAAGGAAATAATAATAATAATAAAAAAGAAAACCCTGCCATTCATCTCCTTCCTAGATAGCTGATTATGTACAGAGAAGCCAGAGAAGAAAGACAGAGGCAGACAGCATCTGAGAGCAGCTTCACTGTGCATAGGACTGGACATAGTAGCACAACCCTGTAATCCTAGCATTTGGAAAATGGAAGTAGGAACATCAGAAGTTCAAAGTCATCTGGGCAGTGGTGGCACACACCTTTAATCCCAGCACTTGGGAGGCAGAGGCATGTGGATTTCTGAGTTCAAGGCCAGCCTGGTCTACAGAGTGAGTTCCAGGACAGCCAGAGCTATACAGAGAAATCCTGACTCAAAAAAAAAAAAAAGTTCAAAGTTATCTCCAGCAGCGTAGCCCATTCCAGAACATCCTGGGCTACATGAATCTATCTCATAAACCACCCAAAATAGATGCTTCTAGGAAAAAAATCTTGGTGTCCCACAAAGGAACACACAAACAAAGAGAGAGTAAAAGGGGAGTCAGGAAGCTCTGGCAAGGCTACCTTTGATTTAAAAAAAAATGTTTTTCAGATTTATGGTTGAGGTGGTTAAAGCCCATGCTCAGCATATACAAAACCTGGGTTTGATCTTTTAGCGCTGATTAAACTGGGCATGGTCATCGTGTCTGTAATCCCGGCTCTCAGCAATCAGAGACACACCCAGTCAGTTTAGGCTACTTACTGTGCTGATTATCTTTTTGTCATCTGGGAAGAGGGATGGATCCTCAGCTGAGAAAATGACTCCATCAGATTGGCCTGTGGGCAAGTTTGTGGGGAATTTTCTTGATTAGTGATTGAGGTGGGAGGGTTCAGGTCACATGGGCAAGGCCACCCTTGGACACTTGGTCCTGAGTTGTATAAAAGACAGGCTGAACAAGACATGGGAGCAAGCCAGTAAGCAGCACTCTTCCATGGCCTCTGCTTCAGTTCCTACCTCCTGGTTCCTGCTTCCAGCTCCCTTCACAATGTAGTATAAGCTTAAGACGAAATGAATCATCTCTAAAAGTTGCTTTCGGTCATGATGTTTAGCACAGCAATAGAAACTCCAACTAAAACGGCTATGTAGCAAGTTTGTGGCCAACCTGGGCTACATAAGATTCTATCTCAAATAAAATAAAATAATGAAATGAAAGAAAAAATTCAAAAGAAAGGTCATTCTTATCTTTTTTCTTTCTTTCTTTCTTTTTTTTTTTTTAAGATTTATTTTATTTATTATACGTTGTAGAGGGCCGCGCCTGAGTCGGCTCAGGCACCATTCTAAGATGGCGCCGACATCCTGTACAGAGCAAGTAAACAACCCTAAGACATCCTGTTACCACCCCCTGTACAGAGCTAGTAAACAACCCAAAAGGGTATGTGCCTGCTGCTTAACCACCGCCCAGCCCGGGGCTTAACATGAGTGATGGCCCAGCAGCCAATCTGGTTAAGACACGCCTCCTCCTTGGCTATATAAGCCGAGGCTTTTCCGGGCTCTGGGTCTTCCTCTTTCAAGGCTCCAATAAAGCAGTCTGTAGAAGGATCCTGGTGTTCGCGTGTTTTCCTGCTGGCGGGAAGGTAGCGCAACGCACAGCTGGTGCCGAAACCATCAACAGTACCGAGGAAGACCCTCCGGTGATGGAGCAGGATTCAGAACTACAGAAATTGGGGGAGTTCCGAGAGGTATGCACCCTGTATTCTTAGGGATTGATTTGTCAAACTTTACGCAGGCAGGAGAAGCTGCGCTTGGGCTCGGCTTTGTTTTCGTAGCAACTCTTGGCTTTATACCCTTGCTACATTGTTTCCACTGTTTTAACCGGTAAGTCTCTCCTATACAAAGGAGTAATTCGCACTCTGTAGTGGAGCCGCTTCGGAAGCTTTTGAAGGAGCGGGAGTGTAATTTCTCTACTGGAGTGTTGAAAAATTTCTGTAAAGAAGTTGATGTGGTGGCACCTTGGTTCGCAGTCTCAGGCTCCCTCACAGTTCCATCTTGGGAGAAATTAGGGAGGGATATTGAGGCTGTGGCTAAGGATGGCAGAGTCAATAGCCCTACACGAGCCGTGTGGCAGTTAGTTCATTCCTGCCTAATGGAAGGGAAACAGTTATCATCAGTGCAAGCTAGTCAAGATGCCCTAGAAGAATTACAGGAATCCGGAAGGCGCCAAAAGGAAAAGAGTAACAGGGACATGTCTAAGCAAAAAGGCCCTTCCCAAGTGGTGAAGGCTTGGGAGAGAGATAGGGGGAAGTACACCCCGGGAGAGTTTGAAAAAATGAAAAGGAGAAATAAGGGAATATGCCCTTGGGAGAAAAACAGAAAAGAGAGGAGAAAAAACCCCAGAGAATGCAACGGGTGCTGCTACAGCAAGCCTTCCCAGTATTTGAGGCTGCTGAGGGGGCTGGAGTCCTTGGTCGGGTAGAATACATTCAAATCAAGGAGCTTACTGAATCAGCTAATAAGTGCAGAATTCTTAGCAGAAATAAGGTAATTGGATTGGGAGACTAGATCAGGAGAAACCCAAGAAAAGAGGAAGGTGAATTTTTCAGAAATTCTCTGGGGACGCCTAGGTGAATTTTCTCTGGAACTCAGAGAACTTTTTCTATGTACGATGCATTGTTTGTCTATGTGTGTATTCCTGTTCGTGTCTTGTCTGGATGATTGGCTGTTTTGTGTTTTGTGTCGAAAAAGGAGATGGCTGACTATACTATGCTTTACGGTAAACCTCTGGGAATAGGATCTAAGCTAAAACAAAAGGTATTAACAAAGGAAGCTTAAAATAGTGGTTAAGTGGTTAAGAATTCTCAAGTAAACTGTAAGATTTAAAGGAACATTCCAGGCTGGTTTGCTTAATTTTTAAAGGGTTATTATTGATTAAAAGGTTTGTTTTTTTCCTTTTCACCCTGGTAATTACAGCTAATAGCCTTACATTATGTAAGAAAATTTTATTATCTTTGCTTCAAATGAAGGAAGCTAAGAGTTTGAATCTTTCAGTGTATGCTGTTCCTAAGTGGAAAGTTTTTGTCAGTAGCTATTTCAAGTTTTTGCACTCAACTTTAAAGTTCTGGGGAGTAATAATTACTTCATAAAAGAGCCTGGCTAGCTCAGTAGAGCATCAGACTTTTAACCTGAGAGTCCAGGGTTTAAGTCCCTGTTCTGGCAAAAAAGTTTCAGAGGCAATATTTAGGGTTTGAATTATGCTAGAAAATTGTGGTACAAAAAAATCTAAGAAAGAAATATTGATTCGCTTCAAAATTTTATTTTCAAAAGCTTCTAGGAGATTTTATTTGGCTAAGACCTCACTTAGAGTCTTAAGATAACTCAAACCTTTGTTGGGTATTATCTAAAAAAGACACAAGCTAATTGGTAAATATGAAAGACGTTACAGAAATTTTTAAAAGCCTTTTATGATTGTTATTAATTATATTTTATGGATATTAATACTAGCTATTCTTTTTACTCATGACTATTGAATGTGAAATCATTCTTTACCTCAAATTTTAAGGGCTACTGTGGAGATAATTAAGAATTATAAAGTAGGGCTGGTGAGATGGCTCAGCCGGTTAAGAGCACCCGACTGCTCTTCCGAAGGTGATGAGTTCAAATCCCAGCAACCACATGGTGGCTTACAACCACCCGTAACAAGATCTGACGCCCTCCTCTGGTGCGTCTGAAGTCAGCTACAGCATACTTATGAAGAATAATAAGAAATGAATCCTTGGACTGGAGAGACCAACCGGAGCAAGTGAGGCTGTCCGGAGCGAGCGGAGCCGAACGGGGATGGCCGAAGCAAACAGGGACGGCCAGAGCTAGCAGGGCCGGAGCGAGTGGGGCCGAACGGGAATGGCCAGAATGAGCGGGGCCAACCAGAGCAAGCGGAGCCGATCAGAGCAAGCCGGGCTGGCTGGAAATGAGCGGGGGCTGTATGGGGGCGGCCAGGAGCGAGTGGGGCTGGCCGGAGCGAGCAGGGTTGACCGGGAACAAGGAGAAAAAAAAAAGAATTATAAAGTAAATTCTCAGATATTAGAAAATAAAATTAAAGTTGTGTCTTAAAAACTGACAAAGTGTTAGCTTCTCATTCCAAACGGCAATAAGTTTGGTTATAATTACTCCTTAAGAGAAACAACTAAAAGTGTTATTGCCTATGTTAAAAAAATTTTTTGAGCTGGGCGCGGTGGCGCACGCCTTTAATCCCAGCACTCGGGAGGCAGAGGCAGGTGGATTTCTGAGTTCAAGGCCAGCCTGGTCTACAAAGTGAGTTCCAGGACAGCCAGGGCTATACAGAGAAACCCTGTCTCGAAAAACAAAACAACAACAACAAAAAATTTTTTTTGGTGTTTGGCATTCAGACTTATACGAATGCTGGAGCTGACTTTAATAGTGAGCCATGTGAAACAATTTAATGTTGTTCATGTGACAGAGAATTTTAATAGTTCTCTAAGATAAACAATTTTTGTCTATTAAATTTTAAATTTTAAAAACCAGGGGCAGAGAGCTACCCCCCAGGACACAAAAAATGTTGTCTTGAACTTCTGCAGACTGTTTTTAAAGATCAGTCTGTGGTGCATTGGCATTAGATTAACTACTTTCCATTAGAGTATTAATGAACAGGGTCAAAAGACTCTATAAAAAATCTATATATATAGAGAGAGTCTAGGTTTTTCTCCACACCATATTGTAGAAACTGACAAGAAGAATTCATCCAACAACTACTGACACGTAAGTTCTTTACTGCCCTGATTGCTACCTCAAGAAGACTGAATGGAGCATATACTTTTAACTTTCAACTGGTCCCAGTTGAGAAAGGCTCAAAGGCCTTACTTTATAAGTGTTTTAACTTTATGGGACAGAGTACATGAGAAAATGTGGAACTTAACTTTAAAATCTTGCTAATAAGAAGTAGTTATCATGATTTTTCGGAGTCCTTCAATGTGACCAGTTAGTCTTACAATCTTAAACTGGTCTGGCAATTATTCTTATATAAAATTCTCCTATTAAGATTGTTTTAAAGGATTTTTCAGCCATTAAGGTTAACTTGGAACTTAAATCTTTTCTATACATTCTTATGTGCCATAAGGAGTTAGTTATCTTGTAGACCTCATACCCCCTATTAATTAAAACATTGGGACAATGGGGCCTACATATTGCCACAGAGAAGGTTCAAATTTCAGAAATAGGCTCCTTTCTAGGAACAGCTATTTGTCCAGAAAAAATAGTTCCTCAAAATTAGAGATTCGTAGAGACCATTTACATACTTTAAATGATTTTCAGAAATTATTAGGAGATATAAATTGGTTAAGACCTTTCCTAAAAATTCCATCAGCAGAATTAAAACCTTTATTTGACATTCTAGAAGGGGACACACATATCTCTTCGCCTAGAGCCTTAACACCTGAAGCTAATAGAGCCCTTCAAATAGTGGAAAAGGCCTTACAAAGTGCACAGTTACAAAGAATAAATGAGAATCAGACATTCGACTTATGTGTCTTTAAAACCAGACACTTACCCACAGCAGTACTATGGCAAGAGGGACCCCTCTTGTGGATTCACCCTAATGCCTCTCCTGCAAAAATTATTGAATGGTATCCAGATGCTATTGCTCAGCTTTCTCTTCGTGGTTTAAAAGCAGCTATTACTCACTTTGGCAGAGAACCACAGAAGTTGATCGTGCCCTATACTGCCCATCAAGTTCAGGTTTTATCGGCTACTTCAGACAATTGGACGGTTTTACTTACCTCCTTTAGTGGTAAGGTAGACAACCACTATCCAAAACATCCTATTTTACAATTTGCTTTAACACAGGCTGCAGTGAATTCCAAAATTAAAGGAGGATTAATGCTGGTAAATCAGCGCATAGATTTGGTGCAAGAACAAATTGATACGTTGTGGCAGTTGGCCCAGCTGGGTTGTGAACGCAAGTTAACAGGCCTGTGTATCACCTCCATTCAATATGAAAATTTTACATATGCAGCTAACTTGTCTAAGGTTTTGTCTAGACATTTATTACAGAATTGGACTGCTGGTTTTGACGATGCCCTCCGAGGACTGCAATTTGCCATTACTCAAGTTAAATCTACACGCCTGGACCTGTCAATGACGGAAGGCTTTTCCACATGGATCTCATCGGCCTTTTCTTACTTTAAGGAATGGGTGGGAGTGGGACTTTTTGCTATTATTTTTGGATGCGGTGTCTTATTTTTACTATGGATGGTTTGCAGGCTAAAATCTCAACAAAAACATGACAAGGTGGTGATTGCTCAGGCACTTGCTGCATTGGAGCAAGGTGCGGCGCGCCTCCCTGCTTCCTCCGTCGACCAGCAAGAAAGACACGCCACCACCGGAATCTTCTCTGTCAGCTTTATTCTGGAGCGCCTTGCTTGTAGTTCCCAGGACCCTGGACAGCAGCAGAGCTGCTGCTTTTATACACTCCCAGGGAAGGGGGAGGGGTATCATAGTGGTTGCTGATTGGTGCACCAAGCCATACCTCATTTGCATGTGGCCCATTCATTGGTGCCACAAGCCACATCCATTAGCATATTTTCCCTACATTGGTACTACAAGCAGTGCCTCATTAGCATATTTTCCCTTCGGGAGGGGCTACTGCCTCAGGAGGCCTGAGGAGAGAGCTGCACATGCGCACTAGGCTCTCCTCCCTGTCAGCCTCCCGGCCCTGTGCCATCTTGTAATGGGGCGGAGCTGCAGGCTTTCCCGGAGCCGCAGGCCTGCCTGGAGCCGCACGGCCTTCCCGGAGCTCCGGCGGCTTTGCCGCTCGGGCGGCGGCTTTCGCCGCCTCGGTCGGGGCTCGGGCGGCGGCTTTCACTTCCTGCCTCGGTCGGCAGGGCTCGGGCGGCGGCTTTCACCGCCTTCCTCGGTCGGCGGGGCTCGGGCGGCGGCTTTCGCCGCCTGCCGCGGTTGGCGGGGCTTGGGCGGCGGCTTTCGCCGCCTGCCTCGGCGGGGCTCGGGGATCCCCGGAGGCGGAGCCTCTCAGAGCCCGGGGATCCCCGGAGGCGGGGCCTCTCGGAGCCCGGGGATCCCCGGAGGCGGGGCCTCTCGGAGCCCCGGGCTTCTCGGAGGCGTTTGCTGGGGAGGCCCAGGTGCGGCTTCCTACAGCAAGGAACTGCTCCAGATATTTGGCTCTCTATGTTAAGGAAATAAGAATAATAACAGGTCATGGCACTCACCCTAGAATAATTTTGCAGATAAGGATTGTTGCTTGGTTGCTCTATGGAAACATATGCTAGACCAACCTAAGACAGGGATCTATTGGTGAATACTTTTCCCAGTGACGGGTAAGGCTAGCAATGGATGTCCATAGTAACCTAGTCAGTTGTTCCTTAGCCCCTGCACACCAGAGGACTTAGTTCCATTGCACCTGGTGGGGTAAGGAAGACATGTTTATAAGCCTTTGATCGCTTAGGCCCCCAACAATAGGACCTTAGCCAAATCAGGCCTTGTTAGTATAAGCAACATCCAAGCATTGCAATGTCTAGGCCAGACCTTGTTCCAACAAAACAAAAAGGGCACAATACGTAAGTACACTGTAGCTGTCTTCAGACACTCCAGAAGAGGGAGCCAGATCGGATGGTTGTGAGCCACCATGTGGTTGCTGGGATTTGAACTTATCACCTTTGGAAGAGCAGTCGGGTGCTCTTACCCGCTGAGCCATCTCACCAGCCCCTTTTCTTTCTTTTTAAAACTATTTTTTAGGGGCTGGAGAGATGGCTCAGCGGGTAAGAGCACCCGACTGCTCTTCCAGAGGTCCTGAGTTCCATTCCCAACAACCACATACATGGTGGCTCACAATCATCTGTAATGGAATCTGATGCCCTCTTCTGGTGTATCTGAAGACAGCTACAGTGTACTCATATACATAAAATAAACATTAAGACACCGAACTTGTCTATTTTTTCAACTTTAAATCTATATATGCATGCCAGAAGAGGGCATCAGATCACATTATAGGTGGTAAGCTACTAAGTGGTTGCTGGGAATTGAACTCAGGACCTCTGGAAAGGTACCCAATGACTTTAACCACTGAACCACCTCTCCAAGTCCCCTCTCCCCCCCCCCCCCTTTTTTTTTTTTTTTCGAGACAGGGTTTCTCTGTGTAGCACTGGCTGTCCTGGAACTCACTTTGTAGACCAGGCTGGCCTCGAACTCAGAAATCCGCCTGCCTCTGCCTCCCGAGTGCTGGGATTAAAGGCGTGCGCCACCACGCCTGGCTTTTTTTTTTTTTTTTTTTTTTTTTTTTTTTTTTTTTTTTTTGATACAGTGTCTTTCTATGTAGCCCTGGCTGGCCTGGTACTCAATAGATAGACTAGGCTAGCCTTGAATTCTCAGAAATTACCTGCTTCTGCCTCCCTAGTGCTGGGATCAAAGGTGTGTGCCACCATGGTCAGTTCTTATCTTTCAAACATCTTTTATTTTTATGTTTAGCTTACTTTCTGAGGTTAGAGGTGGTTGTTGAGAGTCTTCTTCCTCCTCCTCCTCCTCTTCTCCCTCCTCCTCCCCCTCTTCCTTCTGCCTTCTTGGTGTTCTGCCTGCATTTTGTCTCTGTGAAGGTGTCAGATGTTCTGGAACTGGAGTCACAACTGCCATGTGCTCTTAACTGTTGAGCCATCTCTCCAGCCCCAAGACTCCTCTTCTATTATTATTTGTCTTCTTTCTTTGAGGCAGAGCCTCCTCTTAAACTACACACACACACACACACACACACACACACACACACACACACGTATATATTAGTAAACTCCAGAGATCCTCTGGTCTCTATTCCTAACACCCAACACCTCTGGAATTACAGGTGTGGGCTGGATCATGACAGGCTTGGTACATGGGTACAAGAAACCTAACTCATGTCCTCCAGGTTATACACAAGTGCTCTTAACTACCAAGTCATCCATGGCTGTCAACTTAGCTTATGACTCCATTCAATTTCTTGGCCATTCATGAACACAGCACTCACCAACACTTCAGGCAAACAGGTATGAGCTATGGGCATCTTTGTTTCTTAGCTCTCCTGTGTCACCTTCGGTGATGGGAAGAGCATGCGTCTTGGGTTAGCTTTTTTCCTGGGTTGTGGAGAGTCTCTCCCTCTCCTTGGAACCTATGTTGTTTATACTTTGCTTTGGACGGGGTTCTGAGGATTTCACACTATATCTTATCTGGGTTTTTGTTCTGAAAATGGACTACACAGCCTGAACTGGCTTTGAACTCAAGATCCTCCTGCCTCAACCTGCTGAGTGCTAGGCTCACAGGGGAGTGACGGTAACACTGTTCCAGGTTCTTTGACCCAGAGAAGTCAGAAACTTCCTTTCTCCTTTTTGGGGATTATCAGGTCTTTCTGTGGGTTATCTCACTGGCTAGAAACACCCATCTATAGCTCTAAGGGAAGGGAAGGGAAGGGAAGGGAAGGGAAGGGAAGGGAAGGGAAGGGAAGGGAAGGAAAGGAAAGGAAAGGAAAGGAAAGGAAAGGAAAGGAAAGGAAAGGAAAGAGCCAGGAGTGGTACAATGATCCATGTCATCGTTAATCCCAGAACTCAGGAGGCAGAGGCAGGGTGATCTCTATGAGTTCCAGGCCAGCTTGGTTTATAGAGTGAGTTCCAGGACAGTCAGAGCTACACAGAGAGACCTTGTTCCTAAAAACTAAATAACATAAGTAAATAAAAGACTCCAGTTGGGGGGCTGGTGAGATGGCTCAGAGGGTAAGAGCACCCGACTGCTCTTCCAAAGGTGATAAGTTCAAATCCCAGCAACCACATGGTGTGTCTGAAGTCAGCTACAGCGTACTTATGAAGAATAATAAGAAAACGAATCCTTGGACTGGAGAGACCAACAGGAGTGAGCGGGGCTGTCCGGAGCGAGCGGAGCCAAACAGGGATGGCTGGAGGGAGCAGGGATGGCCGAAGTGAGCGGGGACAGCGGGAGCGAGTAGGGCCAACCGGAGCAAGCTGAGCCGATCGGAGTGAGAGGGGCTGGCCGGCCGGAGCCAGTGGGGTTGACAGGAACAAGGGGAAAAAAAAAAAGACTACATTGGAAGATGGTAGAACTGAGAGCCTCTTTCCTCAAGGAGGATCCAAACGTCCTCTTTGCTCTGCTTCTTAGACAATCCTCCTCCCATCATCTCTATCCTGATACTCGCAGGCAGTTCTTTGACCGAGAAGTTGAATTTCTGTGCTGAAGTGTTGTTCTATTTTAGCTCACATCTTTTCTCTACAATTTCTGTCTGTCCACAGAGCAGCCATTTGTGTGTGGTGGTGGGGTTTTTCACATTTATTTACTTTGTGTGTGTTTGTATTCGAGTATTCATGTACCACAGTGCACACATAACACCCAGAGGACAACTTTGAGTCAGTTCTTGCCTTCTGCTTTTTGGGTCTCAGGGATCAAACTCAGGTTGTCAGGCTTAGCGGTAAATGTCTTTACCTACTGAGCTATCATCTTGCTACCCTTGGATTAGATTTTTGAGGCAGAGTCTCATGTAGCCCAGGCTGGCCCCAAACTCACTAAGTAGCTGAGGTTGACCCTGATCAGTCTTTCTGCTTCTACTTCCCAAACTCTGGGATTACAGGCCTGTACTACCACACCAGGCTAGCTGCTTTGTGCACGGCTCAGGAATGGCTCAAGACTGGTTCTATGTGGTTAGTGCTGCAGTCCTTGTCCTTAGCTGTAAATGTCCTTAGAGTAGTGTGAGGGTGAGGGAATGGTCTCCATGAAGTCACACTGCCACCTTTGTAATATCTGTCTGAGAGAAAGAGAGAGAGAGAGAGAGAGAGAGAGAGAGAGAGAGAGAGAGAGGATGAATGGAGGTCAGAGGACAACTTGCAGGAGCTAGTCTTCTCCTGCCACATTTACATGGGTTCTGGGAATTAAACTCAAGTTGACAGATCTATGTGGCAGGCACCTTTACTGAGCCATCTTGCTGAGCCTATACTTTCCTTTTTGAGACAGGGTCTCAAATAGCCCAGGCTGGCTTCAAACTTGCTAAACAGGATCAGCTCAAGGATGACCTGCACTTTCCAGTGCAGCTGGTTTTCTAATCCTTTTAATAGTCAGAACGTGGCTAGGGGTCCTCTTCTCTGTATTGCTGTGATTACAAGTGTGTTACAGCATGCCAGGTCTTATCTTTTAGAATATTTCCAAGCAAGCATTAAAACAGACCATAATCAGTTCTTACCAGTAGAAGGGGCCCCACAAAATGTGTGCATGAATCAGGCTCAGTATATCGCATTTTTTGGTACTGTGCAGAAGTAGACATGAACAGATGGCATGCAAGGCTGGAGAATGGAGCAGATCCCCGAAGTACATCCTCTCTTTTTGGCAAGAGGCTTCTGGGGTGTCCCTTTCCTGAACCCAGACGTAGTCTACCTGTTTCCTTTGTCTTCAGACTCAGACCTTTTCACTGGCATTCCCCTGGGACTTGACCTGGCATCTTTTTTTTTTTTCCCTTGTTCCGGTCATCCCTGCTTGCTCCGGTCCGCCCCACTCGTTCCAGTTGACCTGGCATCTTAAAACGATTCCTTCATGAAGCCACCTTGGACCTGCCTGTACATTGAGGCCACAATCTACCTATTTTGGGGCTTACAGATTCAACTGCATTTTAGAGTATATAAGCAGCAGTTCAACATTTCTAGGGTCTTAAAATCAATTCTGTCTTAGTATCTCTTGGCCAGAGACTGTTTCCAGGACCATCTGGACTCCCTGAAGTCTCTGCCAATAAGACAGCAGGAAACTCCAGGCCAGTCCATGCTGACCAGCCTTAGGATACCAGTGTGGCTTCCTGGGATAGCTTCCACTCTCCTGGTTAGCCACCAGTCTTAGTCTGTTCTGTTGCTTCACAAAATCCTTAAATGGAACTGTTTGGTTCCTCCAGGAGTACAGGAAGAAAACAGCGAGGAGGAGTGAGGAGAGAAAGCCTGATGCAGAAAAGGGGAAGGAAATGAGTGATGCTGAGGGAGGAGGGAAACAGCAAACGGCAACCACACAGCAATTAACGGCAGGCAGCGGGAGTGGGAGGGTGGGAGGAAGGAGGAAGACAGAGTCCTGCACATCATATTAACCTGAGTTCCTAGTTAACCTGAGTTCCTAGTTAACATTTTATAGTGACCTATCAAATATGCACAAGGAAATAAGCTGGCAAACTCGCAGCTTTAATTAACGATAGAGCCCAGTGTTTCCAAGTTCTCCATCTCCACGGAGAACTTCAGGCTGCTTTCCCAAGTCTTTCCCTTGTCTCTGAAACACAGTCTGTGATAGCTATTCCCAGTTGTCAATTTGACTATATCTGAATGAGCTATAATCCAGAAATGGAGGGCACACCTGTGATCCACACCTTGAGGCTGGAAGACACAGGCTTTTGATCCAGATCTTGAGGCATAGTGGCCATGAAAAGGTGATACATGCCTTTAATCCCAGGAGACAGAGGCAAGCAGATCTCTGAGCTCAAGGTCAGCCTGGGACAGAGCAAGTTCCAAGTAAAGAGCGGCTTAGGTCCAGGCATGGTGGTATACACCTTTAATCCGATCCATAGCTTCTGCTGGAGGCCTACATAAAAACAATGGAGGAAGGAAAGCCTGCTCTTTCTTGGCCTGCTTGCACTTACTTGCCAGCACATCTGTTGGCACCTACTACATCACGATTCCATCTTATGAAGAAGACCAGCTGAAAAACCTAGGCTACTAGAATAGATTCTTAGTGTTCCCATCCACAGCTGCCCACTGTTGGGTTAGTTGGACTGCAAACTATAAGTCATTACAATAAGTTTTCTTTCTTTTTTTTTTTTAAGATTTATTTTATTTATTATATGTAAGTACACTGTAGCTGTCTTCAGACACTCCAGAAGAGGGAGCCAGATCTTGTTACGGATGGTTGTGAGCCACCATGTGGTTGCTGGGATTTGAACTTATCACCTTTGGAAGAGCAGTCGGGTGCTCTTACACGCTGAGCCATCTCACCAGCCCACAATAAGTTTTCTTAATCTACAGAGACATTCCATAATTTCTGAAACTCTAGAGAACCCTGACTAATACACGGTCCTTTGTCTGAATTAGGAGGTAAGTAGAACTCAGTGGCTTCCATTCCCTCCTCCCCACCCCAGCAGAAGATCCCCTATACCACTGTGGCTGAGAGTCAACAGTTTCTTTGAGGGCAGTTCAGTGTATTGTGCTCTCTCTCTCTCTCTCTCTCTCTCTCTCTCTCTCTCTTTCATTTTTCCAGATCTTCTTTCAGTCTCGTTGACTCTGGACATGTCAGTAAACTTTTCCAGATAGTTTAATCGGCTATGGGATGGAGACACTTTTCTAGGCTTTCTCTAGAACACTGCAAATATGAAATGAGTTTTCACTTATAAAAGGCTTTTGAAAACTTGAAGTGGTGAGTGGCTGGTGTCTGTAACCTCAGCATTTGGGAGATCAGGGCAGGAGGCATAAACTAGAGCCCATTTTAGGCTACAGAGGGAGTTCCAAACTAGCCTAGGCTACTGAGTTATGTAGGGAGATCTGTCTCAAAACAAACAAACAAACAAACAAAAAAGAATTCTGCATCATGTAAACTACAGTGTGAGTATTCTTTGTGAAAGCTGTAAGCAGGATTGAATTGGTTGCCATATCACTCACTGTTGGCATCAGGACATCCCAAACCTATGATATCACATAGGTGGCAGCGCAACCTGCAGACCGGTTGCCAAGACAACAGGCACCATATTCCCAGTATTCACTTGGCTCACCTCCCACCCTTACTTCTGTTATGTCATTTTCCATATAAATAAGGAGAACACCTCTTCCTCACTCTTTCCTTCTCTCTCTCTCTCTCTCTCTCTCTCTTTCTCTCTCTCATCCTTTCTTTCTTTCTTTTTTTTTTAAAAAGATTTATTTTATTATATGTAAGTACACTGTAGCTGTCCTCAGACACTCCAGAAGAAGGAGCCAGATCTTGTTACGGATGGTTGTGAGCCACCATGTGGTTGCTGGGATTTGAACTTATCACCTTCGGAAGAGCAGGCGGGTGCTCTTACCCGCTGAGCCATTTCACCAGCCCCCTCATCCTTTCTTTCTTTCTCCTCTCTCTCCCTCTTCTCTCTCTGCCACTACTTTGTCTCTCTGTTCCAATAAAACCTCTTCCACATAGAACTGCTCTGGCCTAGTTTGCTGTTGAGATGCTACCCGCCATTCTAACACACCACTCACTTTCCATTCCTTAGTGTGATTGTCAGAACAGGTGCTGTTACTATGCATGATGGTTTGAATGAGACTGGAACCATGAGATCATGGCTTTGAATTCTTGATTCCCAGCTGGTGCAACTGTAAGGGAAGGACTAAGCGGTGTAACCTTTGGGCTGGAGAGATGGCTTGGTGGTCAAGAGCACTGACTGGTCTTCAAGAGGTCTTGAGTTTAATGACCAGCAACCACGTGGTGGCTCAACCATTTGTAATGGGATCTGATGCCCTCTTCTGGTGCATCTGAAGACAGCTACAGTGTACTTATAATAAAATAAATAAATAAATAAATAAATAAATATGAACTTATGGTAAGCACTCTCAATCAAACCAGCACAGTAGTGTGGTGTGGTGTGGTGTGGTGTGGTGTGGTGTGGTGTGGTGTGGTGTGGTGTGGTGTGTGAGTGTGTGTGTGTGTGTGTGTGTGTAGGAAGCACTTCATCGTGTTGTATCAATAAGTAGTGAAGCAGCAGGAATGGTTTTCTATCTGACGACGGTCAGGTCATTCTAACCCAACAGGAGACAGGAAAAGCAAAGATGACTAAAGGAAGAGAACAGACTTTTGGTAGTAATCTAAGGATCAAAGTCTACACAGGCAAAACAGTGATGAAGAGGATATGAGATGCAGTCTAAATCTCAAGAGGTGAAGGTCTGGGGACTGGTGAGATGGCTCAGTGGTTAAGAGCACTGACTGCTCTTCTGAAGGTCCTGAGTTCAAATCCCACAACCACATGGTGGCTCACAACCATATGTAATGAGATCTGACACCCTCTTCTGGAGTGTCTGAAGACAGCTACAGTGTACTTATTTATAATAATAAATAAATCTTAAAAAAAAAAAGATGTGAAGGTCTGGGTTTAGTTTGGTACCAAAAGATATTATAGTATCTTTAGAGGGTGGGGTGGAGTTTCAGAATTATATGGAACCTTCTTGAAAAGAATTGCAGAAGCCTTAGGTTGGATACTCTTATATAGCTTCACTTTGTGGCCAGTTATATGGTGGGTACCTGTGGCTAGAAACAGTGATAGGCTGACAAGGAGACCTGCTTGCTCCATTAGGAGAGATGTGTAATGATGTTAAAAGCCCTGTAACAGCCACGAGCCTTCAACACAATGGTTTTTCTTTTTTTTTTTTTTTTTTCCTTGTTCCGGTCAACACCCCGCTCCCTCGACCCCGCTTGCTCTGATTGGCTCCGCTTGCTGTCCCGTTCATCCCACTCGCTCTGGACAGCCCCACTCGCTACGGACAGCCCCGCTCACTCCGGTTGGTCTCTCCAGTCCAAGGATTTGTTTCTTATTATTCTTCATAAGTACGCTGTAGCTGAGTTCAGACGCACCAGAGGAGGGCGTCAGATCTCATTACGGGTGGTTGTAACTTGGGGATTTGAACTCATCACCTTCGGAAGAGCAGTCGGGTGCTCTTACCCACTGAGCCATCTCACCAGCCCCTTTTTTTTTTTTAAGTTATGGGGGTTTTTTGTTTGTTTGTTTTTGTTTTTTTAAAGATTTATTTATTATATGTAAGCACACTGTAGCTGTCTTCAGCCACTCCAGAAGAGGACATCAGATTTTGTTACGGATGGTTGTGAGCCACCATGTGGTTGCTGGGATTTGAACTTGGGACCTTCGGAAGAGCAGTCAGTGCTCTTAACCACTGAGCTATCTCGCCAGCCCAACACAATGGTTTTTCACAATTCAAATTGACTTTTTAATTTTTTTTTTAATTTAAACTTTTTATTACATTTCCATTATCCTTTGTGTGTTTATCTATTGGGTGAGGGCAGTGTGTGAAGTTTGCATGTGTGAGAGTCAGAGGACAACTTGCAAGAGTTGGTTTTTCTCACGTGGGTCACAGGAATTGAACTCAAGTCATCAGGTTTGGTAGCAAGAACATTTACCCACTAAGCCACCTCTGTGGCCCTAAATTCACTTTGTCAGTATCAGGCATATTTAATCCTTCTGAGCCATGGCTCAGTTCCATGAGAAAAACTATAGACTTCTCTTCCCAGAAAAGGATCCAACATTACCAGTAGGCACTCCCCTGAAATTTGTTGCAGAGAAGGAAAAACAGGATACACCCATCAGTCTGGATGGACTCCTGTGGGCTCTCAATCTGTCTCTTCCTTTCACTGTGGGGCACCAGGCTTCCCTCCACACCTACTGAGAGCACTTGAGGGATGCCTGCCCGAGCAGTGCTCCAACTCCTAGCTCCATAGGTATTTGTAAAATGTTACCATTTCTCTCCTCTGGCAGCTCCCCACTAAGGTTAGTGTGAGGATCAAGTTCATGGCTCAGGATGGAGAGGAAAGGATAGGGAAGGGAGGCTATGCATTGAATACACTTCCAAAAGCACATGATTTTCTGCAGCACACAGTGCTGGTGCCTGTGCCACCAGGAGAGGTGGTGACAGCCTCCTCCCATTTCAGAAACAGCTCCCAGAGTCATCTGTAGGCGGATTCACATGACACATCCTTAAACTGACGCCATTCTGTGCTGTTTGCTCCCCGGTCACATCTCAGCAACAAAGGCTTGTTAAGATTCTAAGTTTGATTCCCGATTGGTTGTTTACATGAACATGCAGGCTGCCCCGCCTGGTATCTGAGCTAGGATTGATCCTTTTGAGTCATGAAACCTCACAAGTCCTGCGTATGTGAACAAGTGAACTGGAATACCTCAAGGGAGTTATTGTTAAGTTGGCTGTTTGTCACCATATTTTAATCTAAAAAATGTTAGTAGGTATTACTGGAGGAAGTTATAGCGATGATGCAGATTTGCCTGCAAACTGTTCTGACCTCAATCTTTCTTTTCCAGTTGTTGTTTTCTTGAGTGATGTGTCTGTATAGGAGCATTTCAACTCTCTCATGTCACTGTTTTTCTGTTCTCATTCCTCTCAGAATCTTTGCCAACATACCACTGACATTTGAGAAAGAGAATAGAGCAGTTTGGCTTTTTACTTGCAAAGCCTTCTGTTTCCGTAGTGACGTAAATAATTATGGAATATATCAAGAGTCTTCTTTAGAAGATGTGGGTTTCTTTGGTTTTTGGTTTTTTTCGAGACAGGGTTTCTCTGTGTAGCCCTGGCTGTCCTGGAACTCACTTTGTAGACCAGGCTGGCCTCGAACTCAGAAATCTGTCTGCCTCTGCCTCCCAAGTGATGGGATTAAAGGCGTGCGCCACCATGCCCGGCTTCTTTGTTTGCTTTTGAGATGGGGTTTTGCTTTGTAGCCCAGGCTGGCCTGGAAGCTGAAGTGTCCTGCTTCAGCCTGTAAAGTGCTGGTATTGCAGCTGTGTGCCAACAAATGAAGGCCAGATCAGGCTTTGAAAAGATGGGTTTGTTACCTATGGGCAGGGCTACAAGAGCAGCCTGAGAAAGATCTATTATATGAAATTTGATTCAAATATACAAATATATGAAATTCTTTTTTCTTTTCTTATTTTCTGTGTATGGGTGCCTTGCCTGCTTGTGTATCTGCGTACCACTTTGTACAGTGCCCGTGGGAACCTGAGGAGGTATCCCCTCAGTATAGTACAGATCCCCTGAAACTGTAGTTATAGATGATCATTAACTCTGGAGTGGACGCTGGGAATCAAGACCACCCCCCAACCCCCCACTTCTCAGGAAGAGCAGCCAGTGCTCCTAAATGCTGAGCCATCTCTCCAATACCATTCTTTTTTAAACTCACTTTATTTAAATTAACTAATTAATTTTGGTTTTGAAACTGGCTCTCAATGTGTATTGTATTAATATTGTTTTCTTAGAAAATGTCTTAGTTAGGTTTTTACTTCTGTAAATAGACAGCATGACCAAGGAAACTCTTTTTTAAAAAGAATTATTAAAATTTAATTACACACACACACACACACACACACACACACATATGTATGTGTATATATATATGTGTGTATGTGTCTTAGTCAGAGTTTCTATTCCTGCACAAACATCATGACCAAGAAGCAAGTTGGGGAGGAAAGGGTTTATTCAGCTTACACTTCCATACTGCTGTTCATCACCAAGGGAAGTCAGGACTGGAACTCAAGCAGGTCAGGAAGCAGGAGCAGATGCAGAAGCCATGGAGGGATGTTACTTACTGGCTTGCTTCCCCTGGCTTGCTCAGCCTGCTCTCTTGTAGAACCCAAGACTGCCAGCCCAGAGATGATCCCACCCACAAGGGGCCTTCCCCCCTTGATCACTAATTAAGAAAATACTCCACAGCTGGATCTCATGGCGGTACTTCCCCAACTGAAGCTCCTTTCTCTGTGATAACCCAGTTGTGTCAAGTTGACACAAAAACTAGCCAGTACAGTATGTATCTATATGTATCTATATGTATATGTGTGTGTGTGTGTGTGTGTGTGTGTGTGTGTGTGTGTATGTCTTCAGACATACCAGAAGAAGGCATCAGATCCTGAAAAGGTCATCTCAGGAACTTTGAGAAACACTGCCCCCCCCCAAGAACTTTTCATGAAACACTGCCCCCCCCAAGAGAGAGGCTAATTAGCATTTCTCAGATCACAAGAGGGAACTGACCTGAGGGTGGGGACACATTCTGCAGGACTGGCCTTGCTCATCTTCAGACAATGGAAGTCCTTGTCACCTCATTCCGTAAAGACCAATCCATTTAAAGGGTGCACTGTTCCGCCAATCATATTGTATCTAGTTGCTTTTGCTCTGTTCTGCCCTGAAAACCATAAGAACTCCCGAACTGGTGCTGTGGTTGCTCCTTCTCCTGAGGGTCTGGCACGACCCCAGTGCACTGGAACAATTAATTCCTCTTGCTTTTTGCATCGATCCCGGCTCTACTAGGTTCGCTCAAGGGGGTCCCTGATAAGCTAAGGCTCCCCGGAGTCTTACAATCCCATGGTTGTGAGCTACCATGTGCTTGCTGGGATTTGAATTCAGGACCTTTGGAAGAGCAGTCAGTGCTCTTAACCACTTGAGCCATCTCTCCAGTCCCAAGGCAATTTTTTTTTCTTATTTACATTTCAAATGTTTTCCCCTTTCCAGATCGCTCCTTCGGAAACCACCTATCCCATCCCCCTCCTCCCCTGCCTCTATGATGGTGCTCCCCCACCCACTCTGGTCTTCCCTCCCTGGCATTCCCCTACACTGGGACATCGAACACCCTCAGGGCTAAGGGCCTCTCCTCCCACTGATATCCAACAAGGCCATCCTCTGCCACATATGCGCCCATAGCCATGGGTGCCTCCATGTGTACTCTTTAGTTGGAGGTCCAGTCCCTGGGAGCTCTGGGGGGAGGGGTCTGGCTGGTTGACACTGTTGCTTCCTCCATGAGGCTGTCCCTCGCACAGTCTGCGAAAGGCAACTCTTTTTTTTTTTTTTAAAGATTTATTTTATTTATTATATGTGAGTACACTGTAGCTGTCTTCAGACACTCCAGAAGAGGGAGCCAGATCTTGTTACGGATGGTTGTGAGCCACCATGTGGCTGCTGGGATTTGAACTTATCACCTTGGGAAGAGCAGTAGGGTGCTCTTACCCGTTGAGCCATCCCACCAGGCCGAAAGGCAACTCTTTTTTTTTTAAAGATTTATTTATTTATTATATGTAAGTACACTGTAGCTGTCTTCAGACACACCAGAGGAGGGTGTCAGATCTCATTACAGATGGTTGTGAGCTACCATGTGGTTGTTGGGATTTGAACTCAGGACCTTTGGAAGAGCAGTCAGTGCTCTTACCTGCTGAGCCATCTCGCCAGCCCCGAAAGGCAACTCTTATAAGGACAACATTTAATTGGGGCTGGCTTACGGTTCAGAGGTTCAGTCCATTATCATCAAGGTGGGAACATGGCAGAATCCAGGCAGGCATGGTGCAGGAGAAGCTGAGAGATCTACATTTTTATCTGAAGGCTGCTAGCAGAATACTGACCTTCCTCCCTCCCCACCAGACAGGGTTTCTCTGTGTAGCCCTGGCTGTCCTGGAACTCATTTTGTAGACCAGACTGGCCTTGAACTCAGAAATCCACCTGTCTCTGTGCTGGAATTAAAGGCATGTGACACCACTGCCCAGCTCAGGATGTGGGTCTTAAAGCCCACACCCACAATGACACACATACTCCCACAAAGCCACACCTACTCCAACAGGGTCACACCTACTAATAGTTCCACTCCCTGGGTCAAGCATATACAAACCATCACAAAAACTATTCTTTTACTTCGTTTCTTCCCTCCTTTTTTTTTTATTTTCTCGAGACAGGGTTTCTCTGTGTAGCCCTGGCTGTCCTGGAACTCACTTTGTAGACCAGGCTGGCCTTGAACTCAGAAATCTGCTTGCCTCTGCCTCCCAAGTGCTGGGATTAAAGGCGTGCGCCACCACCGCCCAGTCATTTCTTCCTTTCATATGAGCATGTGTGTATCTGCTTTTGTGTGTGTGTGTGTGTGTGTGTGTGTGTGTGTGTGTGTAGGTCAGAGGACAACTTGCAGAAGTCAGTTCTCATCTTCCACCTTGCTGAGGTCTTTTATTACTCTGGTGGACTGAGTACTCTAGGCTAGCTGGTTGAAGTGTTTCTGGGCAGTATCTGCCTCCCATCTGTAGGAGTAATAGGATCACAGAGTCACACTACTGCACTGGCTTTTATATGTGGTTTCCTGGGACATACCTCAGATGGTCAGGGTTCTGTGCCTAGTGCCTTTATGTGTGCAGACATCTCTCTGGCTATTTATTTATTTATTTATTCATTCAATTTGAGACGACAGGGCCTCACTATGTAGTCCTAGATGTCCTAAAACTCGCTCTCTACACCAGACTGTCCTCAGATTCACCCAGATCTTTCTGCCTCTGCCTCTTGAGTTCTGGGATAAAAGACATGTGCCACAACATCTGGATGACTTCCTTTGAGACAGGGTCTCGCTTGATGGTTCAGGCTAGCCCTGAACTCACATTTCCTTCCTTCACCTGCCAAGTGCTGGGATTTTAGATACAAATCACAATTTTAAGTGAAAGAATCCCTAAAGATAGAAAGATAGGATCCTCCAACTTTTAGATCCTCCTGCTTCTGCCTTTCAGTGCTGGACCTAGCTCCAAGCCCAGTTCTTTTTGTATGTGTGTGAACACTTGTGTGTATGTCAGGGGTGAGAGTGCATGCTTGTGCCTGTACATGTAGAGGCCAGAGGTGAAGTCCAATGTCCTTTTAACAATCTCTACCTTTCCTTCTGAGACAGGGTTTGTCACAGAACCTGGAGGAGCTTCTTTTCTGCCAGACTGGCTGGCCAGCAAGTCCTAGGAACTTGCTTATTTCTGTGTCCCCAGCACAGAGGTTACAGGTGTGTGTTTCGACCCTGGTCCTGGGAATCCAAACTCAAGTCCTTTATCCACCAAGCCACCTCCCCAACTGTGAGGTCTAGATCCACCAGCGCACTCTTTCTTTCTTTCTTTCTTTCTGTCTTTCTTTCTTTCTTTCTTTCTTTCTTTCTTTCTTTCTTTCTTTCTTTGATAAAGTTTTGTGTACCCCAGGCTAAGCTTGAACTCAATATGTGGCCCAGAATCAACTTGGAGTCAATACCCTGCCTGCAACTTCCAAGTCCTTTGGATTATAGCTATGCTCTCCCATGCCTGGCTATGACTCAGTTCTAAGGTCATTAACAGCCTAGTGTGGTGACACCTGCCTTTAATCTCAGCACTTAGTAGGCAGAGGCAGGTGGATCTTTGTGAGTTTGTGGCCAACCTGGTCTACAAAGCAAGTCCAGGGCAGCCAGGACTATTAAACAGAGAAACCGTGTCTCAAAAAAACCAACCAACCAACCAACCAACCAACCAACAAATAAAACAAGCACCTATGTTCCCAATGTGGTGGCACATGCCTTTAACCCCAGCACTTGTGAGGTAGAGGCCCACCTGTACTCCCCAGCCTGGTCTTCATGGTAATTTCAGGACAGCTAGAGCTACACTGTGAGACACTGTCTCAAAAGAAAAGAAAGCAAAAATAAAAGTAGCTTAGGTTGGCATCATGATGTTCATTAAATGTTAGGTTTCTTGCTATTACTGGGAAGACATGGACCAACCTGGACTTGAACTCCTTTCTCTAAATTATTTACATAAAAGATGCCTTCCTGGCTTGCCCCTTCTCTGCTACTCTGGGCAAAGACCCTTATTTCTGGAGTCTCCGTGGTCCACCTGCCTCTTGTTCTTGTCCTCTTTCATCCCCGCAGCAAATCTGTCTCTTGAGAGGTGTGGCCTTTACATCTCTCAAGGCTGCTTGGCTCTGGTTCCCTGTTCTCTTCCCACTCCCAGTTCCTGCTGCTTGGAAAAGGCCGCTGTGTGACATGACCTCACCCTCTTTAGGCTACTGTCCCATTTTTCCTTCCCTTTCTTGCCAAATCCTGTGCGCTTCCATGCATTCGTGACTCACTCTTGGATTATTCCTCTGCCATCTGGCTCTTCCCAACCCCCACTCCCACGGCTCTGTGGTCATCTATCTCCAGATCTGTAGAGTTTTTGTTTTGTTTTGTTTTGTTTTTTTCTTTCTTGTTTTATTTTTTAGATAAGGTGTGCTGCCTCCTACATCCTGGCTTTTTTCTTCTCTTTTTGATGAGTACTGGGGAATCCAAACGTAGGCACTCATTTTCGAGAAGCAAGCCCTTTAACCCACTGAGCCATCTCCCAGGCCTCAGCATTCCCCCTTTAAAAAAAAGGTTTATTTTATTTTAATTGATGAGTGTGTATCGGAGAGATGGCTGTGCAGTTAAGAGCATTTGTTCTTGCAGAGGATCCAGCTTTGATTCTCAACACTCATATGGTGACTCAGCCATTCATAACTCCTGTTCCGGGGGACCTGTTGCCCTCTTCAGACAATGAGCACTCATATGATTGCACAGACACACATGTTAGCAAAACACTTAAACCCATAAAATAAACTATATATATTTAAAATAATGAGAGACACTCATTTTTTTTTTCTTTAGAAGAAGCTTTTAGGGCACATGAATACAGGTATCTCTTGAGGCAATGAACTACTTGGAATCCTTAGATTCCTTGGATATTTCAGACAGTTGTGATCCACCTAATGTTGTGTGACAAAACTTTTCCGGGGAGACACAACACATAAGTCTACTCACCACAGACAGGGAACCTACAACAGACCAAAGTACAGATGCCACAAAAGTCCAACAATGAGTGTTGTGAGATCTACTTACAGGAATATGGGTAAGGTTACTTACAGGAACAGGAATGATTCAAAGACAGTTGCATCCCCAAAGGCCACCCCAACATGGGTGACAGCTCACAAAGCTGGGGACCTGGAGCACACTACACAGCCTGTAGGCAACTCAACAAGCTAGAGAGTATCCTTCCCAGGTACTCCAGTTGGTCTAATTCTCTTTTAGGCAGCTGGACTGCTCTGAGACCTTTCTTTGGAGCTTTTTGTCTTCTTGTCTGAGAAACTTTCAGCATTTATTGCTTACACTGGTAGAGAGGGGGCCTTGAGAATCTAACCAATTTCAGGGACTTCCTGAAGCTTGTGAGTTGTTTACCTTCCTACTTACAGGGTGTTTTTGTCACTCTTCTTTGCTGTGAAGACGTACCATGACAAAAGTAGCTTGGGAAGGAAATGGTTCATAATTCCATATCACTGTTCATCAAAGGAAGTCAGGACAGGGGCTCAAACAAGGCAGGAACCTGGAGTCAGAATCTGATGCAGAGGCCAGGGAGGGCTGCTGCTTACTGACTTGTTTCTCATGGCCTGCTCAGTCTGCATTATTATAGAATCTAGGACCACCAGCCCAGGGATAACACTACTCACAATAGATTGGGCCCTCCCACATCAATCATAATTAAGAAAAATATAGATTGCTTATAGCCTGATATTATGGAGTCATATTCTCAATTGAGGCTTCCTCCTCTCTGGTAACTATTACTTGTCTCAAGTTAACATAAAATAACCCAGGGCAGAAGCTTCCCTGCAGGATGGAATGTTTCCATCTCTGAGGAAACTGTTACACAACACCTGATGAGTGTTCTGAAATCCATCTTGGTCAGGTCTTCTACAACAGTAGTATGTGCTCCAGTCCCCCAGCCCTCTAGCCTTCCTGTTTTAGAGACAGCATCTCATGCATCCCAGGCTGGCCTAGACTTACCAATCTTCCTGTCTCTGCCTTCTGCATACTGGAATTACAGATGCTTACCATCATACCTGTCCAAAGAACTTTTCTTGATTTCTGATTTTTTTTTTTTTTTTGGTTTTTTCGAGACAGAGTTTCTCTGTATAGCCCTGGCTGTCCTGGAACTCACTCTGTAGACCAGGCTGGCCTTGAACTCAGAAATCCGCCTGCCTCTGCCTCCCGAGTGCTGGGATTAAAGGCATGCGCCACCACGCCCAGCTTGATTTTTTTTTTTTAAAGTCAGGGTTTCACTATATAGAGCAGGTATCCAGGGGATCACAGAGATCAGCCCAACTTGTCTCCTGGATGCTGGGATTAAATGCCTGTTCCATTAACACCTGGCTGATTTCTGATCCCTTCACCTATTGCCTAATAGTCTTGTAGCCTATTCTCTGCTGAGAATTTCTTTGCCTAGGGCATTCCCAGGCTCTATTGCTTTCTTGATGCTCTCTGATGTGATGTGGAAGAAGGTTGATGGACAGCTTTTTGTTCTCTCTATATACTCTAATATGAGCAGTGTATTTAACCACTGAGCAATATCTCCAGTCTAGAATATATATTTCTTTTTAATTTTTTTTTTGAGACAGGGTTTCTCTGTGTAGCCCTGGCTGTCCTGGAACTCACTCTGTAGACCAGGCTGGCCTCAAACTCAGAAATCTGCCTGCCTCTGCCTCCCAAGTGCTGGGATTAAAGGCATGCACCACCATGCCCGGCTTTATATATTTCTTTATAGCTTTTACTATGAACTGTAATTTTATTTATTTCCATCCTTATTGTTAGGGATTGATTTTGGGCTTTGTAGATGTTAAGCAGGTACCTCTCACCCCATTCCTTAGTTAGCTAAGACAAAACTTACTGCTTTTCTTCTTTAGACTTCACCATTTGATGATTCATCTTTGTTTTCTAGGGTCCAAAGGAAGTTTTATAGAAACATTTGAATCCTTTACTCTTTCCTAAATCCTGTATTCAATATTCTTCAAATTCTAAAGTCTTTCTGGTTCTTGTGTTCAGGCTTTAGGATTATGCCTTTAATACTCAATAAACATTTACTAATATTATAAAATTTTTGGAGGGGTGGTAGTTTGAATAAGAACAGCCCTCATAGGCTTGTTATTTGAATGCTTAGTTGCCAGGGGTTGACATTAGTTGAAAGGATTAGAAGGGTGAGGAGGTGTGGCCTTGTTGGAATAGGTGTGGCCTTGCTGGGGTGGGTGTGGCCTTGTTGGAGGAAGTGTATAACTGGGAGTGGGCTTTGAGGTTTTAAGCCCATGCTAGGCCCAGTCTCCCTGTCTCTCTGCCTATAGATCAGGATATAGCTCTTAGAT
Organism: Mus minutoides; assembly: GCA_902729485.2. Taxonomy (NCBI): domain Eukaryota; kingdom Metazoa; phylum Chordata; class Mammalia; order Rodentia; family Muridae; genus Mus; species Mus minutoides. The sequence continues at coordinate 142,233 of LR753420.1, forward strand.
ACTGTTCTAGTGCCTGCCTGCTCCCATGGTCCCTGTCACGGAGATGTGGACTAAAACTATAAGCAAGCCCCCTCAGTTAAATGTTTTTAAAATTTTTTTTGTAAAAGTTGCCTTGATCATGGTGTCTATTCACAGCAGTAGAGCATTGACCAAGAAAGAAGTTGGTACCAGGAGTGGGTTACTGCTCCAGGAGGCCTGACCATGCTGTTTGTTGGAGGAATATGGAAGAATTTGAGACTTTTGACTAAAAAGTTGTCAAAACCTCTAACTGAAGCTTGATGGGCCAACCTAGTAGGAACAAGGACTGTAGTATTGAGAACAATGTGGGCCCAGCCTAAGAAGTTTCAGGGAGAAAGAATATTAGTAACTGGCCTAGGGATTATTCTTAGAATATTTTGGCAAAGAATGTGGCTGCTGAGCCGGGCATGGTGGCACACGCCTTTAATCCCAGCACTCAGGAGGCAGAGGCAGGTGGATTTCTGAGTTTGAGGCCAGCCTGGTCTCCAAAGTGAGTTCCAGGACAGCCAGGACTATTCAGAGAAACCCTGTCTCGAAAAACTGAAAAAAAAAAAAAAAAAAAAGAATGTGGCTGCTTTTTGCCCTAGTCCTAAAAATCTGTCTGAAGCTAACTGAAGAGTTTTAGATTAATAGCCTTGGCAGAGGAGATTTCAAGGCAGCCTTGAATCCCTAATATCCCTGTCATGTGGTTTTAGTGGCACATGCCTTTAATCCCAGCACTTGGGAGGCAGAGGCAGGCGGATTTTGAGTTTGAAGCCAGCCTGGTCTACAGAGTGAGTTCCAGGACAGCCAGGGCTACACAGAGAAACCCTGTTTTCAAAAACCAAAAACCAAAAACCAAAATCCAAAAAACCAAAACCAAACCAACCAAACAAAAGCCAATGGCAGACCCAGGCTCTCTCTCTGAATGTGAAGTAGGATATAGTTCTCAGGTTCCCCTCCAGCACTCCTTCATGCTGCTATCTTCCCCTCCACAATGATATGGACTAAAGCATCTTAAACTGTAAGCAAGCTCTCAAACAAATGCTTCCCTTCATAAGAGTGGCTAGGCCATGTGTCTTTCCACAGCAATAGGACAGTGGCTAAGACAGGGGGTGAGTGTTAGGTCTGACTCTGGGGCCTTGGACACGCTAGGCAAGTCCCACTGAATTACATCCTGAGGCCCATGACATGTGTCTGATAATGTATAATTTTTGCAGATATTTGCAGAAGGGGAAGTGGTTATAACCTTGAGTCTGTAAACCTTCAGAGACTACCAAAGGAATGGAAGAGACAGTGAAAGAGTAGTACGTAACCAAAGACAAAATAGAGTCCCTTGTGTCAGGGGGGAAAGTGAACCTTTAAAAATACCGATGGCTCTAGGTACTAGGCAAGCCTTTCCTGGAACAATCACAGAATAGCCAACGCCCTCTGAATATCTCTGTGAAATGTCTCAATGCCCCAGGAGGTTGCCTAAGGTAGCACATGACTTACCTNTAACCAAAGACAAAATAGAGTCCCTTGTGTCAGGGGGGAAAGTGAACCTTTAAAAATACCGATGGCTCTAGGTACTAGGCAAGCCTTTCCTGGAACAATCACAGAATAGCCAACGCCCTCTGAATATCTCTGTGAAATGTCTCAATGCCCCAGGAGGTTGCCTAAGGTAGCACATGACTTACCTGCCCCTTCCCCCCCCTTGTCTCTTCAAGTTAGCTACCTGGGTATCTTGCTGATGTTTAAACTAGCCAATCATGTGAAACCGCGCCAACTTCCCCAACCCCCCTACCCCATTGTTATAAAAGCTCCTGATTTTCGAGCCACGAGGTCGACTCCCCTGTCCCCTGCGTGGGATACGGGTCGGGTCGTCCCGGAGCTCCGATTAAAAATCCTCATGCTTTTTGCATCAAGACAGGTCTCATGATTCGTGGGGTGCACAAACAACCCGTGTTTGAAATAGGGGTATTTCTGGTTGGATCTTACAACAGCAGAAGACAGCAGTGGACCTAGATCTAAGACAGGCCCTATTCCAGGATACAGGAGAATACTTACCAGCAAAGTAGCGAGAAAAGTCAAAGAGCCTGATTAATTCATCATAACCCACTCTCTGTTTACTGAGAATCTCTTCCCTGCCCAGTGCTTGGTAGTGATAGGAAGATGAATCAGAGGTTGTTTCTTTCCTGAAGGAAGTCAGTGAAAAAGAGAAACATGTAAACAAAAACTTACAAAATAATATGTGTTAAGTGTTATAATAAGAGTATTCACAAAGCGTTCTTGGAGTCAGAGGAGATGGTGACTAAGATTCTGCACAGAGAGAGGTAGGAGAAGGTGGGCGTCACGATGACTGGGATTTAGCAGCCTGAGATGGTGACAGGCTGGAAAGACAGCACAGCCTCGTGGAGCCTGGGCCCTTGTGAAATGGCAAACCATTTTGATTTGCTTTAAGGGAAATCAGAGGCTGGTTTGGGAATGAAGACTGGTGATGGTCCGTAAAGAGTTTATCACACAGTTATGGAGTCTAGACTTTATTTTCTGCCTAAAAGGCTGTCACAAGATTTTTTAGTTTTGTTTTTTTGTTTGTTTTTGTTTTTCGAGACAGGGTTTCTCTGTATAGCCCTGGCTGTCCTGGAACTCACTTTGTAGACCAGGCTGGCCTCGAACTCAGAAATGCACCTGCCTCTGCCTCCCGAGTGCTGGGATTAAAGGCGTGTGCCACCACGCCTGGCTTTTTTTTTTTTTTTTTTTTAAAGATTTATTTATTTATTATTTGTAAGTACACTGTAGCTGTCCTCAGATACTCCAGAAGAGGGCATCAGATTTCATTATGGATGGTTGTGAGCCACCATGTGGTTGCTGGGATTTGAACTCTGGACCTTCGGAAGAGCAGTCGGCACTCTTAACCACTGAGCCATCTCGCCAGCCCTTGTTCGTTTTTAACAAAGGATCTATGACTAGCTTGCCTAGAGATCCCTGACCTACTCTAGTCAGTGTGACTACCAACAACAGTCATGAAGACCAAGAATGCACAAGAATCTAACCATGACCCAAAGTTCAAGCTCATAGTTTCTCTTCCTGAGTAAGAAATTAAGATATTCCAGGAAGAAGAGAAACTCTAAAAACTGCTGCCAAGCTCTGGTTTGCAGAAGACTTCCCAGAATGGAAGGAGTGAGACTCTAGCAATGTCATGCTCCTGCAGAATCAGGAAAAAGGGGCCATCTGCCTCTCATGAGATCCTGAAACTATATGACAACCACTATGTCATACCCATAATGGAGCTGAAGTCAAATGCTGACAAGGACCAACCCAATGCCCACAGTAACCTTCCTGATGAGTGCCCCAATCCTCAACTGCCCAAAAGTTCACAATAAAGTTGTGCAAATTATATACATCCTATAAATTTAAGTATTCAGTTCAGAGTTTAGATATGGCAGACATTCTAATAACTGCCACCTGATCAAAAAGTAGACTATTTTCAATCCTTCTGAAAGTCCCTTCATGTCTTTCTAGGATTGATCTGGGCTCTTCCCCAATGTCACTACCAATATCTATTATCATGTTTTGGTAATCTATTGAATATATGAAAGTTCCAGGTTGGGCATATGTCTCAGTGGGTAGAGTGCTTGCCTAGAATGTGTGAAGCCCTGGATTTGATAGTTGGGAAGTAGAAGCAGGAGGATCACACAGACATGCAAATACACATATGTATGCATGCGCGCGCACACACACACACACACACACACACACACACACACACACAGGACCTAAAAATGATACAGCACCATATCTGCTGACTATTTTTGTTTGTTTGTTTGTTTGTTTGTTTGTTTGTTTTGAGATAAGTTCTGAGAAGGTTAGGCTGATTCCATGACAGGCTTCAAACTGGCAGTAAAGGAGACTAGGCCTAAATCTCTGTTTTTGAGAACTGGGCAATTCCAGGCAATTCCAGGCCTTAGAAGCTGCCCCCACCACCTGGCCTGAGACAAGGACAATGGGTCAGCAGCAGTTTCCAGACTTCCTCAGCTACTTCCTCAACAACAGTTTCCAGCCCCTTCGCCCTGGTAATGGAAGGTCCCTAGAGATGGAGTAAGATAAGGGTCACCTACACCCGGGTGGTCCATCACATAATCAGCCACCAAATGCAGACACTACTGCATATGCCAGCAGGATATTGCTGAAAGAACCCTGATATAGCTGTCTCCTGTGAGGCTTTGACAGTCCCTGACAAATACAGAAGTGGATGCTCACAATCATCTATAGGGCAGAACACAGGGTCCCTAATGTAGGAGCTAGAGAGAGTACCCAAGAGCTGTAGGGGTCTGCAACCCTATAGATGGAACAACAATATGTACTAATCAGAACCCCCAGAGCTCATGTCTCTAGCTGCATATGTATTAGAAGATGGCCTAGTTGGCCATTATTGGGGAAAAAAGGCCCTTGGTCTAACAATGTTTATATGCCCCAGTACAGGGGAATGCCAGGTCCAAGTAGTGGGAGTGGGTGGGTAGGGGAACAGGGTGGGGGGAGGGTATAGGGGACTTATGGGATAGCACTTGAAATGTAAATGAAGAAATTATCTATTAATAAATAATTAAAAAAAGATAAGGGTCACCTACCACAGAATGTCCTAATGTGCTTTAAATCAGGCCTGTCTCTCTTTACTAGTATCGGCATACATACCCCAGCATGCTGGACTTCTGCAGAATAAAACACTGCACATACATACTATTTGAGTCCGGGGTGTCATTCTCCAGCGAATCACAGGTCCTTACAGTTCTTATTATGTAGTTCCAGCTTTCAGTCTGTCTGCATCAGCCTTTCAAGTATCACGAGTTTTGCCACCCTGTTTAGCAATTTCTATTGTATTATTTTGGTCAAAACCATCACAAACTTTGTAAAACTTCAACAGGTTAGCAAGCTAAAGCTATAGTTAGATGGTCAAGTACTATGTGTGTGTGTTGGAGGTGGAAGGTTGGGGAAATGGAGATATGCATGCCTACGGAGGATAGAGGCTAATATCGGGTGTCTTTTTCTTTTTTTCTTTCTTATTTTATTTTAAGATTTATTTATTTATTATATGTAAGTACACTGTAGCTCTCTTCAGACAATTTTTCTTCTCCCCCAGAAGAGGGTATCAAATCTCATTTCAGATGGTTGTGAGCCATCATGTGGTTGCTGGGATTTGAACTCATAACCTTTGGAAGAGCAGTCTGCACTCTTAACTGCTGAGACATCTCTTCTGCCCTCTTTTTTTTTTTTTTTCCAGGCTAGGTCTGAAGTAGCCCCAGCTGGACTGGAACTTACTCTATTGGCTAGGCTGGCCTTATACTCACAGAGATTCACTAGTCTTTGCTGACCCCACCCCCTAAGTGCTGGGAACAAAGCTGTGCATTACCATGCCTGGCCCTCCATCTTAATTTTTGAGAGCAGCTCTCTCACTGTGCCTAGAGCTTGTCAGTTTTGGCTAGACTAGCTGGTTAGCCAGCCCCTGGGAGCTGTGTGGTTTGCACTGTGGTCATGAAAACATGTCCAACTTTCATATCAGTGCTGAGAGTCAGAACTCAGGTCCTTATGAATCAGGTAAGCATAGGAGTAGTGTAGTCTGGTACCCTATCTGGTTTTGGCTATATATAACTCCCCATTTTGTAGTAATGCACTTGACAGCCTGGTTCCCTGACCTTAATATGCATACATGTTCCTCAGCCAATAATTCACCTAGCAACTGTAGAACCCACTGGAACCCCCATCTTCACTGGCCTACACATAGTGCAATATCTGAACAATAGTATAAATTCCTCTGTCCCTAGTAACAATCGAATTTAAATAGTTCTAGCAAAATGTTTTCCCATGTGGAATGAAAACTAGACAGGCTGATTCAGCCTGAACTTGTTTGGAGTTCATGCCCTAAGGGAAAACTGTGTTTTTTTTTAATTTAATTTTATTTTATTTTATTTTATTTTATTTTTTAAGACAGTGCCTTCTCTCCCTCTCTTTCTATCTATATCTATCTATCTATCTATCTATCTATCTATCTATCTATCTATCTTCCTGGCAATCCTGGAACTCACTATGTAGACCAGGTTGGCCTGGACTCAGAAATCTACCCGCTGCTACCTTTCAAATTCTGGGATTAAAGGCATATACAACCATGTGTAGTAACTGTGTGGAGTTGGTATGTGCACATGAGTATGGATGTTCTCTGAGTCCAGAAGTGTCTGATTCCTGTTGGGCTGGGATTATAGACAGTGTGAGCTGTCCAACATTGATGCTGTGAACTGAGCTTGAGTCTTGGAGAGGGCAGTCAGCACTATTAACTTTTGGATTGTCTCTTTAGCCCCCTAGCATTTAAAAACAACTTAAAAATAAAAAATATATTTTATAAACTGGGTAGTGCTAGTGCATGCCTTTAATCCCAGCATTTGGGAAACAGAGGCAGGTGGGTCTCTCTTGGCTTTTGTGCACTGTGTATTCAGATGCTGATTACTGTGCCCCGAGACCCGGTTGCATCTGGACACTAGCATTGTCATGTATCTACTTTCTCAAGGTTGTGTAAAAGTTGTTTTCCGTTAATAGCTGTTCAGCAAATTCCTTTGCAGAAAAGAATATGATGGGACTTCCAATTCCTGTGAAAGTGTCTTGTAGAGACCAGAGAGTTTGCCAGAGGGAGTCACAGAGGGTTAGAATAGATAAGAACCCTGCCAGCTATAGTGCAAGATACTCATAAAAATACCAGATCTCCATGTTATTATTTCAGAACAAGGTGGGCATAGAAAAAGCCCTGTACATTTATTTACATTTAGTGCCTAAAGTGGGGCACCGAATCCAAGCTTTTTTTAAAACATTTATTAATTATTATATCTAAGTACACTGCAGCTGTCTTCAGACACCCCAGAAGAAGGCATCAGATCTCATTACAGATGTGATTGCTGGGATTTGAACTCAGGATCTTTGGAAGAGCAGACAGTGCTTTTAACCACTGAGCATTTCTCTAGCCCAATTATTACAATTTTATATATCCTCTTTAAGAGACTTATCCTCTTTAAGCATACTTAGAGAAAGAGAAGACTAAAAATACAATAAATGCTATATTGGACACCATAGAATAGAGATTAGATGATTTTTTTTAAGATTTATTTTATTTATTATATGTAAGTACACTGTAGCTGTCTTCAGACACTCCAGAAGAGGGCGCCAGATCTCGTTACGGATGGTTGTGAGCCACCATGTGGATGCTGGGATTTGAACTTATTACCTTTGGAAGAGCAGTCCTGTGCTCTTACCCACTGAGCCATCTCACCAGCCCCTGAGATTAGATGATTCCTTTGTTGTTGTTTTTTTGTTTTTTGTTTTTTTTTTGAGACAGGTTTTCTCTGTATAGCCCTGGCTGTCCTGGTAGACCAGGCTGGCCTCGAGCTCAGAAATCTGCCTGCCTCTGCCTCCCAAGTGCTGGGATTAAAGGCGTGCGCCACCACGCCCGGTCTGTAGATGATTCTTTAAATCAGAATAGACAATCTTCAGAAGAATCCAATCTGGAGCATACAATGACAGCAAAATGTAGTTCCAGATGTGAAAAATCTACACAGACTTGAGGAATTAGCATGGGAGCCCATAGAGATGCAATATACTCAGTTAAATGTTTAAATATGTTACTTTAGAGTTTGGAGAATTAAGATATGTACATATGTTGATACATCATACAACTGATACTTACTCAAGATTTAAATATGTTTCTGCCTTGAGTTTTGAACAGACGGATTCTAAGTTTGCACATTTATTAGAGGCAATAGCAATCTTGGACATACCTTTACAGATAGAAGCTGATGATGCTTCAATATGTGTATGCACTGAAATACAAGAATATTTTAGACATTATGGCATAAAACATGTTGCTGGCATATCTCACAATCCTACATGACAAGCGATTGTAGAGAGAAAAAGTTAACAGGACTTTAAAAAAAATGCTCATAGAACAGAAAGGGATATGCCATCTCCCAGAGACAGATTAAATAATGCTTAATTGACTTTAAATTTTTAAAAATGTCAATAAGACAGATAACAGCTGCTGAAATACACTGAATTTTAGAAAGGATTGCTGAATTAAATCAGTCTATACATGTGTTAACTTCAGACTTGAAGGCAGGAAATGATGTTGTATCGGGGAAGAGATTTTGTCTGTTTCAAGAGGAGAAGAAAGTCTATGGATTCCATCAAAAATAATAAAGATTTGGTTTGACCAGTGAGAGCTCCTGAAAATCTTGGCTGCATACATGAAAGAAAAAGCCAAGAAGAACAAAAAAAAAAAAACCAGGTAGCATGAATGCTGATCTTTCTGCATGGGAACAGCTCTGAGACTAACCAGGACTTCAGCTAAGCACAGGCAAAAAAATCTTGTTGGTTACAGAATCTTTAGGATTGTTTGTTTGTTTGTTTGTTTGTTTGTTTCGAGATAGGGTTTCTTTGTGTAGCACTGGCTGTCCTGGAACTCACTTTGTAGACCAGGCTGGCCTCGAACTCAGAAATCAGCCTGCCTCTGCCTCCCGAGTGCTGGGATTAAAGGCGTGTGCTACCATGCCCAGCTAATCTTTAGGATTTTTATGCCATCCTTTCAAATGGCATGTATGAAATTTTATATTACAGGTTGGTTATATAGTCAAAACTAGCTTACAAAAAAAAAGGCAGATACCTTACCCGATTAAACAAAGAACAGAGCCGGGCGTGGTGGTGCACGCCTTTAATCCCAGCACTCGGGAGGCAGAGGCAGGCGGATTTCTGAGTTCGAGGCCAGCCTGGTCTATAAAGCGAGTTCCAGGACAGCCAGGGCTATACAGAGAAACCCTGTCTCGAAAAACCAAAAAAAAAAAAAAAAAAAAACACCAAAAAACAAAAACCCAAAAAAAACCCCCAAAGGACAGATAATCATTTTTATCTGATCTGTGCACATTGCACAATCCATATATGTGTTAATGCAAAATACATATTACCTTTAAAAGTTTATATATTCTTAGAGCAAAACAATCAGACACCAATAAAGTTAATGCAGTCCTAACAACATTCACCCTTGAGGATGCTAAGAAAGCTGCTGAGACACTGAGATATATTTATTTCACCATCCTACTTGATCCAACCTCATACTACCTCAATAGCTATTCCCTCAAAACTTGCTTCCAGGACAGCTTCAAAGCAGCTAACCCCATCTGGTCCAGCCTCTCAGACTGTTACAGTTAGGACTTTAGTTAAGCCCCACACTTTCACATCACACAGAGATTGGACAACAAATGTTACAGCTAGGATTGTTAAGTCTGGCCAATATCCCAATTTCCTAGGGGGCTTCCAAAAGGTACGGTCACTTCCAAATAGCAGGAACCAATCAAAAGAGAATGATGCCTTGGTCTCAAAAAGTGGGGTGGGTGCTTTTTGGTTATTCATTGGGAGGTGGATTTTCATTGCCATTTAAGAGGTGTTAACCAGGCCGGGCATGGTGGCGCACACCTTTAATCCCAGCACTCGGGAGGCAGAGGCAGGCGGATTTCTGAGTTCGAGGCATCCTGGTCTACAAAGTGAGTTCCAGGACAGCCAGGGCTATAAAGAGAAACCCTGTCTCGAAAAACCAAAAAAAAAAAAAAAAAGAGGGGTTAACTAACCCCTCTTAAGTTGTTAATGGTCTCAGTCAGGGAAAAAAAAAATAAAGAAGGTGAGATTCAGGGATTTATTTCTTTCCTCTATGCTTCTTCTTTTCTCTATTGTTAAGGGTGGAGGAGAAGGGAAGAGAATGGGAGAATATAAGAACAACAGGATAAAGGTGTAGATTATTGAATCTACTTTAAGACCAAAGAGCATTAATATGCCAAATATTTTACAGTTGGCATGAACTTTGTGTATTGAAACAGATTTAAGATTTTAATTTGTTACTACATACCCTATACATGTTTCAACCCTCTTTTAAGGTATTGTACCTATGCAACTCATTTCAAAATGCAATATGGGGCCAGGCATGGTGGCGCACCCCTTTAATCCCAGCACTCAGGAGGCAGAGGCAGGCAGATTTCTGAGTTCGAGGCCAGCCTGGTCTACAAAGTGAGTTCCAGGACGAAGTTCTGGTCCTTTTGAAAGCTGGTATTAAAAACCATTCAAGATAATTGGGCTATAGAGGTGGCTCAGGGATTAAGAGCACTGACTGCTCTTTCAGAGGTCCTGAGTTCAACCATCTATAATGGGATCCAATGCCCTCTTCTGGTGTGTTTGAAGACAGCGGCAGACAGTGACAGTGTGCTCATATATGTAAAATAAATAATAATTCTTTTAAAAAAGAGAAATGTAAGTTCATAGTCAATCAATCAAACTTTTTGGTCATGTTGGATACTAGTTTAGTTTATTACAGATATATGTTTCCTAGGATAAATAGAGTAAATAGTAAATAGCTAGAAACAAGCAATTCAGATAAACTATAGATAGATCTAAAAAACCCCTCAGAGATCTACAGAATATGGCATTTTAAAATGTTTTATTAAGGGGGCTGGAGAGAAGGCTCAGTGGTTAAGAGCACTGGCTGCTCTTTCAGAGCTCCTGAGTTCAATTCTCATCAACCACACAGTGACTCACAAAAATTCTATAAGGATATCTGGTGTCCTCTTCTGGCCAGCAGGTATACATTCAGGCAGAATGCTATATACATAATACATAAATAATAAAGGCTTTTTTTGACAGTGAAATATGTCCGCTCTTGGTAGCACCTCATACAACTTCAAGGAAGATGGTGAGCATCAAAGAACCTCTTCATGGAACTTCCTCCAAATGTGGCAAGCTTTCTATGGGCAAGAAGCTGCCCTTGCTTCAACTGCAGACAGCACGCCTATAGGAACAAGATGTCCCTAACCAGCAGGAGGTAGTCTAACAATAATGTCACCCCTTTTCCAACTCCTGCTTCATTAAGGGATATCTTTTCTTTCCTCTCTATCCTTTTTCTTTTTTACCTAGTGTTAGGGCTTGAAAGATTGGAATAAAAAGGATGGAAGAAGGAAGAACCCAGAAAGTAGCAAAGACTCGCTACAGTTTGGCCTCTTTCTGTTGGTTTTCTGTGCTATGGGTCAAGCCTAGAGTGTTACCATTCACCCATGCTATGTGAACACCCTGCTGTTGACTTGTAACCCAACTTTGATTTAGTGTTTGGAGAGAACAAAGATCAGATTCTCCTAGTGATGGCCCCTTCTCTTGGAATGTGGACTGAAGCCCTAAGAATGGGAAAGGGAATAGGAGTAAAGCAAGGTAGACTTACTGATGGAAACAGTCCATCAAAACAGAGTCTGTAAACCTAAGAGTCATAAGAAATCACCCATCATTTCATGGAACATTCTAGCCTCTTAGAAGCAGAGCATGGGCGTTTCAGTTGTCCCAAATCCTAGTCAGTACTTGTCAGTCCTTTTTAATTTTAGATATTCTGGAGGATGTGAAGTGGTATTTCATTGTGGTTTTGATTTCCCCTGACAATTAGTAGCATTATGAATGCGTCCATGTGATCACCAGCCATCTGTATGACTTTTAAAAGAGGCATCAGTTCAGATCTTTTGCTTATGTAAAAACTACTGGGGCTGGAAGTGTGGCTCAACTGGTGGAATGCTTGCCTAGCACATGAATCCTGGCAACTGGATTCTGATGAGGTCAGAATCCCAGGGCTCAGGAGATGGGAGTAGGGGAATGAAGAGTCCAAGGTCATCCCTAGCTACATATTGAATTTCAGGCCAACCTAGACTACACAAGACTGTATTGTTCCTTTAAAATAAAAAAATGGGACTTGATTTGTTATTATTCATAGAGGGTTTAAAATACATTATTTTTTGAATTTTATCCTTTGCTGTGAATTCATATTAATAGGCCAGAAGATTCATTGTTATTTGTAGTATGTATGTATGTATGTATGTATGTATGTATGTATGTATGTATGTTTGAGATAAGGTTTCACACTATAGCCCAGCCTTAACTCACTAGCCTTAAACTTACAGCAACCCTTAACCTCCCAACTGTTGGGAGTACTGGCATATAATACTGTGCACAGCTTTTAATCTTATTGAGATATTTATTATTTATAATTTTATCTATAAATTCAGTGAAATTCCAATAATAGCACTAGCAGTTTTTCATAGACTTTGACAAGCCAATTCTACAGTTTAAATGAAAATACAAGGAAAGCTAAGAATGTCGATGTGTGCCTATAATTCCCAGCAATTAGGGAATTCTCACCAAGAGGATTAGGAGTGTAAGGCTACTCTGGGCTAAGGCCAGCTTGGGCTACACAGCAAGCTTGAGGACCGTCTATAATGACATCTGTTTGATAAAACCAAAAAAGAAACGTTTCCTAAGTTGGACTTAATAAACTTTTTTTGTTTTTTGAAGATAGGGTTTCTCTGTCCTGGAATTTGCTTTATAGACCAGGCTGGCTTGAAACTCAGAGATCCACCTGCCTCTGCCTTTGAAGGCATGAACCACCTTGTCCTGCTTTTTTTTTTTTATTATTTTTTTTTTTATGGCAGGATCTCATTATGTAGCCCTGGTTGACTTGGAATTCCTTATGTTGACTAGACGTCTTAGTTACATTCATATTGTAATCAAACACCAATATCAAAGCACCTTTAAAAAGGAAGAGTTTAATTAAGCGACAGTTCTAGAGTGTCAGAGTCTTTGATGATGGAGCACAGGTGCAGACAACAGTTGAAAATCCATATCTTACTGCACAAGCTGGGGTGTCTGGGAAGAGACACCATGACTACAGCAACTATTTATTTATTTATTTATTTATTTATTTATTTATTTATTTATGTGTTTTTTTTTTTTCGAGACAGGGTTTCTCTGTACAGCCCTGGCTGTCCTGGAACTCACTTTGTAGACCAGGCTGGCCTCGAACTCAGAAATCCGCCTGCCTCTGCCTCCCGAGTGCTGGGATTAAAGGCGTGCGCCACCACTGCCCGGCTTAGATCAATCTTTTAAAAGGAGAATTTTATTTTGTTTACTTTTGCTATTGTTTGAGACAGGGCCTCCTGTGCAGTTCCAGTTGGCCTAGAACTCACTGTGTAGACAGACCAGGCTAGCCTCAAACTCATAGAATGACCTACCTCTGCTTCCCAAGAACTGAAGTTAAAGGTGTCACTTTTCCTGGCTGTATGTATGTATGTATGTATGTATGTATGTCTAGTTATGTGTGTTTCTGCACTTGATTATAAGGTCTGCAGAGGCCAGAAGAGGGTATTCAGACTCCTTAGAGTCAGAATTACAGGTGGTGGTTAGCTGCCTGATGTGGTGCTGAGAACTAAACTCAGGCCCTCCAGAACAGCAAGCATTTTTAACCAATGAGCTTTATCTCCAGCCAGTTAACTCATTTCCTTTTGTCTGTAGATATTTCCTTTGTATAGAGGCAGTATTCTTTATTTGTCCTCCTATTGAGAGACCTTACTTGCTTCCGGTTTTTGGCAATTATAAATAAACATGTTTCACAAACATCTGTAAGTGGGGTTTTGTGTGGATAGAAGGACCAGAGTTCAGTTTTCGCATGATGGCTCACAACCACCTATAACTCTAGCTCCAGGGGATCTGGTGCCCTCTTCTGACCTCCGCATGCACCAGACACACATGGTGCATATACATACATGCAAACAGAGGACTTATATACACACACAAACAACAATAGAGGCCTTAATTTTGTACAATAAACTTTTATTCATTGTCCATAAAAAAGAAAGAAAATAAAACAAGGTCATAATATAGAAATGACTGGCTAGGTACAGAGGTACAATTTCAGCACTTGGGATTGGAGGCCAGCCTGGACTAAATAATGAGATGGTTTAAAAGTAAATATAACAAACAAACAAACAAACAAACAAACAAAATGGGGCTGGCCAGATGGTTCAGTGAGTGCCTGCTACCAAGCCTGGCTTTGATCCTCCAGACCCAAAGGATGGAAGGAAAGAACTAATTCCTGAAGATACCCTCTGACCTTATACCTGCCACCTGTGCCATGGCACACATGCTGACACATAAATAAATAAGTAAATACATACATACATACATACATACATACACACACATACATAATACATAAATATAATAAAAATAACCAAAACAAAACACCCCAATCCAAAGTTCCAATGAATGAATTTTCCTTCTTTGGCTTGTTCTCATTCCCTCAGACACTTGTCTCTTGATGCTGTGGCTCTCTTGTTGTCGTCCTCCTCCCCCATCCTCCCCTGCCTCTCCTCCCTCTCTTTGTGGTTCTGTGGATCAAAGTCCCACACATAAGCAGCCTATGGATGAGCTGTGTCCCTGGCTCCTGGCCACTCCTTCCTTAGCAGTGCTAAGGGTTAAACCAGGGATTTTAGGAATGTTAGGTACATGCTCTATCACATCACTACATACCCCAGCCTCAGTTTCCTGAGACTTCTTGATGCATAGCCAAGACTGGCCTCAAACCCTTGTTATTCCTGCCTCAGGTCCCCTAGAGCTGAGATTCCAAGTGTGCCAACACACCAAACCAAGATTCCTTCTAAGGCTGTGTCACAACAGGGACACTGGCAACTGGCCCTTTTCTTTACCAGATTGGATTTTTGCAATCTAGCAAGCTCTCCTGCTTTTGTGCCACCTAGTGTGTTCTGTGCTGTGACGGACAAGTGCAAATCTGAGAGGCTTATCCTACGCTATATCTTGCTCACACTATATACTCATTGCAGACTGATTGGGGTAATCTGTTTTGTGCCATCCTCATAAGAGACAAAGCTGATGAAATAACCACCAGGTGGAGCGTTGCTCATAGCTGTGGCTGAAGGGAAGACAGAATGGCTGAACTCTGTCTGTACTGGTAGTTAAAGCTTCTTCTCAGACTTGATTCACAAAATTCCCACTCTTAGTTTATTGGTAAAAGGTCATGTAGATACACCCCACTTCAAAGGCACTGGGATGAAACAATTATACCATATTCTTTGAGGCTCTGATAAGACATTATTTGAGAATAGCATGAGAATTACTTTCAGCATTTAGGAAGCTGAGGCAGGATAATTGCCATGAATTTGAGTCAGTCTGGGTTATATAGTTAGTACCAGGCCAGTCCCTATCTCAAAACACAAACACAAAACACAAACAACAATCCCCCCCCCAAAAAAACAGAACATCATACAACAAAGAAACTTCTAATTTTTTCCAACTACTAGTACTTACTTGTGTTGGGCATGGTGGCACATGCTTTGATCTCAGCACTGGGAGACAGAGGCAGATGGCTCTAAGTGAGTTTGAGGTCTGCTTGGTCTACTTAATGAGTTCCAGGACATCCAGAGCGACATAGTGAAGTCCTGTTTCAAACAAACAAACAAACAAACAAAAATTAATTAAAAAAAGAGAGAAATAAATAAAGAGAAGAGGGAGGAGGAAGAGGAAAAGGTGGAGGAGAAGGAGAGGGAGGGGGATGGGAAGAAGAAAGAGAAGGAAAAGGAGAAGAAGAAGGAGAAGGAGAAGGAGGAGAAGGAGAAGAAGGAGAAGCAGCAGCAGCAGCGGGGGGAGGGGGGACGGGGGAGGGAAACCCTTGGAGGTAAGAAGTAATGGAACAGCAGTATAGTTCTCAACAGATGGGTGGTATCAGCAAGACATCTCAAGTGATCCAAACTATAAGAATCTGTTAATGTTCTTAGCCAGGTGTGGTGGTGCATTCTGTACTCTTTTAGTCCCAGCACTTGGGAGGCAGAGGTAGGTAGATCTTTGAGTTCAAGGTTAGCCTGGTCTACAATGGAGTTCCAGGACAACCCAGCCTACATTAAGAAACCCTGTCTTGGAAACAACAAACAAACAAACAAACAAACAAAACATCTGTTGGTGTCCCTCTAGTACTGTCTAGGGAACAACAGGGAAGTGGAAAAAAATTCAAGAATATGTTGTTCTAAGCTAGGTGTGGCATTCACTTATTATGGAGGAGGTAGAGGCAGGCAGAGTTCTGTGAGTTCAGGGCCAACAGGAAGCACTTAGTGAGTTCTAGGATAGCCAGGACTACAAGGAGAGACCCTGCCTCAAAAGAAAACATTGAGAAAAAAAATATTGTATCTGATAGAAAAGGTATGTATATCTTTAATCGCAGCCCTCTGGAGGTAGATGCAGACAGATCTCTGAGTTTGAGGACAGCCTCATTTTCATGTTTACAGCACTTGTTACTCTTGCAGAGGTTTGGTTTCCAGGACTCACATGGAGGCTCACAACTGTCTATAAGAACAGTTCCAGGTCTGATGCCCCTTTTGGCCTCTTTGTGTGCACTAGGTACTCATGGGGTACACTTACATGCATGTAGGTAAAACACTCATACATATAAAAATAAACAAATCTTTTATTTTTCTGTTTTGGTTTTTTGAGACAGGGTTTCTCTGAAACAGCCCTTGGCTGTTCTGAAACTTGCTCTGTAGACCATGCTGGCTTCAGCCTCTCAGAGATCTGCCTGCCTCTTCCTTCCAATATTGGGATTAAAGGCCTGTGCCACCATGCCTGGTCAAAAAGAACAGACTCTTAAAAACAAACAAAGAAGCTGGGCGTGGTGGCGCAGGCCTTTAATCCCAGCACTCGGGAGGCAGAGGCAGGCGGATTTCTGAGTTCGAGGCCAGCCTGGTCTATAGAGTGAGTTCCAGGACAGCCAGAGCTACACAGAGAAACCCTGTCTTGAAAAACAAAACAAAAACAAAAACAAAAACAAACAAAGAATATGCTGTACTGGAAGAGAACAGGGCTGTAGTTCAAATGGAACCCTCACTAATAATTACTATGACATTTTAGAATGTTTTGTAATTATGAACTATGAGAGGTACTCTTTTTTTCCTCAAAATAATTATGACAATCCAAATAATAGGAAAAAGTGTCCCTAGTTTTTTTTTGCTAAAGGAACTGGATATAAAAAAAAGTTCCAAAATATCTTCATAGTCATATCCCAGGGAGGGAATCAAAGCTGTCCAAGTCTATCAGATTAAAAAAAATTATTTCCAATTTTATGCATTGTTTATTGCCTGCATCCATGTCTGTGTGAAGGTGTCAGATCTTGGAGTTACATACAGTTGCGAGTTGCCATGTGGGTACTGGGATTCCCCTGGTCCGCTGGAAGAGCAGTCAGTCCCCTCCACCACTGAGTTATCTCTCTAGCCCACATCATTCAGATTTTAAGGCTCTATTACAACCCATAGGTTCTATTTTTGAGATAAGGAGTCACATATCCTTGAATGCCTCAAACTGGCTGGAGCTAAGGATGATACAGGATTTCTGACCTTCCTGCTTCCGCCTAAGTGCTGGGCTTACAGATGTGTGCCACTGTACATGGCTTATCTGTGGTGCAGAGGACTGAATTTAAGGCTTGTACATGCTAGACAATTACTCTACATCTCTAGCCCTGGACAGTGGATCTTAAACCCAGTTCATCAATTTGCCTAGAAAATATATTAAAATATATTTTCTCTGATTTCCGCAGAACACTGAGTGATGCTAATATAAGTATAGTAGCTTTTTGTCAGAGTTGCTAAAATTAACTATAAAGAAGACTGGGAGCCGGGTGCCTCTCAGCACTTGGGAGTCAGGAGCAGGTGAATTTCTGAGTTCGAAGTCAGCCTGGTCTACAGAGTGAGCTCCAGGAGAGCCAGGGCTACACAGCTACACAGAGAAACCCTGTCTCAAAAAACCAAAAAAAAAAAAAAAAAGACTGGAATTTTTATAAACTTCAAGTTTAACACATATCATATTGTACATTTTATTTAATGCTTTGGTTTCTTAGTCAGAAATTATTTTTGTAATATTTTATTAGAAAGATAAAGTATCTTTTACCCAGGAGTATGCCCTATTCTTTAGGTTCTGGCCTTTAATTTTCTTCATACACTTATTAACTAACCTTTAGTCTATAAATATGAGCTTTTGAGAATCAGAGAAAGACTAGTCATATTTTTCAAGCTGATCAGCCTTTGAGACTTATAATTTTTTTTTTTTTTCGAGACAGGGTTTCTCTGTATAGTCATGGCTGTCCTGGAACTCACTTTGTAGACCAGGCTGGACTCGAACTCAGAAATCCGCCTGCCTCTGCTTCCCAAGTGCTGGGATTAAAGGCATGTGCCACCACGCCCGACTCAAGATTTATAAAAGTTTTGACATCATCAAGCTGGCAAGTGTAGCTCAAAGAAGATAAGGTGCGAATAATTTTATGCAGGGACTTTATTGTGGGTAGAATACTAGGTTTGGCTCAGTGGTAAATTTGTAATTCCTACAAAACCAACTAGTAATGTAAGCCCACCTTTTCTTAGCTTTTTTTTTTTTTTTTTTTTTTTTTTTTTTTTTTTTTTTTTTTTTTTTTTTTTTTTTTTTTTTGTAGTTCCATTGTCTTATATATGGTTTATAAGGGGTCTCTGCTAGGGACACGCTGTCGATCTTAAAACAAAACAAAAACCAGCAACACAAAACCAAACAACTCTACTCCTTTCCCCCCACCCCCAACAGTAAGCATATTGCAAAATGTTGGCTATTCCTAGATAAATTCTAAGAATTACAACTATTCTTAAGCAGGGATTGTGGTAAACACTATTCAAGTTATCGTTCTAGTTCATTGACCACGAAAGGCTGGTAGTTCTTGTAGGTAAACATTCTTGCTATTTTTCTACAATATTCACAAAGTCAACAGGCACCGCTTCACGAAGGAAGGCTTAGCGGTTTTCCTAAAAACACACAGATCAAACAAGTAGGGGAGGAGGGACTGAAAGTGCCTGGTGTACCGTCACAGTCTGGTAATTACCCAAACCGTCTCGTCCTGAGACCGGCTTTCAGAGGGACACCAATGCAAAGCCGGAGAGGTGACAGCCAGGAAAACGAGAGAGGTGGCTTTCCCGGCATGCTCTGCAGCACACTGAGGGGCGCCAGACGCATCCCGGCGTGCAACGGGGAGCGCCCAAGGGCGATGGTTCACGGCTCCTGGAGGGGCAGGCGAAGTTAAGCCGGTAGGTGTAAGCGTTCTTAGTTTTAGGACCCTGCTTTCTCCGTTCCCCTTCACGGATGCCAGCCCGTAAAGGGCAGAAGGAGGTCTAGTGACCACGCTCCCCTTGCGCGTGCAAGCCACTTTCGGTGCCGCTTCGAGCACGGTGCCAGGTGATTAGCGGCTGTGGGCGGGCCTGAGAGCAGCACGTGACTCGGCCGGGCGGCCAATGACCAGGCCGGTGGTCCGGCAGCGCGACGGTCCCGGGACCCCGGAGCGGCGCACATCGTGTGGCTCTACTCCCGTCCACTCGGCAGGTACGCGCAGGCGCCTTGTTTGCCACGCGCTCCATTCGTCCCCACGCTCCCAGTTTCGTGTACTCTGCGCGAGGCGTTGCAAGTCTGTCGTGGGTATTTTCGTGGGCAGGGGGTCGGCGAAGGTGTGTGTGGGGGGGGGCGCCGTGGCGTCACGTGCGCGACACAGCCTATCGCAGGCCGAGGCGCACCCGCAATCCTCCTGGCGCCCCGGGGTGCGACGTGTTCCGTGAGGCTCCGGCGAGCCCTCACTGTCTGAGCGCTCTTTCGAAGCGCGTGTGCGGCCTGGAAAGTCTGGCTGCGACATTGCGTGCGCTCGGCTCCCGCGCGATCACGGACGGCAAGTTCTCGGCAAAATGGCTGCTGGAAACAGTCGCCTAGCAGGGGCAACGCTGAGGCCGCGTGAAGGTCACATGACGAGGTTGGCAGCGCGTGCTGCTGGCGCGGGGAAGGGGGAGGCACGGGGCGTGGCGAGTCACGTGCCGCGGCTCGCGAGCCTGTGATTTCGAGCGCATTTGCTGCGGCCTGATGGTCGACTTCTACCCCTCCCTTCTCGAAGCTAGGCAAGCATCTGCAAGAAACCGTGCGGTGCAGTGGAATGATCCTAATCTGGGAGGCTAGATACAGGGTCCCCGCCTTTGGCCAGTTTTGTAATCTTTCTATTTCTGTTTTAGAAAGGTAGAGATGGTTGTTTTTTACGGTCTTATTAAGGTCCATGATTCCTTGATCTCAGTTACATGCAGCTAACAGGTGGTAGTGGGGGAAGTGTAGCTGAGTGACAGAATGCTCGCTTAAAATGTCTTAGGATAGGGCCTTGATTCCATATCAAACTCTACAAAGTATTGTTTATTACCAGACACCTTTTCTCTTAAAGTCCTTCCTCCCTCAACCATTTCATCTTTTTTGTTTTTGGAGACTGTGTAGACCAGGCTGGCTTCGAATTCACAGAGATTTTGTTCAAGTGCTGGAGTTAAAAGCACATATGTAGCACCATGCTCATCTGTTGTGGGAACAGAGTTTGGAAGCCACTCATTGAGCAATCAACAGTTGTCACTTTTGAATAATTACGCTAATAGCTAACATTTTTATAACATGATGCTCTAAGTAGTGTGCATGGGCCTTTTAATTTTTTTGTCTTTTATTTTTTTGTTTTCGAGACAGGGTTTCTCTGTATAGCCCTGGCTGTCCTGGAACTCACTTTGTAGACCAGGCTGGCCTCGAACTCAGAAATCCGCCTGCCTCTGCCTCCCGAGTGCTGGGATTAAAGGTGTGCGCCACCACTCCCAGCTTTTTTGTCTTTTTTTGTTTGTTTGTTCTTTTGTTTTTTGAGACAGGGTTTCTCTGTACAGCCCTGGCTGTCTTGGAACTCACTTTGTAGACCAGGCTGGCCTCGAACTCAGAAATCCTCCTGCTTCTGCCTCCCAAGTGCTGGGATTAAAGGCCTGTGCCACCACGCCCGGCTTTCTTGTCTTTTTGTAGATAGGTCCCATGTAAGCCAGATATGTATCTTTAACTCTGTATGGAGCCAAAGATGACCTTGAATTTCTGATTCTCCTGCTGCAATACTCTTCTGTTTCTGGATTACAGTTGTGAGCCACAATACTGAAATCTGATCTATTCATTACTGGGGGTGAAACCCAGGGCTTCCTACATTCTAAGGCAAGCATTCTACTACGTGACCCACATCTCAAGTCTCCCCAAATTCATTGGAAAAGTGTAGCTATAGAGTAGGAGAATTTTAAAATTTTATTTTAAATTGTCTGTGTCTGTCTGTCTCTCACTCTCTTGTCTGTTCTCTAGAAGCCCGAGGCATTGGATACTCGTAGAGCCCGAGTTCCAGGTGGTTGTAAGCTGTCTGATGCGGGTGTAGGAAAGTAAACTCAGGTCCTTTGCAAGACCAGTAAATGTTCTTAGCACTGAACCATCTCTTGCCTTTAGGGCCAATTTTGAAAAAACAGCATGGGTGTTTTGTATTAATGAAAATACAAAACAAAAACAAAAACAAAACCCTGTAATAGTCAAAATGGTTAGTCTGTAATCTAACTCTAGAAACATTCTAGAAGGAGAGAGGTTAGACTGGGTTACATATTGCCATCCTGTATCAAAACAAAACAAAACAAAACAACAACAAACAAAAGTTAAGTACTAACCCTGAAGTAGACAGGACAAAATAATGACTGTAGAAACATATAAATTAGTATAGTTTAGTTTTACAGAAGTGACATTTCCTGTGGGAAATGTTCCTTAATCATGTTGGACTATTTAGCTAATCATTTGGGAAAAGAACAAACTAAAATTCTTGCCTTAGCATTTGAATCAAGTTCAGGTGAATTAATTATTTGAATATAAAAGGTAAAATTAGAAAATTATTACTCTGGGGCCAAGTGAGTGGTCTTTATACTTGTAGTCCCAGTATTTCGGAGGGTAAAGAAGTAAATGATGAATTTTACGCTACTATGGGCTGCTTAATGAGTCTTGTCTCAAAAAACCCAAGCTTACTGCTTTGAAGAAAATGGAGTGGACAGCAGGTGCGATGGCACACTTCTGCAGTCTCAGCACTTGGAAAGCAGAAGCAGAATGCCGCAGGTTCTTGGCCAAACTGAGCTAGAGTTGATAGCCATCTCAAATATTTTTCTTAAGGTGGGCAGGATGTCTCAGTGGGTAAAAATATTTCCCCTACATCTAACAGTCTGAATTCAGTCCCTGGGAGGCACATGGTAAAAGGAGAGACCTAGCTTTCTCTAATTGTCCTCTGACTTTACATGTGCATTGTGGCATGCATATATATATATATATATATATATATATATATATATATATATATATATACACACACATATATATGCAATATATTGAAACACACAATAGATAATAAATGTAACCCCCCCAAAAAAACCCCAAAAAACTCCTCAGAACCATAAAGATTTGTGGGGAAAAAAAAATCATGTCTTTAAAACTTGCTTTGAGGGGCTGGAGACAGCCCAGTGGTTAAGAGCACTGGCTGCTCTTCCAAAAGTCCTGAGTTCAATTCCCAGCAACCACTTGGTGGTTCACAACTGTCTATAATGGTATTTGATGCTCTCTTCTTTCTGATGCTCTCTTCATGAAAATAGAGCACTTATATGTATAAATAAATAAAGATCTAAAAAAATTAAAAAAACAAAACAAAAACAACTTGTTTTGAGAAAAGAGTTTTGTTGCCCAGATTGGCCTGGAACTTACTATCCTTTTGCCTTGGTCTCCTGAATAGATGGACTGAAGCAGTTGCACCTAGAACATAATACTTTTTGTAGTTATATTATCATTCCTGAGTTTTACCATTTTTATTTTTACCTATCTAGTTTTATCTCAAACTTGCTATGTAGCTGAAGCCAGTCTTAAACTCCTGACCTTCCTGCCCTAGCCTTCTAAATACTGGAATTTCAGGCACTTGCCATTATACTAGGCTATAGTTATTATAGTTATGTCTTTTTAAGGCTCTTGGCTTGATGGTTTCTCAGAGTTTGCTTGTTTTTGATGACTCTTATAGTTTTTTTTTTTAAAGATTTATTTATTTATTATATGTAAGTGTACTGTAGCTGTCTTCAGACACACCAGAAGAGGGCATCAGATCTCATTACAGATGGTTGTGAGCCACCATGTGGTTGCTGGGATTTGAACTCAGGACCTTTGGAAGAGCAGTCCGTGCTCTTACCCGCTGAGCCATCTCGCCAGCCCCCAACTCTGATCTATCTTTCTTTTCTTTCTGATTTATTTATTTATTTTATGTATATGAGTAGGTTGTCACTGCCTTCAGACACACCAGAAGAGGGCATCAGATCCCATTAAAGATTGTGTAAGCCACCATGTGCTTGCTGGGAATTGAATTGCAAACCAGTCCGTGCTCTTAACTGTTGAGCCATCATCTCTCCAACCCTCTGATAGTTTTTTTTTTTTTTTTTTTAATGAGACAGAGTTGGGGTTTAGTATAGATATTTAAATTATCTATGTATGTGTGTATATATGTACATATGTGTTTTTAGAGACAGAGTTTCTTTATATGTGTCTAGCTGTCCTGGAATTCTCCTAGTTCTTTTAATTGTGTGTGTATGTAGGCATGTTCATGTTGCAGTTGGAGGTTGAAATTGGATATTTTCTTCAATTGCTCTCCATATTTTTTTTTTAAAGACACGCTCTCTTACTGAGCCTGGAGCTCATTGATTTTATTGATTTGTCTAGAAGGGATGGCCAGTGAGCTCTGAGAATCCTTCTGTGTCTGCTTCTCAGCACTGGGGTTACAGATGTAAGCTGCTGTGCCCAGCTTTTTTACATGAGTTCAGGGGGATTGAATTCAGGTTCTCTGGCTGTGCAGCAAGCACTTTACCTACTATTTTTCTTTTATTTTTTATTTCACTTATTTTTATTGTGTATGCTTTCATCCATTTAGCGTGTTTGTATGTGTGTGTATATTTGTGTGTGCATATGTAACAGTTCATATGTGAAAGTGAGAGGAATACTTTCAGGAGTTGGTTCTTTCTTCTACTATGTGGGTCCTGGGAACCAAACTCAGGTTGACAGACTAGGGGGGAAGGACCTTCACCCACTGAACTATCTTGATGGCCTTATTCAAAAATTTTTTATTACATTTATTTTATTACATTTTATTTATTTATTTTGGTTTTTCGAGACAGGGTTTCTCTGTATAGCCCTGGCTGTCCTGGAACTCACTCTGTAGACCAGGCTAGCCTCGAACTCAGAAATCCGTCTGCCTCTGCCTGCTGGAATTAAAGGCGTATGCCACCACGCCCTGCGGCCACATTTATTTATTTATTTATTTATTTATTTATTTATTTATGTTTGTGGGTGCATATATGGATGTTAGAGCACAACTTGTGTGTTAGTTTTCTCATTCTACCATGTGGGTCTTAGGAATTGAACTCAGGTTGTCTTCCTTGTTTCTTTATTTGCTAAGCTATGTCACTAGTTTTATTTTTAAAATAAAATGGGGGAGTATTTAAAATAGATTTCACATTTTAACCTAGTTTAATATCAAAACTGTGGCTCCTGAATGCTGAGATTATAAGCATGAATTAACATCACACTTAGCCTAGGCTAACCTTGAACTCCAGTCTCTGCCTCAGACTCCTGAGTTCAGAGATCACATCCCAGATAATGCTGCTGTTACTGCTCTTCTTTTCTTCTTCCCTGTTCTTCCTCTTCCTCTCCAGTTTCTCTTCTCTTTCCTTCCTTCCTTTCTTCCTCCTTTCCTTTCTTCCTTCTTGCTTCTCTCTCCCCTCCTCCCTTCTTCTTCTTCTTCTTATTTTTTTTTTTTAAAGATTTATTTTATTTATTATATGTAAGTACACTGTAGCTGTCTTCAGACAATCCAGAAGAGGGCGCCAGATCTCGTTACGGATGGTTGTGAGCCACCATGTGGATGCTGGGATTTGAACTTATCACCTTCGGAAGAGCAGTCGGGTACTCTTACCCGCTGAGCCATCTCACCAGCCCCTTCTTCTTATTTTTTTAAATGTGTGCATTGACTGCTTTGCCTGAATGTATGTGCCTGGTGCTCTCAGAGGTCAAAAGAAGGTGTTATATTCCCCTTGAACTGGAGTTATGAATGGTTGTGAGTCAGCACGTGTATGCTGGGGATCATCTATGCTCATTGAACAAGATTTCCAGCCTCAAGATAATGCATCTTTGAAGTCATTTTTTTTTTTTTTTTTGACACAGGGTTCATCTAGTTGAGGCTTGCCTTGAGTTCATAACTCTCTTGCCTCCACCTCCCAAATGTTGGGGTTGCAGACATGTACTGCCACGCCTGTTTTTTTGTTTTTTCTTCAGTTTGTTGAGATAGGATCTCGGAGACTTGGCTGACCTTTAACTTGCTGTTTAGATAAGTTGCCCTCAAATTTGTGGCAGTTCTCCTGCCTTAGTTTTCTGAGCATTGGAATTATAGATATGAGCCACTATGCCTGCCTCAGTTTGAGCTTTTGTTTTGTTTTTTTTTTTGAGATATGCAAACTTTGGCTGGCCTGAAACTCTGTATATCAGGCTGGCTTGAACTCAGAGATCTTTCTGCCTCTCAAGTGCTGATATTAAAGGTGTATATCACCTTGCTTGACTTTAGTTTGTTTTGAAAAAATAAGAATTTTATTTTATTTGTATTGGTATTTTTGCATACATTTATGGCACAACTTTTAGTTTTGGTGCCACTGGAGGCCAGGAGGTGACATTGGATCCCCTGGAATTGGAGTTACAGGCTGTTATGAACTGCTGTGTAGGTGCTGGGAACTGTACCCAGGACTTCTGGAAGAGCAGCCAGTGCCCTTAAATACTGAGAACTATTTTCTAGCTCCAAATTTGAGATTCCTAAGTGAAGTGCTTTGGTTTAAGTGGCAGTGATCATCTGGTATGTTTGCAGTGTTGGCAGGTTGAGACTGTATAGAACCTTGTAAACCATAAGCATTTTAGATTTTTTCTAATGGGTTTCTAGTTTTTTCCATTGTACTGTTTCCTGTAATAAAAGGTATCATCTAGTTTATATCTTAAAAATAGCACTTTCCTGGGCTAGATGTGGTAACCATAGCACTCTAGAAGCACAAGCATGAGTTCTGGCAAGCTTGAGCCACATAGCAAATTCTAGGTCAAAAAGTTGGTATGTGGCTCTTCTCTCTCTCTCTCTCTCTCTCTCTCTCTCTCTCTCTCTCTGTGGCTCTTTCTAAAACAAACAAATCACTTTGCTGTAGAAGCAAGAGGAAAAGAAAACAGTTTTTTTTTAAAAAGATTTATTTTGTTTATATGAGTACAGTGTAGCTGTCTTCAGACACACCAGAAGAGGGCATTAGATCTCATTACATATGATTGTGAGCTACCATGTGGTTGCTGGGAATTGAACTCAGGACCTTTGGAAGAGCAGTCAGTGCTCTTAACCTCTGAGCCATCTCTCTAGCCCATAACTCCAATTTTAAGGGATCCTGTGCTCCTACTGTACTCCTTAGGTAC
Organism: Mus minutoides; assembly: GCA_902729485.2. Lineage (NCBI taxonomy): Eukaryota > Metazoa > Chordata > Mammalia > Rodentia > Muridae > Mus > Mus minutoides. The sequence goes on from LR753420.1 coordinate 168,474, forward strand.
TGCATGAACATCACACACACACACACACACACACACACACACACACACATTCTCCTACTGTACTCCTTAGGTACTGCATGAACATGACACACACATGCACACGTGTACACACATGAAGACAAATACTCTATCCATAAAAAAGGTACTTTAAAATATTATTTATTCACTTGGGAGGCAGAGGCACATATATTTGTATTTGTACACATGTAAACATAATCTGCTTAGTCCATATGTTCCATATATGTCTACGTTTTTAGTAGTGGATAACCAGTTGGTGTGTTCTCCGGCAGGGTGCTCTTCTCCTGCTCTCAGCCTTCCTTTATTGCCTGCAGTTACTTGTGTAGGGGTTGAGGCCTCATGGACTTTCCCCATCTGTGTTCACATGTGTATTGTATTGGTGTTGTCCTTGTTTAGGTCTTGTTTAGGCAGCTATGTTGCCTAAGCTTTATAAATGTAGCTTTTTTGCAGTTTCACAATTTTCCAGAAAAATTTCTATCCTCCTGGTGATTAGTCTTTCTACTCATCTCTTCAGACATGATCCTTACGTGCAGGAATTGTCTGTAGATATAGCAGTTGGGACTGGGCTCCACAACACTATGTTTTGATTGGTTGTAGTTTTCTGAAATGGTCTCTGTCTATTGCAAAGAGATGTTTTCTTGATGAGGGCTGAGTACTATACTTATCTGAGGGCAAACATTTAGAATGTAGTGAGGACAGACATTTAGAATGTAGTTGGGAGATATGCTGGTTTAGTTAAGTAGTGGTTGTAGATTTTCCAAGGTTTATGACTTCACTGAATTGTTGGCTAAATTTCCAGTATTAGTTCCCTTTGTTGAGCAGGTCTTTAGTCCAATAAGAGAGCTGTTGGTTACCCCAAAGTATATGTGCCAGTACTTTGTCCTTAGAGTTAGCATGCAATGCTGGTCATTGTGATTTACATGCATTCTGAGGTTTTCCAGCTTGTGTCAAGTTGACAAAAAAGAACCAACCAGCACAGCAGTATAGACTTGCTAACTAGAGGGAGATGTAGGACACACGGGGCAGAGGGACAGGTATGCAGGCCTGGGGTCTTTTCTGAGCTGTGTGTGTGTGTGTGTGTGTGTGTGTGTGTGTGTGTGTGTGTAATTTTGTGTTGTGTGTTGTATGTATTGTATTGTGCATTGTATATTATATGTGTAGTATGTATGTATGTATGTATGTATGCAGGTTGTGTTATGTGTGGAGAGAAAATACACCTGCTTCTGGATAGTCGGAAAAGAAGGTTGAAGCCAAGCCAGACCCTGGAGAGTTCCCACTGATGAAAAGGAGCTCAGAGAAAAGCATGGCTGTCTGGATTTGTTCATCTACTGTTATAATATCACTTTAGAGATGTCTACACCTGCCAGTGTGAGGCTCTATGTAAGATCAAAGGAAACAGGAGGCCCTCTGACTGAAACAATGAGAACATGAGTGAGCATAGGAATCACCCCCAAATGGCCAGTTATGTCAGAGTCACATGTATGTCCAGAAGAATCTCAGGATTCTGGCCCAAACTGGACTTTCTTTGTAAACAGAGATGATATCATGGAAAAACGAGTTTGTCCCACTGCAGTTCCCCAATCCTCACCAAGCCACATCTTGACCACCTACAATGTAGTCTTTGCATTTTCAGGTCTGATCATCTGCTAAGTGTTCTGATCTTTGCTTTGCTAGGCCCCTGGCATCACAGGACCTACCCAGCTTTTACCTGGGTGGATGCTGGCATCTGAGGGAAAGGTTAGCTGCTTTAGGGATATCGTTTGACTAGTGACTTGGTGCGGTATTTTTTATTTTATTTATTTATTTATTATTTTTATGGTATTCAAATTGAGGTCAGAGGACAACTTGTGAAGTCATGTTGTTCCCAGGGATTGACTTAAGATCTTAAGATGGTTAGGTCTGGTTGGTGGCAAGCATCTTTATCCATAGAGCCATTGTACTAGCATGAGTGATGTGGTGCAGTGGTTTTTTTTTTTTTTTTTTTTTTTTTTTTTTTGGTTTTTCGAGACAGGGTTTCTCTGTATAGCCCTGGCTGTCCTGGAACTCACTTTGTAGACCAGGCTGGCCTCGAACTCAGAAATCTGCCTGCCTCTGCCTCTCGAGTGCTGGGATTAAAGGCGTGCCCAACCATTCCCGGTGTGGTGCAGTGTTTTGTGCAGAGATAGTCTTTGTAGGAGAATGAACATATTTATTTTCCTATGGACAGCAAGGGACTCAAGTTTCTCTCCTATGCCCAAGAGATGAGTTAGTGGGAACCTGTGAAAAATGTGACCAGAGCATTTCAGATATATATCAGGACTAGAGTTTGTCGGGCATGTGTGAGGCTCTATATCCATACCTAGATCACAAGCATTGAGCTACTCAATCAAATGGGTAGTGGCTTTGGGATATAAATTTAGGGGACCAGCACTTGGGAGGCAGAGGCAGGTGGATTTCTGAGTTCGAGGCCAGCCTGGTCTACAGAGTGAGTTCCAGGACAGCCAGGGCTACACAGAAAAACCCTGTCTCGAAAAACCTAAATAAATAAATAAATAAATAAATAAATAAATAAATAAATAAATGGGATACAAACATCACAAATTCTTGTCAGTGGCATGAAGATTTTGTGTGCACAAAGGCAAAGAAACGTGGCAGACATCTCCAAACTCTTGGGACTATAGGATCGATGTACTGAAGTCTTAGGACTTAGGTCAGGGCCATTTTACACCACTTCCAAAAGTGACATTTTGTAAAGTCACCCCCAACACTGAGCCACAGTCTGGAACCTATGATCAACCAGTCAACAGACAACTTTTTCTTTTATGTCAGTTTCTGTTTTAAAACTATGTTTGGGGGGCTGGAGCGATGGCTCAGTGGTTAAGAGCCCTGGCTGCTCTTCCAGAAGTCCTGAGTTCAATTCCCAACAACCACATGGTGGCTCACAACCAACTGTAATGAGATCTGATGCCCTCTTCTGGTGTGTCTGAAGACAGCTACAGTGTACTCATATATATAAAATAAATAAATCTTAAAAAAATACCTCCTATGTTTGACATTTATGTTGACTCATTGACATTGGACTTCAGACAGATAGCCCTGTTATTCATGTCTGGATGAAGCCAGTAGGCACAGTATTGTATTCCTGCCCTCTGGGACACTATACAGTCAGCTGGAGCTGAGTTCAAGTGGGGATCATTTTAAACTATAAGATCACCAAATTAAAAGTCTGCCTCTCTGCCTCTCTCTCTCCTTCTTTGTCTCTTTGTGTCACTCATTCTCCCTGCACCTAAGAAATGATTGAACGGCAGAAAGGTGCTGCCACACTCGGTCTTATTACTATGTTTTTTTTTAAAGGATAATGTCTTGCTATGTATTCTTAGCTGGCTTCTCTGTATAGACCAAGGCTGTAAGACCAAAGCTGGTCTTAAACCTGCAATGATTCTCCTCCTTTCCCTCGTGAGTACTGAGATTTAGTTGTAGATTTTGAGCTTGAGTTCTACTACAAAGCCAGGAATAGCTATTGAGTAGGGAGTTTTTCCAAATTTGGACCCCAGAGTTGAGTATGGTGGCACATACCTTTGATCCCAGCATTCTGGAGGCAGAGGAAGGCAGAACTCTGTGAATTCAAGTCCAGACTGGTCTAATTAGCAAGTTCCAGGTAGCCAGAGCTATTTAGTGAGATCTCTGTCTTAAAAATCTGTATCTCAGCCGGGCAGTGGTGGCACACACCTTTAATCCCAGCACTTGGGAGACAGAGGCAGGTGGATTTCTAAGTTCGAGGCCAGCCTGGTCTACAGAGTGAGTTCTAGGATAGCCAAGGCTATACAGAGAAACCCTGTCTTGAACCCCCCCCCCACACACCAAAAAAAAAAAAAATCTGTATCTCAGGGTCAAGGTGAGAGTTGTTATATACATTTGGAATGCCAAAATAGGTTAAATCTAAGATGGCTCCCTTAGTGACCACCAGACAATCTCTAACTTCATTATATCATCTGCATGCTAAATGGCCTCTTTCCCTTGCTCTGAGAGTTGATAATTGCCATTATGACACAGAAAGGCCTATAAGAGGGAAGAAACAGATGGTGTCTGAATTTCTGGAACTAATTAATTAATTAATTTTTGAGACAGGTCTTCTCTGTGTAACCATGGTCTCAAACTCAGAGATCTGCCTGCCTTTGCTTCTAAGTGCTGGGATTAAAGGTGTGTACCACCACCACTATACTACCCTATTTACTTGTTTTCTCTCTTTTTCTGTCACCTCACTTCTTTTTTTAAGAAAATATTTATTTTTATTTATATGTATGCATTTTTAAAGATTAAAAAATATTTATTTTTTATTTAATGTATATGAATACACTGTAGCTGTCTTTAGATACACCAGAAGAAGGTGTTGGATCTCATTACATAGGGTTGTTAGCCACCATGTAGTTGCTGGGAATTGAACTCATGACATCAGGAAGAGCAGTCAATGCTCTTAACTTTTATATTTGTCAAATAGTAAATTAAAATTACATCTAGGGTTATAGCTAAATTGGTAGAGTGCTTCAGAATGAACCAAGCCCTGGGTTCAATTCCTAGCACCACTATAAACATGGTGAGCATGTTTCTAATCCAACCACTTGGGAGGTGGAGGCAGAAGGATGAGGGTCATCCTTGACTACATATTAAGTTGGAGGCTAGCCTGGAGTATAGATCCAGTCTCAAAGTCTCAAAAACACAAAAACAGATTTTCTACATTATGTAATCATGGGCTACTAGCTGAGATTTTTAGAATCTTATTATTGTAGCAAGTTTTTGTTTCACTGATATTCATTGGCCAGTACAAAGTTTGAAGAAATAATGTAGGGGGTCAGTTCAAAGACATGGCAGGAGTGTTTTTAGTCCCCAGGACTGAATAATGCTTATTCTCTGGAGGCAGGCTATTATAATAGATTCTTCCTTCTCTTGCCTTTTCCACCTACCTTCTCAGTAGTCGAGAATTCTATTTTAACATAACATATGTACTTTGAGCTCTTTTCTAGAAAAGGAGCCTAATGTAATAAATCCAGTAGACTCAGCAGTCTTCACCCCAGGAATGTCCTTTTCATTTGTTGCATAGAAGGAAGATTAATGGTGTGAATTGTAGATGTGAGAATTTCAGGCTGTGAACCCACAGTAGAGTTGATTATTTTGTCATTCAGCATTTATTGAGCACCTACCATCTATGGACCACCTATGAAGTGTCCCCGGGGAACCTAAAAAAGACAATTCCCTGTATATGAAATCCTGGTAAGTTGTTGAGGAAATGTATAAATAACAATAAAAAGTAGTTTGATGTTAACAAGCAGTATACTAGTAAAAGCAGAGTGATATGGTACATAGGTCAAGGACTTGAACTTAAATCTATAATTATGTTCTCAAGAGTTCTATGCAATCTTGTGCTAGTTTTCAGCTTTTTTCTCCTTCCTGAATTGAAGGTTGACTCTACAGTGCTTTTGCGACAGCTTCTCAAGTGTTGAAATTGCAGGTGTGAACTACCATACTCAGTTAATTGTCATCATTTGAACTTAACTTGCAAATTATGCATGCATAGAATTTCTCTTTCCCACTCTGTATTCTAGTGCATCTGAATTCTCAGTTTTGGTATGTGTTTATATGGATGTGGGAGGCAGAAGATGACACCAGTGTCACCTTTAGTCATTTTTTTCTACCGTATTGTTTTGTATGCGCAGTGGTTAGCGTGGATGTGTGCAAGTGTCTCTCTGTGTGTGCATAATACAGGGGTCTGCATGGGTATGAAGGTCCAGGAGCCACACTGGATCTCTTTCAGGGATCACTTTCCCCGTCTTTATTTTTAGGTTTTGAGATCGGGTTTCTCATTGAACCTGAGACTGGCTAGCCAGTGAATTTCAGGGATCTGCCTCTCTCCTCAGTCCAGTCCCCAGCAGTGTGTTTATTGGATCATTCTTGTTTTATTTTTTGTTACATGAGTTGGGGGAGGGGGTCTACACTTAAGTCCTTGTAGCTTTGTGGCAGACATCTGAGTTCCTGAGCAGTATCCTTACCTCCTATCCTATACCTTATTGTTTTGAGGCAGAGTTTCCCAGTGAACCTGCAGCTCATTGATTTGGCTAGGTTGTATAGCCAACAATCTTCAGGTTTCTGCTTGTCTTTTCCCCAGAAACGGGACTACAGATGGGACCAATTTTGTTTTATTTTGTTTTTCTGAGGCAGGGTCTTACTGTGTAGTCTTGTGTAGCCTAGAACCTGCTATGTAGACCGGGCTGTCCTTGAAGTCATAGAAATTGCACATGCCTCCTGTCAGTTTGTTTCATATTCTTTTCTAATGATGGAATGCATTTTCAGACAGTACCCTCCTGGCATCACCTTGTGTTTGTTAATCTCTGTATTTGTGTGTGCACATGTGTAAGATATGTGTGTTTGTGTATTATGCATTTGGAAGCCAGGTGTTAATGTTGAGTTTTTCCTAGGTTACTCTCCGTATTATTTTTGAGAAAGGGTGTTTCTCTGAACCATGAAACTCACTGATTGCGGTAGCCTTCCTAGCTAGTGAGCCATGGAGTCACCTATATTTGCATCCCCTGCTCTTTGATTACAGATACTCTTCAGCATTCCTGGCTTTTAAAAGGGAGCTGGGGATTCAGACTCAGTTATTTATGAATGCACAGTAAGCAGTTTACTCTGGTTGAACCTGAAGCTCACAGATTCAGCAGGCAAGCTTCAGCGATGTTTCTTTCTTTGTTTCCCTAGTGCTGGGATTGTGGGTATTTAACACCTCATCTGGCTTTCTTTTAAATACCTGTGTTAGGGATCAAACTCGGTTCCTCCTGTTTTTATGACAACCACTTTACTTAGCTGAGCCAGCTTCCCAGCTCCCACAGTTTTGCTCTCACATTATAATACTTTCCAGATTTCCCCAGTAAATGTTTACTTGCCAGTGTAACAGACTGGTTAGCTTGGCATTTATCTATCTAAAAATATATATCTTTTTTTTACATTGTATGTGTTACACATGGCATGGCAATCCTCTTACCTCAGCCTTCTCAGTTCTGGAATTACTGCACAACTTGGATTTATTTTTTTTTAAGATTTATTTTATTTATGAGTACACTGTAGCTGTCTTCAGACACACCAGAAGAGGGCATCAGATCTCATTACAGGTGGTTGTGAGCCACCATGTGGTTGCTGGGAATTTGAACTCAGGATTTCTGGAAGAGAAGTCAGTGCTCTTAACTTCTGAGCTATCTCTCCAGATTATCTATTTTTTTTTTTTTTTTTGGTTTTTCGAGACAGGGTTTCTCTGTACAGCCCTGGCTGTCCTGGAACTCACTTTGTAGACCAGGCTGGCCTCGAACTCAGAAATCCGCCTGCCTCTGCCTCCCAAGTGCTGGGATTAAAGGCGTGCGCCACCACGCCCGGCTCCAGATTATCTATTTTATATTTATTTTTGAGACACGGTCTTACTATGTAGCCCTAGGCGGTCTCAAACTCATAGATATCTACTTGCCTTTGACTCCTGAGTGCTGGTTTCAAACCAACCAACCAACCTACCTACCTACCTACCTTCAATATCATCACTTTTTAACATCAAGTTGAGTGTGTTGATCACAGCTATCTTTCTGCTCTCTGGAGGCTGCAGCAAGTCAGGGTGTTTGCTGTGATCTTGAGGCCAGAGGTTGGGTTACATAGCAAGATGCTGTCTCAAAAAAGAAAAGAAGAACATTGGAGACTGTACCTATTGTTTTGAGGATTAGTGAGGTAAAGTGTATGAAGTGCTAAGATCAATGTTTTGCCTATTGTAAGTAATAAGTAACTGCCCTAGTCTCTGCAGAGGAATCAGCATTTTACTGGCCCATCTTACTTAAATGCCTTTAGGAAGTGTTCACAGCCCATGACCATGTCTTGGAAATATAAGATCTTGTGTGAAATCCTGATTTCAGACACAAAGTTTTGAGGACTTTGAAGTGATTCTGAGTTAGGATAAAAAGGTAAGGGAAATCTTGGAGATATGAGAAGGGGGAAGAAGCCCCATACTTTGGAATCTGTTTGAAGCTTTACCAGTGAGTGGAAGAGCAAGAATTCCAGCACAAGTAAAAACTGCTCTCTCTTAATCACAAACTTGCAATTTTCTAGGAAACTCACCAGAAGTCCATTTGTAAAGAAAGGAGGTGCACTAGACTAGTACAGCACTTGTAATGCCTTGGTAAGATTTATTCATTTATTTTTATTTATGTATGTGTATGAGTATGTGTGAGTTTATGTATACCATGCTGTTACAGGCCAGAAGAGGGCATTGGGTCTCCTGGAACTGGATTTGATACCATAAATAAATATTGAAGATATTAAAACATTTTTAATGGGGAAGGAGATGACAATGATCAAAATATATGGAATCTTCAAAGAATTAATAAAACATTATTAAAATATCTTTTAAAAAGCTATCTCTTTTTTATTATACTGGCTAGTCTTGAAATTCTTTTAGGTATTAAAGACAATGGTCTGGCTTGAGTCAAGGTCTTAAAAGTCTAGGGAAACTCCTCAGGGTGCTAAAGGAGGCAGTGTGGAGCTGTGTCTCTCTCACCTTAACACTGACAGGTCTAGAGGGCTTTAAGATGTAAGGAGTGGAAAATAGGACCTTGTAACTAAAAATGGAGGTTTGTATTAACATAGGAATTTGGTTTCCAGTTATGTTTACTGAATTTGGAAGGAGTACTAGATTACAGATGTGCCTTCTTCCTCCCAGGTGGGCTCTTATCAAGAGTACGAATCTTTTCTGAGCTGTTAACTGCATTTCTGTTTTGAAAATAAAAACTTTATAACACTGTAGGTTATTTTTCAGTTAATTTAAAACTGGCTTTTTAGATAGTGCATTTCTATAACCAGTGGCATTTCTATTTTTTTTTTCCTAGACAGGCTGTCCTAGAACTCTGTAGACCAGGCTAGTCTAGAATTCACAGAGCTCCACCAGCCTTTACCTCCAGAGTACTGGGAATAAAGGTATGTGCCACCACATCTGGCTAGGTTTTAGATTTTTTTCTTTTTGTTTTTGTTTTCTTCGAGACAGGGTTTCTCTGTGTAGCCCTGGCTGTTCTGGAACTCACTCTGTAGACCAGGCTGGCCTCAAACTCAGAAATTCGCTTGCCTCTGCCTCCCAAGTGCTGAGATTAAAGGAATGCTCTACCACTGCCTGGCTAGGTTTTAGATTTTTAATGCTGGAGATTGAATCCAGGGATTTGTGCATGTACTTTTGCAAGTACTCTACCTCTGAGCTCTATTTCTCCTTCTTTTTTTTTTTGAGACAGGTAGTTCATGCTGTTCTTGAACTTATTTTATAGCTTTATAGCTTTGGTTTGGGAGTTTAGGATTTTCCTAAATGCTTGATATTAGGCATGTGCCATCATTTCTGGCTAAGGATGGCTTTCCCCTCTTCTCTCTCTCTCTCTCTCTCTCTTTTTTTTTTTGGACAAGGTCTGTCTATGTAGCTCTGGCTGTCAATATGTAAACCAGGTTGGCTTCAAACTAACAGAGATCCACTTGCCTCTGTCTCATAGTGCAGGATTAAAGGTATGTACCATGGCATCTAGCCAATGAAAATAGAATACAACTAAGTACAATTTGAGGAACACTGCATTGAAAGTAGAATGTAACCATTGTGTTTCAATGTAACTTGAAAAAGCAATTTAAAAACACAAAACAAAACCCAGTCACTTGGTCCCTGGGGATATAGCACAATTGATACGGTGCTTGCCTAGCATGCATAAAACCAACTTTAGCAGTGCCATCTATTTGTACCCAGAGGTGGAGCCAGGAGGATCAGAAAGTTCAGTCATCTTTGACTATGTAATTTTGAAGCCAGCAAGGGATACATGAAACCCTACTATAAGCAAAAATGTTTACTTGGTAAATCTAAACTGGATTACTGAAATAAGTATAGCTATATTATTAATTGTATATTAGCATATAAAAACACAAATGCTCAAAGAACTCTCAGACTCTTACTTTCCAATTTATAGGTTAACTAGACTCCACTTTGAAAACTTATGGGTAGTGTACCTATTAGGGGATCTAATGCTGCATCTTAAAAATTTGTCATTATCTAAAAGAAATTAATCTGGAGGACCATTTCAGTAGTTAAGAGAAAAGCAGTAGGGTGGGCAAGCTGTAAATCTGGTCACCTGGAGGGAGATGGGGTTGTAAGAATGTCATGCTTTTTGGGTCAGGGTCTGCAATGGAGGTCTGCAAGAAGCTCAAGAAATCGTGAGGAGAGGTCTTCAAAGAAAACAATGAAAAAGCCCAGAATGTCAGGGCAAACAGTCTTAGGATTTTGGGAAAGTGATTGGCGATATGCTCAGGAAACTAGCTAGTCAGTAATGAAAATCAGTAATTGGTGAAAATTGAAATCTGGTATTTCATGTTTGCCTGGAGCAGGGAAAGAGCACCAAAATTTCTGTTGCACTCTCCCATGCAAGTTGTTCTCGTAGATTTTCCAATTAGAGATGCTATTTGGGTTGTCTTTTTTTGAGATGTTACTGAGTCATTCATGCCTTAGGGGCAGACATTTTACTACTAAATAAACTCAACTTTTAGTCTCAGAAAAGTGAGATTTTTTTTGAGAAACCATTACAACCCTTGAGAAGGCATCTTGGTTTAGTAGGAAAGGTTCTTGAGTCAGAGAAGAGGAACATGTTAAAGAAATGGTTTTCAGTTTTGTCTAAGATCTTGAATGGTTTTCCTGAATCATGGATTTCAGAATGATTTCAGAAGTCTGTAAATTTTAGTTCTGGGCTTGATTAGAATAGGCAGTTTCTGCCTATGTGTTGCGTATCTCCTCAGGAATAAATAGCTAAGTGAAAAGAAGCAAGTCAGATCAACCCTGTTGGCTATCCTTGTCCTTCCTCTTGGCTCCATCCTTACAGTCTTGTTTTCCTTCAAAGTGTTTGTATTGTCACTTAGCACAGAATAAGTTTTTCTATTATCTCTTGAGAGTGAAAAGTTTGGGACTATGGACTGCATTTTATGTTTTCTACTCAATTATTTCTTTGCACTCCTTTTCACTTTAAACATTTACTGGTAGATTAGCAGCATGAAAGTAGTAAATGGTAGAGAAAAAAACCTAAAATTTTTGATGTTTGGTTGAGAATTATTGCTCTCTGACTTAGTTTGGCAATTGTCTGACATACTTGTTGGTTAATGTTTTCTTTATTTTTTTTTTATTTTATTTATTATATGTAAGTACAATGTAGCTGTCTTCAGCCGCTCCAGAAGAGGGTGCCAGATCTCGTTACGGATGGCTGTGAGCCACCATGTGGATGCTGGGATTTGAACTTATCACCTTCGGAAGAGCAGTCGGGTGCTCTTACCCACTAAGCCATCTCACCAGCCCAATGTTTTCTTTAAATTTTAAAGCTTCATTGTCTTGAAGAAGCAACAACAACAAATATACAGGCTCAAGGCACTACATTTCAGATCAAATTCTCAGGCAAATTTCTTGACCATTTCTTTTTAAGACATCTTTCATCTTGGTATCAGGCAATTTAGTGGCAACTTTTTTTCCTTTATAGAACCTTTCTTTGCTTTGCTTTTCATTTCAGCATGGTGTCTTGGCAGCCTAGCTTACTCTGCAACTTGAACTCACTATAGAATTCAAGTTAGCCTCGAACTCGCAGCAATCTTGCTTCAATCTCAGTGTTGAGAATATAGTGATAAACTTCCATTCTCTGCTCTCAACAAGGCTTTCTCGAATTTTCCTAGTGTTCTTTGTTGGTGAATATTGGAAAATTGCTTACTCTTCTTTCGTGGCGTTTGCTTCAAGCTTTTCCAGTGCTCTGGCACTTTCCAACCCCATAGCACTTTGTATAGGAGGTCCTCAGTTTTTTTTGGGTTTTTTTTGTTTGTTTTTGAAGGACTTGCGAAGCCAGGCGGTCTATGAAGCTTCATGTGGGTGGGGCTGGGTATGGCAGGGGCGGGGCCGATGAGAAGTCTCTGGGAAAGGCTGAAGAGTCTTGTTGGGAAAGGCCCGGTGGGCAGTGGTTTCAGAATTTTCACGAAGGCTTCGAATATAGGATTGAGCGTATTGTGTACCTCTCTCCTGTCTCTCCTTTCCTGATTCTGGAAGCTTCAGTAGTTCTTTCTGGATTACTAAAACGCGAAAAGGCTACGGCTTCGGCTCCGTGGGCGGAACCCAAGGGTCCTGACGCTGCTCCGGGCCTTTTGGCCTCCTGATGTTGGGGGAGGGGCAAAGAGGTGCTGCTCGCGCCTCCCTATGCGCCTGCGCGGCCGGCTCCAAGCGGGTTGGAGCGCGTGCGCAGTGACGTGGACATCCGGTGCGTGCGCAGGCTCTTCAGCTGAAGCGGACACACGGTGTGCGAACCCTTCAGAATAACCCTCCCCTAGAGGGATATGAAGGACTCGGGGTGAGGCCGACCACGCCCCGCACGGTAACTCTCGGGCCTGGGTGGAGGGCGTCGCTTCAATAGTGGCCCGATTGGAGCTTTTTTGAGTTTAAACCACTTGTGTATTTGAACGGCTAACCCAGCGTTCCGCAGAGAGAGCTTCGCACGCCTGGGCCTGGCTGGGCCTTACGCTGTGCAGCCTTTGGTCCCTTGAGCGAGCTGCGCATGTCATCTCGCACGCCTCCCCGACCTCACTTCCGCGTCGCTCGGAGAACTAACTAGGAACATCGACGCCGGAGACCGTGACCACGAGGCGGGCGGGGTGAGAAGTGCCTATGGCACGGCCCTGCCCTCGCGTGCGTGGGGTGTTGAACAGCATGGCGCGTTCCGCGTGACGATTTCTAGCCTGGTTATCGATTGACTAAGCACAGGTTTTAGAGTTCAGTTCTCTGGGTTTCAACTCTCTGAGGGAAACAACCAATGTCTGTTTCTCCACGGAACTGGATGCAGTGTTTTGACACCTATTCAAACATTTCCTAGCGTGTAATTTCTGGTCAAATTGAGGCAAGGTCCCGAATTTAATGAGGGGGCGATGAGTGAGTTGAATGAGAGAACTTTGTAAACAAAGGATCTGTGATTTGTAAGTGCTAATTCGAAGGCGGAGAAAACAGGTAGGGAACAGGTGGTGTTTCCTTTTTCTCATTCTCGGGTAGCCTTGACTGGTTTTTTGTTCATAGGACTTCCCGTTTCTGTTGAATTTTCAAGTACGTCTTTGAGTCGAGTGTAAGGCGCGCGGGGGCATTAGTAAGCTTCCCGCCACTATAAGTTGGGGAATCTGTGTTCGAAGATTATAGAGAAGTTGGGAGTAGTTTTCAAACTGGTGAAATTGTTGGCAGAGTGTGTTGCTGTGAAGCTTTTTGCCTTCAGTTTCATTCCCCGAGAATTTCTCTTTTTCTCTGGCAAAAGGATGGAAGCAGGGATGGGTGAAGAGTGCCTGATAAATCCCCGTCTGAGGGAGACCCACTCTTGTTAGCGTCGCCGAAGCCGACACGTGGATCTTGAGAAGTTAGGGCTCACTTATGCTCAGCCTGTGGGTGTTGTTGAGCTTGCCAAGCTTGCGTGGCCAAGTGCCTGGTCAACCTTGCCAGTCTTGTTGGCTTTTTGGGCACGACGCTGCTGCAGTTAAGGTGCAGGAGAGTAGCGAGAGGACTGCTGGGAAATGGGCTGGCGGCGCGACTACTTGTGTAGTTTCCAAGGTAACCGAAAGCGGCTGAAGAGCCCTAAGAACACTGGGTTCCGCCTGGCTGCACGTGATCCTTGGGACTCTACCCTGGAAAAGTTTTCTTTGCGTCATTTTTTCATGTTTGCGGCTAGCTGAAAAACGAGTAACTGGAGGCTTTTTTTTTTTTTATACATAGGTAGCAAGTTGTGTCCACTTAACTGTACACAAGTGAAAGACCTGAAATTTCATTCCCTGGGTGCTTTGGCACATTTTTTAAAAATTTGCTGTCCATTTCTGCAGTAAAGGTTAGTTTTTCAGGTTGTACTTTGTAAACCATAGGCGACTAAAAGCTTGTTAGATGGAGTTGTTTCAGATTGATACCTACAAATGGAGATATGTAAAAAAAATTTGAGTTTCAAAATGCGATTTAATTTAACCAAAAGACAAACACCATAGTGAGCCTCCTGTATAGTAATACATTTATTGTTTGAAAGGACATGGTTAGCATGGGCAGCATTTAGAATGTGTTGACCATCATTTGAAATTTGTGTTTTAAACATAATATATTGACTTCAAATTTTGACTTGGTGTAGTTAAGTATGCAAATCATCTAATTGGGTTGCTACATAGTGTGTTTTATGGGTTGTATCAGGGTGGCCATTATAAAAACTTCCCAAAGACCACTGGATGGGGAAAAAAAGGTACTCTGAATTTGTTAAAATTAATACAACTTGCTATATTGTTATAAACGATGTCTGTTAGAGAGTGTGAATATGTGTAGTGAGGGGACTGAGAATTTCTCTCTTTTTTTTTAGATTTATTTATTTTATTTATATGAGTGCATTGTAGCTGTCTTCAGACACACCAGAAGAGATCAGATCTTATTACAGATGGTTGTGAGCCACCACGTGGTTGCTGGGAATTAAACTCAGGACCTCTGGAAGAGCAGTTAGTACTCTTAACCACTGAACTATCTCTCCAGCCCAAGAATTTCTCTTTACAACTTAATTTCAGGCCCTTTCCAACCCTTACTTTAATCTAGGTAAATGCTTGATGAGGAAAGGCTGAACCAAAAACTAGCCTGGCCTAGAATTCTATGAGATTCTCCTGCCTCAGCCTCCCCAGTGCTGGGATTAAAAGTTTGCACCACCAGCCTGTGTTCTTTGTTAAAACCTTAAGAGAGCAAAATACAGAGTACTTTAGAATAATGCCAGAATGGATTTCTTTTTTCTTACTTGGAATAGTCTAGTACTTCTAAAGTACATTTGATTTTTGCAATGGACATTAAGGTTATCTTAGAGTTTAAGAGTAGTCTTTGTGGGCCGGGCGTGGTGGCGCACGCCTTTAATCCCAGCACTTGGGAGGCAGAGGCAGGCGGATTTCTGAGTTCAAGGCCAGCCTGGTCTACAGAGTGAGTTCCAGGACAGCCAGGGCTATAAAGAGAAACCCTGTCTCGAAAAACAAAACAAAAAAAAAGAGTAGTCTTTGTATGTGTGAAACAACATATTCGCCAAATGACAAGCTGTAGATGAGAAAAATCAAACATGGGCTGGGGATAAACCCACTTGAATATCATGTGAGAGTCCCTATCCAGGTTATCAGCACTATGGGCAGTAGGGTCTGGGGATTCTTCATTTTGTGTGTGTGTGTGTGTGTGTGTGTGTGTGTGTGTGTGTGTGTGTCTTTATCCTTTTCTTTGTTTATAATCTTTTTTAAAAATTTCTTATTATATATTTTCTTCATTTACATTTCAAATGCTATCCTGAAAGTCACTCTTTACCCCCCACCCCCTGGATCTTTTTAATTACAGCCATGTGTCTCAAGTTTATGATCGCGTGGGGTCATAAATTGGCCTTTGATTTTATGTATTTTGGTTAACTGGTGCAATACATTGGTTGGTTTTAAGTTTTTTTTTTTTTTTTTTAATTTATTATATGTAAGTACACTGTAGCTGTCTTCAGACACTCCAGAAGAGGGCGCCAGATCTCGTTACGGATGGTTGTGAGCCACCATGTGGATGCTGGGATTTGAACTCATCACCTTCGGAAGAGCAGTCGGGTGCTCTTACCCGCTGAGCCATCTCACCAGCCCCGGTTTTAAGTTTTTTGATTTAGGTTTTTTTTTTTTTTTTTTTTTTTTTTTTTTTTTTTTTTTTTTTTTTTTTTTTTTTTTTTAGATTTATTTATTATATGTGAGTACACTGTAGCTGTCTTTAGACCTTCCAGAAGAGGGCGACAGATCTCATTAGGGATTGTTGTGAGCCACCATGTGGTTGCTGGGATTTGAAATCAGGACCTTAAGTTAGTGCTCTTCAACCACTGAGCCATCTCTCCAACCCCTTTTGGTTTAATTTTTTGAAAAGACTTTATGCAAGTCTACAAATTTTGACTTTTCCTGTTTTCATACATATTTTTACATTTCTATTAGATGTCTATGTACAAAGTTGAAATAAAGCAATTTGTATTTTCCCCCTTTGGGGGAAGGGACGTGGCAAGCAGGGTCTCACTGGCTTTGAATTTTATATGTAGTTGTGAACTTTTAATTTCCCTGCCTGGTCATGGATATTAGGGCTCTAGTATTAAAGAGTAGATTCCCCCTCCCTGTAAGCTCCTCAACACAAGAGTGGCCAGGCCCCACCTCTGAGGACTTCTAGCTGCCAGACACTTCTCACAGAACAAGGCAATGGCTGGACCCAGTTCCTTTATGCTCTACAGAGTGAAAATCTCAAGATGGGACCACCCTGGAAAGCTTCCCCAAGAAACCTTATATATATAAAGCCTGCCTCCTGCTCAGTTTTTTGCAGTGTCTTATCCAAGCCGAGGTTTTTCCAATAAATCCCTTAGGTGAGGTTCGTTTTGTGGTGTGACTTTGTGGTATTCCTTGGCTTCCTACTGCCATGATACTTCTCCCTTCAAAGCTGTAACACTTCACCACCCCTTTAATCTCAACTCATGGCAATTCTCTTGCCTCAGCAACTTTCTGATAGTTTAATGGGTGTGAGCCTTCAAGCCTGGCTATTTATAACTTTTTTTTTTTAGATGATCTATTTAGTCCTGGCTGTCTTGGAACTAATTCTCTGCAGATCAGGATAGCTTCGAACTCACAGAGATCCTCCTGCCTTTGCTTCTCAAGTTCTGAGATTAAAAGCATGTGCCATCATACCCTGCTATTTGTAATTTTTTGAGCTATACTTCACCTAACATAAAGTTTGTAGTTTAAGTGCATCAGAACCTGGAGAGAAGACTCAGTGGATAAAGCACTTAAATATGAGCACTGGAATTTTTGTCCCTAGTACCCAAGAACCTCTCTGACTGACTGTAGCCTAAACTGGTCTTAACCTTTAAGTAATCTTCTTGCCTTAGCCTTCTAATCTATAGGATTATGTCTTGAGAACCACACTGAATTTATATAGTTTTTAAAAATAAATACATAATTTTAGTTTGTGTAAGATTGTAGGATTGTTACTAATGTTTTTGTTTTTTGTTTTGAGATGGAATATGAATAACTTTTAGCTAGTTAGATTAGATTACATTTAGTTTAAAGATGATAGAAATGATTAGGGTAATTGGGTGTAGTGACTCATACCTATGATTGTTTTAAGTTTGAGGCTAGCTTGATATACATAATGAGTCTTTTAAAAAATCATTTATTTATTTATTTATTTAGATTTTTCAAGACAGGGTTTCTCTGTATAGCCCTGGCTGTCCTGGAACTTACTCTGTAGACCAGGCTGGCATCGAACTCAGAAATTCGCCTGCCTCTGCCTCCCAAGTGCTGGGATTAAAGGCGTGCACCACCACGGCCAGCCTCATAATGAGTCTTAAGAAACCATCTCCCCCTCCTACTCCCTAATTTTTTTTAAAAGAATGATTAGGGATTCCAGAACAAATACCCTTACAGTGATTAAAAGAAGGCTATAAGCTGTGTCTTAAGAGAATTAGGAATGTTTTTGGATAACATTTTGTGACAGGTTCTTATGTATCCTAGGGTGATCTTGAATTCTCTTAAACTTATTTTTTTGGCAATTTCATACTTGTATTGCATGAATTTTAGTAATTTTCATCCCTACTTCTCATCCTCATTTCCTCTCTCCCTCTCCAATTGAAACATTTTTTCTCAATATATTAATATTAATATTAATGTTCTCTGTGTGTGTATCTGTGTGTGTGTCTGTGAGTCAGTGAGTTTAAAGGTTTTAGATAAATTTTTAGTATGTGCATGTATATGTCTGCATGTCACCTAATGAACATTGAGATCAAAGGAAAGGGTTTTAAAATCAATTCTCTGTATTCACTTTTTTGTAAGGTTCAGGGATTGAACTTGGATCAACTGGCTTGTCTGATCTGCTGAGCCATCTCTCTGACCTCTACTAAGTTTAAGTAGGGATGCTTGCATGAGCATGGGTAGGTGATTATTTACTGGAGCATGGGCAAGTTTATCTGTGCATGTATTACTGACTGACTTTGAACTTGTGCTCTTTCTCCATCTCTGAAGTGCTTAGAGTACAGGTCTGTGCCACTACTCCTGGTATATGCAGGGCTGGATATTGGACCCAGGACTTTATGTGTGCTAGGCAAATCTCTACCAGATGAGTTACAGTTACAGCCCTAACAGTTGTATTTTTGTTAAGAAAAAATCTGAGTTGACTAAAGTTCTGTTTTTTGTTTGTTTGTTTTTTAGGATGAAAAAGCATTTTTAACTATGAATTGACTACAGTTTTCTTATTACTGAATTTCTCACTGGAATCATGGAAGAGAAACAGCAAATCATATTGGCTAATCAAGATGGAGGGACAGTGACAGGAGGAGCACCTACCTTCTTTGTCATCCTAAAGCAGCCAGGAAATGGCAAAACTGATCAAGGAATTTTAGTTACTAATCGAGATGCCCGTGCCTTGTTGAGTAGGGAGTCATCACCAGGAAAATCTAAAGAGAAAATTTGCCTTCCGGCTGTTTGTACTGTGGGAAAAATCACTGTTACCCTTGATAACAATAGTATGTGGAATGAGTTCCATAATCGAAGCACAGAGATGATTCTGACCAAACAAGGAAGACGCATGTTTCCTTATTGTCGATATTGGATAACAGGCTTAGATTCAAATTTAAAGTATATCCTTGTAATGGACATATCTCCTGTGGATAGTCATCGGTATAAGTGGAATGGTCGTTGGTGGGAACCCAGTGGGAAGGCTGAACCCCATATTTTGGGGCGAGTTTTCATTCATCCAGAATCTCCTTCTACAGGTCATTATTGGATGCATCAACCAGTATCTTTCTATAAACTCAAACTTACCAACAATACACTGGATCAGGAAGGACATATTATCTTGCACTCTATGCATCGTTATCTGCCAAGGCTTCATTTGGTGCCAGCAGAAAAGGCTACAGAAGTGATACAGTTAAATGGCCCAGGTGTTCATACTTTTACTTTCCCCCAGACTGAATTCTTTGCAGTAACAGCTTATCAGAACATTCAGATTACTCAGTTGAAAATAGATTACAATCCTTTTGCCAAAGGCTTTCGGGATGATGGGTTGAGCAGTAAGCCTCAGAGAGAAGGAAAACAGAGAAATAGCTCCGATCAAGAAGGGAATAGTGTTTCTAGTTCTCCTGCTCATCGTGTTCGTCTTACAGAAGGTGAGGGGTCAGAGATACATTCAGGTGATTATGATCCTGTGTCAAGAGGTCATGAAACATCAAGCCTAGGTTTAGAGAAGGCTCCCCATAATGTAAAACAAGACTTTCTTGGATTTATGAATACTGATTCGCCACATGAAGTTCCTCAGTTGAAACATGAGATTTCTGAAAGGTAAGTCATATTTTTTTGTTTGTTTTAAACTTATATTTATTTAGTGTGTGCATGTGTGTAGGTCAAAGGACAACTTTAGAGAATTGTTGTACTTTGTGGCTCTGGGATATCAAATTCTGCACCTTTACCCATTGATTACCTCTCTGGTTGGGTAACAGTTTTTCTGTTCTTATAAATAAAAAGATCACGATGGGCCAGATTTTAGAATTCACTGGTTCTGTGAATGCTGTAGATGTTGATTAATATTACTTGCTATAAAGTAAACCACACCTGCTTTTAGTACTTTGATGTGACAGCTTACTTTTCTATGATGAATATGTACTAGGTTCAGGATTCTGAACTGTAGGCATATTGGATAATTTATCAATACTGGAAGCTTTTATTTGTGGCTTGATCCTTGTTAGCACATGTAGACAATTCATGATTATTTGTGGAAAGGAAGGATAAATGATAACTGAGTTATAACTGAAACAGTCTATCCAATTAAGGCATAAGATATACTCATAAGCTGAACTTACTGTCCTAAGTTCATCCTGACTCATAAATGGCACAGATAAAATACAATTTGAAAATTATTATCTATGAAAATGTCCTAATGTATTTTTAAAAATAAATTCATTTTATATAATTGAACCTCTCTTACTAAAAAAAAAACCAAACTTCAAAACCTGGAATACTTCTAATACCAAGCTGGTACTCAAGTTTTGTACGTTGTATATTATATACTGATACTTCATTGTAGTATTTTGTATGCACAGATAAGTACTGCTGAAAAAGAGATTAAGTAATATCCACTGTAAGAGAAAGAGTGTGTGTGTGTGTGTGTGTGTGTGTGTGTGTGTGTGTTTGTACATAAACTTCCACTCTTAAATTTTTAATTTTGGTCAAGGTTTCAGTGTATAGCCTAGCTTGCTTGGAGCTTGCTATATTTAGCCCAGGTTGACCCCGAACTCAGGATCCTTCTGCCTCTTCCCAGCCACTCACTGGGATTACAGATGTGCACTCATTGTTGGTGTGCTCGATATCTCTCTCTCTCTCTCTCTCTCTCTCTCAAGATTTATTTATTTTATGTATGTGAGTACACTGTAGCTGTCTTCAAACACACCAGAAGAGGGTATTATATCCCATTATATAGTGTTGGGAGCCACTATGTGGTTGCTGGGAATTGAACTCAGCAACTCTAGAAGAGCAGTTAGTACTCTTAACTGCTAAGCCATCTCTCCAACTCAGTTTGGCTCTCTTTTTATTCTTTTTATTTTTTGCTTTTTTTTTTTTTTTTTGGAGAGAGGATCTCACTATCTTGGCTGGCCTGGAACTTGCTATGTAGACAAGCTAGCTTTGAACTGACAGATCTGCTTGCCTCTACTTGAATGCTGGTATTAAAGATATGCACCACCATGTTTAACTTAAAGATTTTTATTTATTTTTTAATGTGTATGCATGTATATCTGTATATTATACATGTGTGTGTACCTGTGAAAGTCAGGAGAGGGTAGATCCCCATTTTTGAACATGATGTAGGTTCTCTGGCAAAGCAGCAAGGGCTTGTAACCACGAATCATCTCTAGCCACCCAGATTGACTGACTTTTCTTTTCTTGTCTTGTCTTGTCTTTTCTTTTCTTGTCTTTTCTTGTCTTTTCTTTTCTTTCTTTTCTTTCTTGGCAGGGTTTCTCTGTGTAGCCATGGCTGTCCTGGTACTCATTCTGTAGACCAGCCTGGCCTGAAAGTCAAGGTATCTGCCTGCCTCTGCCTCCCTAGTGCTGGGATTAAAAGTATTTGCCATTACCACTGCCCAGCCCAGACTCATTAAAATAAAACAACAACAAAAAAACCACATTTGTTTCTTATCACCCTTTTATTCAACTATTAAAGAAAATAAAAGGACTTTAAAGCATATTAGAAAGTTCTCTGGTAAAGATTGTAGCTCAGTGGTAGAATGCCTGTTTAGAATGTTCCGAGTTCTGTGTAATAGGTAGTACTGCCCTTCTTTCCAAAAAGATCTGTAAGATTTTAAGGTGTATACTTCTGAGTAGCATGATGATACTCTTTGTTCTGTTTTTTGTGTTTGTTTTTTTCCCCATATGAGATTTGCATCCCTGAGTCCAGGATATCTATGCTGTGTATGGTATCTGCCCACTAGTCACTTAGTATCCTGTCAAATAGAAAAGGTGTTGTGGCCGGGCGTGGTGGCGCACGCCTTTAATCCCAGCACTCGGGAGGCAGAAGCAGGTGGATTTCTGAGTTTGAGGACAGCCTGGTCTGCAGAGTGAGTTCCAGGACAGCCAGGGCTACACAGAGAAAAACCCAGTCTTGAAACCCCCCAAAAAAAGGGGGGGGCATTGTGGAACTATTGTAGTTGTTGCATTTGGTTGGTCTTATACATATCCTCATGTTATTGACACAGTGCCTATATTATCTACCTCGTGTATATCATCATATAGGCATATTACTCTTCACAAGAAAGGTGTTTGGTATAATAAAATACTTTTAGAGAATGGGAGAATTCATTCACCTTTATTATAGTCTGTTGTTATAATTCTATTGTGTAGCTTTTGTTTTTAACCTATTATCATGCTTAATTTAAGAACATATAGGTATTGCAAATACTTCTTGTGGATAATGTAATTGTATTTTAGGACTTTAGGAGCACCTCTTTGGTAGAGTGCCTGCCTACCATAGGCCATGCAGTAGATTTGATTTCCAATACTATGTAAAAACTGTTCATGGCAGCATGTTTGTAATCCCAGTACTTGAGAAGGGAAGAAAAGAAAAAAGGTCAAGGCCATTTTTACCTATCAAATTTGAGGTTAGCCTGAAAGAAATAAGACCTTCTCTTTAAGTGATTTAAGTGTTCTCTCTCTCCCTCCCTCCTTCTCTCCCTCCCTCCCTCCCTCTCTCCCCTTCCCTCTTCCTTTCACTTTTTCCCCATCTCTGTGCCCCCTTGCCTAGTTGCTCTAGTCTAGCTTCCCATGTTATGTTGTGTAGAACTGTTAAAGGTGGTAGCACTATGATTTCAGTTTTTATTTTCTGATGACTGAATGGGGGAGTCTTTTCTTGGTCATTGTTTTCTTCTGTTGTTTGTGTACCTTTAGGTCAAAACTACATTATTTTAATTAATAGAGCTTTATAGTTCCAACTTCCAGACTATGGTCCTATTACATAATCCACCATTGTTGTAGGGCCTTTTTCTAAAATAAGTTTTGTTGGCTCCCAACTAGTTTGTATTTCCTATTTGCCCCCTGCCCCCCTTCAAGACAGGGTCTCACTATTCTAGAGGATAAATTCAAGACTGAGAGGATTCCGGAAACTACAGGTGGTGCTAAAATAGCTTTATGTCTGTTATGTTCCTTTTTTTTTTTTTTCTTTAAAGATTTATTTATTTCATGTATGTGGGTACACTGTCGCTGTCTTCAGACACACTAGAAGGTGGCATCAGATGCCCATTACAGAAGGTTGTGAACCACCATGTGGTTGCCAGGAATTGAACTCAGGACCTCTGGAACAGCAGTCAGTGCTCTTAGCCACTGAGCCAACTCTCTAGCCTGTCTGCTATGTTCTTTTCTCTCTGTACATGTTAACTATCATAGTAAGAGATCAATTATAATTTTAAACTTAACTAATTTACTTATTTCTGTACCTTTGCTAATCACCGGGGGGGGGGGGGGGCTGGCTTAGTATATCTTGTTTCAACCATGTATGATATATTATAGTTCTTTTTTTTTTTCCCGCAGCAACTTTTAGTGTTAGACCCTATAGGTTTGAGCCTATAGAAAAAGGTTGTCGCCGGGTAATGGTGGCACACACCTTTAATCCCAGTACTTGGGAGGCAGAGACAGGCAGAATTTTTTGAGTTTGAGACCAGCCTGGTCTACAGAGTGAGTTCCAGGACAGCCAGGACTATACAGAGAAACCCTGTCTTGAAAAACCACACACACACACACACACACACACACACACACACACACACATACACACACAAGAGTTGTCCCTATTTCGGAAACTGGCCCCAGGCCACCTTTTTTGATAGTAATCAGGAGATTCCAATCTCTCTTAGATTCACTTAGCTTGCTAAACTCATTCACTGAACTCAGGAAGTGTTCTACCAGATCTCCTGTTGCTTTTGCTTTTCCCAAAGGCTGAGCTGACACAGGAGTGCTGATTCTCTAACCAGTGTTCATCTTTTTGGTAGCCTTGCTGACATTGAAGCTATGTGTGTGTGTATGGTGGGGGGCAGGGGACTATGAAGTCAACTGTAGCATAAACTTAAGAGTGAGCAGTATGTTCATGAAATACTTTGACTAGGAAAGTACTTTGATTAATTATCAGAAAATTTCAAATATTTAAGAAGCTCTGTGCCATAAACCTTAAAAGACTGGATTTTTATATGTAAATACACATTCACACATTCCTTCTTTCTATTTTTAAAAAGCATTTATTTTATATGTATGGGTATTTTGCCTGCCTGTGTGTGTGTGTGTGTGTGTGTGTGTCTCATGTGTATGCCTGGTGCCATGGATCACCTGAACCTTGAGTTATAAACAGGTGTGAGCTACTGTGTGGATGCTGGGAATTGAATCTGGGTCCTATAGAGAAGCCAGTGCTCCTAACTGATGATGAGTCATTTCTGCAGCCCCCGTTTTTGTGTTTTAAAGACAGGGTCTTACTGTGTAGTCCTAACTTGGAATTCAATAGGTCCACTTGACTGGGATTGAAAGCATGCACATCTATCTGATCTGTTTTTATTGAGATAGAATTTTGTTAGTTCAGTGGAGGCTGATTTGGTGCTTCTGATCTGGTTCTTTTGCTTCTGTGTATCAAGAGCTGTGATTATAGGTGTTGCACTGCTATGCCTAACTCTTTTTTTTTTTTTTTTTTTTTTTTGGTTTTCAAGACAGGGTTTCTCTGTGTAGCCCTGGCTGTCCTGGAACTCACTCTGTAGATCAGGCTGGCCTCGAATTCAGAAATCCGCCTGCCTCTGCCTCCTGAGTGCTGGGATTAAAGGCGTGTGCCACCATGCCCGGCATTATGTCTAACTCTTAACAATAATTTTACAGGTTTTTTTGTTTGTTTTTTTGTTTTTGTATTTTTGTTATGTAGCTTTGGCTGGCCTGGAATACATAGATATATCTACCTGCTTCTGTCAAGTACAAGGATTAAAGGTGCACATCACCGCACCTGCCTCACTGATTTTATGGGAGAAGGTGATGATGGTAGTACTGGGGATTGAATTTAGGTCCTCCCACATTCTTGGCATGCATGCAAACACTAAGGTATATATCTTCTAGTCGACTCTCACTGAGAAAAGAAGGCCAAAATCTATACTATAATTACAGAATTTTGTTCTATTACTCTGTTTATTTGAGATAGGATCTTACTTTGTAATTCTGGCTGTTCTGGAACTTGTATAGAGTTTGGCTTACCTCAAACGTCCAGAGATTGTCCTTTCTCTGTCTCTGAGTATTGAGATTTAAAGGCTTCTGCCAGTTTGTATGTACTTATCTCGTTCTCTTTTAAAAATTGTCCCAGAAAAAAAAATTTTTTTTTTTTTCTTTTCTTTTTTCCTTTTTTTTTCTTCGAGACAGGGTTTCTTCATGTAGCCCTGGCTGTCCTGGAACTCACTCTGTAGACCAGGCTGGCCTCAAACTAAGAAATCTGCCTGCCTCTGCCTCTCAAGTGCTGGAATTAAAGGTGTGTGCCACCACCGCCCTGCTCAGATTGATTGTTTTAATTTAAAAGTATTTTATGTGTATGGGTATTTTGTCTGTACATATATGTTTGTTGTTTGTATACCACAAGCATGCCTGATACCCACAGAGGCCAGGAGAGAGCATTTGAACTGGAGTTACAGAGGTTGTGAGCTGGAATGTAGGTGCTAGGAATCAAACATGGTCCTTTATAAGGGTAGTGGGTGCTTTTAACTACTGAGTTATCTTTCTGCTCAAATTCCTCCCACAGCTCCTTACCTCCCCCGCCCCCCTTAAAAAAATCCTGGATCAACTCCTATTAGGGCTGGTTTTGAATTCCTGGACTAAAATTATTTCCATTCCTTCCTTTTGATACAGATTTTCTCCTACTTTATAGGCTTTTTCTTTTGGTTGGGTGGTACAGTAGTACCAGGTTAAGCGCTTTACCAAAGAAAGAGCTATAGCCCCTGCTATTTTAGGCTATTTCTTTATTTTGTTCTTTTTTTTGTGGTGCAGGCCTTTTAAACTTCATTCAATATGTCAATTCCTGCTATTTCTCTATCTGTAAAAGTTCTTTACAAAGTCTTTACTTACGCTTGTGTTTTTGTCTAGCTCACAGGTTTTCAATCTGTGGATTGAGACTCTTTGGGGGTCATATTTCAGATATCCAGCATATTAGATATGTACATTGCGATTCATAGCAGCAAAATTATAGTTACAAAGTAGTATGAAATAATTTTTTGGTTGGGGGTCAGCACAACTTGAGAAACTATTAAAAGGATGACAGCATTAGGAAGGTTGAGAACTACTGCTCTAGCTGTTTCAGAACTGGATATTAAGGTCTTTGATTCATTTTGAATAGATTTTTGTGTAGGGTTAGTACAGTAGTTAACAGTTTGAGGATACAGTTCATCATGGTATGAAAGGCACAATGGCCGGAGTGAGGCAGCTGCTTACATTGTTTCCACTATTAGGAGGTATAGGAAGGTACTGGTGTTCCACTGGCTCTCTCTTTTTCAATATTTATCCAGTCTGGTCCCCTAGCCCATGGGATTGCGAACGTCATATTGGGATGAGTGTTCCCTTTTTCCTCATTTCCAATTTCTATTTCTGGAAAATAACCTCATAAACACATCAGAAAATGTATTTCTGTAGTGATTCAAAATGGTTATTAAATTGATAATGAAAATTAAATGGCATCATTTGTTGAAGAGGTTATTTAGGCTGTGTGTGTGTGTACATAAATGTATACATATGATGTGTGTTTTTGGTACCTTTGTTGAAAGTCAGTTATCTGTAGTTGCATGGTTTATATTTCTGGGTCTTCTGTTCTATTTTACTGCTTTATACATCTGTCTTTTGCCAGTAGTACTATGTTGTTTTTCTTAATGCGGCTTTTTTATTTATTGAACTGTTTTTCCTTCTCTGAGTCTTGTTTATAGATAGTTCTGTACTTTTTATCTTCTACCTCTCTAGTCCTATTGTGAACAGTTTTGAAGATGATTCCCAGATTTCCTCACCCTCAAACCCGAATGGAAACTTTAATGTCGTCATTAAAGAAGAACCCCTAGATGATTATGATTATGAACTTGGTGAATGCCCAGAAGGGATAACAGTGAAACAAGAAGAGACAGATGAGGAAACTGATGTATACTCAAACAGCGATGACGATCCTATACTAGAGAAACAACTGAAGAGGCACAATAAAGTTGATAATTTGGAAGCTGACCATCCATCTTACAAATGGCTACCAAATAGTCCAGGTGTTGCTAAAGCTAAAATGTTTAAATTAGATGCTGGGAAAATGCCAGTAGTTTACTTGGAGCCTTGTGCTGTCACGAAAAGCACAGTGAAAATTTCTGAATTGCCTGATAATATGCTCTCCACATCTCGAAAAGATAAATCTATGTTGGCAGAATTAGAATATTTGCCTGCGTATATTGAAAATTCTGATGGGACTGACTTTTGCTTAAGCAAGGATTCAGAAAATAGTCTCAGAAAACATTCACCTGATCTCAGAATTGTACAAAAATATACTTTACTTAAAGAGCCTAATTGGAAATACCCAGACATATTTGACAACAGTAGCACGGAAAGAATACATGGCAGTTCAAAAGGATCAACTGGAGAGTCATTTTCAGGAAAAGAGGACTTAGGCAAAAAGCGAACAACGATGCTTAAAACGGCAATACCCTCAAAGACTGTGACTGCTAGTCATAGTGCCTCTCCAAATCCTCCTGGGAAAAGAGGAAGGCCAAGAAAGTTGAGACTCTCTAAGGCAGGGCGACCACCTAAAAACACAGGGAAATCTTTAACTGCTGCCAAGAATATTCCTGTAGGCCCTGGAAGTTCCTTTCCTGATGTGAAGCCTGATCTAGAAGATGTGGATGGTGTGCTCTTTGTTTCCTTTGAATCAAAGGTAAGATTGTAATGATCAGCTTTCTTTTTAAGGTCTGCTTGCTAATCAGTTTTGAATTGAAAATTGGCTTAAAATTTAGGATCTACTTTTATTAATGTATCTGTTTGTGAGTATGTTTGGGGCTATTGAGTGAGTGTTAAACATTTGGTTTAGTTAACAGTAATCACCTCTTAAGATACTTGCTTTGAAATAGACTTTAAAAATGTACCTTTGTATAGATCTCACTCTGTAATTTGTTCAATGTTTATCTGATTAAAAAAGATTTATGTGTGTCTGTGTATTTGAGTGCAAGTGCCAGTGGAGGCCAGAGGTGTCAGGTTGCCCTGGAGCTACTAGAGTTGAAGCTACTTACGAGCTATAAATAACATCAGTGTTGGAAAATTGAACTTGAGGGCTGGTGAGATGGCTCAGTGGTTGAGAGCATTGGCTGTTCTTCCAGAGGTCATGAGTTCAGTTCCCAGCAACCACATGGTGGCTTACAACCATTTGTAGGGAGATCTGATGACCTCTTCAGGCAGGCAGATATATATGCAGCAGAGCACTCATACATTGAATAAATAAAAAAAAAAAAAAGGGAAAAAAAGGAAGAAAATTGAACTTGAAATTTTCATTGTTGCAGTTTCCAAAGTTTAACACTACTCGAAAAGTTCACTGAATTTTTTTTCTGAGATAACTTTATCTCTCCTACACTGACTGGTTAGTAATAAGTAATAGTAGAGTATTGGAGAACTAATATACTAGCATTATTTTTATTTTGAGATAAGGTCTCTTTACATAGCCCTAGCTATATGTGCTCTGTAGATTAGCATTGAACTCAGGGATCCACCTGCTGTTTCTTCTAAGAGCTGGGCTAAAGGCATATACCACCATGCCCAGCTAAGTACTAGCATCATTATCCAGGGATAGTTTTTGGTTTGTGCTCCACTGACTTTACATGCATATTACTTTTCATGCAGATATTTTTTTTAAGGAATCTAACTTTTCTAAGTTGACTGTAGATGTTGGATGCGCCTTTTATTTCTCTATGAGAAAGCTTCTTTATGTAGGCTCTGAGACAAGAGTGTGCAGATTGTGTCTATAGTTTAATGTTGGGTGAGTATAAGATTCTCTTCATGTTTAGGTGTTTGTTTGTCTTTTGAGATATTCTCATTGTATGCCCAGGATGGCCTTAAACTTTGAATTCTCCTGCCTCAGCTTGCCAAGTGCTGAGATAACAGGTGTGTGCCACTGTG
Source organism: Mus minutoides (assembly GCA_902729485.2). Lineage (NCBI taxonomy): Eukaryota > Metazoa > Chordata > Mammalia > Rodentia > Muridae > Mus > Mus minutoides. Next base: position 197,229 of record LR753420.1, read on the forward strand.
ATCAGTTGGGTTTTTACTTTTGTCTTGTCCTGCTGCTGCTGGTGGTGGTAGTGGTGGTGGTGGTGGTGTTTCTTTCTCTTCTTCCTCCCTTTCCTCTTCCTTTTCTTTTTTTTTTCCTCTTCATCTTCCCTGTCTGACTCCCCTATTTCCACCCCACCCGTGCTTGTAGCAAGAATGGGGACAACAGCACTGGAGATCGAATCCAGGCTCTTATATAATAATAATAAGGCAAGTGTTCTACCACTAGACTACCTTTTTTATTTAGACTCTGATGATTAAAGTAATTGAATGCAAATACTGTAGAAAATAATAAAATGCACATGTGGTGATACACTCCTGCAATTGTAGCACTTAGGAGGTGGAGAGGATGTATGATCAGGAAATGACTTCCACTCCCAGCTTCTTAGTGAGTTTGAGGCCAGCTTAGGTTATGTGAAACAATGCCAACAAAACAAAACAAAAGACAAGAACCCTCTCAAAAGTATGAGAACAATTACTCCTGTTCTGTGAATTCGGAGCAATTGCTAAACATGATATTTCATACTCTTAGTCCTGTATTATTAATTTTAAAATGTTCTTTATATGCGTGGCAGATGTATACATATCCTTGGGTGTCAGTGCGTATACCTATGTGAGTGCAGAGGCTAGAGGTTGGAACCTTCTTTGTTCTCTCAGTCTTATTCTTTGAGACAGGGTATCTTCACTGAACTTGGAGCTCACTGATTGCTTAGGCTAACCAGTGGGTTTCAGAGAGTCTCATCCTTCATCCTAAACACCACCAGGAGTTACAGAAAAGTGATACTATACCAGCTTTTACATGGATACGGGATAAACCAGCTTCCCATGATCACACAGCATGCACTGTAGCTACTGAGTATGCTCTCCAGCCACTCACCATTGCCATCCTTTTTTTTTTTTCCTTTGAAAAATTGAATTTCCTTTGAAAATTTCAGAAGTAACATTACTGGGTTTTATTTTTAATGTATAGGAGGCTCTTGATATTCATGCAGTTGATGGGACAACAGAAGAACCTTCTAGTCTTCAGACCACAACCACAAATGATCCAGGTATTATCTAACAGTATAAATTCAAATGTATTTGCTGTTGGGGCTATATAGTGTGGAATATTCTCTCTGATGTCTATTATTTTATTTCATCACTGTTTTGTGAGTAGGTTGCAGAACAAGAATTTCCCAGTTGGAAAAGGAATTAATAGAAGATTTGAAGTCTTTGAGGCATAAGCAGGTGATACATCCTGCTCTTCAAGAAGGTACTAGTTTCAAAATGTGGACAAGCCAATTTGTCTTTTGTACATTTTGTCTTCCCTTTTTTTTTCCTACCTCTTTTTGCTTATTTCTCCCTTTATTTTCTTTCAATTAGCAGTTTTTTAATTTTTTCCACTTGTAGTTCTTTTCAATTTAAAAAACACATCTAGGTCTTTTTTTGTTTGTTTTTTGAGACAGGGTTTAGACAGGTGTAGCCCTGGTCACTATGTACACTAGGCTGGCCTCGAACGCAGAAATCCGCCTGCCTCTGCCTCCCAAGTACTGGGATTAAAGGTGTGCGCCACCACTGCTCCGCCTAGTTCTTTATTTTAGTAGTTTGTATACAAAGAATATGTATCACAGAAAAAGCAGTGTTTTCTCTTCAAAATGAGAACATTTTGCATCTTTTAAAACTCTGGCTACATTTATGAGATTTTTTTTTCCCTTTGGGAGTTGGGCTCTACTTTTATTTTTTAAATAACATATTTAAGGATACACACATTTTTCTTGGGCTGAAGAGATGGCTTAGTAGATGAAGTGTGCTTGATGTGAAGAATATGAGTATCTTACTTTGATCCCCAGCACACATAAAAATGCTAGGTAGAGCAGTACATGCCTGCAGTCTCGGTGTTTGGAAAAGCCAAATTGGGATGTTCTAGGTTCATTGAAAGACCTCTTCACTTGTTCAGTGCTTTCATGCCTACTTTAGGAGGTGCCCATTTTTGTTTTTAGTGGTAACCTAGTACAGTATTACTCTATATAACGTTTAAACTGTCTTTGCTTACCTCCCCCTTTAATCCAGTGAAATATTTTCCCAAAATGTCTCTTAATTTATAAGTAATTTCATTTTAGGTTCATTGATAATAACTGGAGAATTAGTGACTATAATCAGGTCAGAAACTTCATCTATGGATAATTTTTATTAGAGACCCTAGCAGGCCAGTGAACCTTGGGCTAAATAATAAAAAATTTAGATTTTGTTTTATTTATGCTACTTAAAGAATTACTACAAATTTGGTAAGCTAAAACAAAATATATTTGTATTTTCTATTTTCTATGTATTTGCAGTCTGAGCATGGCTTAATTGTGTCCTTTGGTTAGGTTCTCACAAGGCTGTAATAAAGATTTTGATGAAGTAATTGGCAAGGCATCCTTTTCCCTTCATTATTTGCTTGAGAGGATTTTGCTCTTATTCCCTCTTAGCTTAGCTTATTGACAGAATTTATTTCTGTGCAGCTTTAGTATTTTGCCCTCACTCAGGGGTAGGTACTATGTAATACCATAACATAAAGATTTAAGTGAAGCTGTTAGTGGTTACTGAATAATTTTTGCTTTTTCCTATTTTTTTTTTAAATTACTCTGGGTTTTTTGCTTGTTTTGTTTTGTTTTTTTAAGAAGAAAGGGAGAAAATATGAGTTGTGGCCCTTTTTTCTTGTAGTGGGCCTAAAACTGAATTCAGTGGATCCAACAGTGAGCATTGATCTTAAATACTTGGGAGTACAATTGCCTTTGGCTCCAGCCACCAGCTTTCCCCTATGGAATGTTACAGGAACCAACCCTGCCTCACCTGGTGAGTATGTAGCTAGCATTTGTATAAGTGAACATTATTTTTCTTCTTTAAGTTTAGGTTATTTGTAGTATAAGTTTTAAAACATTACTTTTATTTTCCAATTTAGGATATTTAGAGAATAAACCTTTCATTTCTTGGCATAGAATTAATACATAGATGTATTCATAGTAGAGAAAGTAATTTGACATATATTGGTTGGCTAGAACTTTGGTAATTTCTTTTTCTTTTTCTTTTATAGATGCTGGGTTTCCTTTTGTTTCTAGGACGGGAAAGACCAATGACTTTACCAAGATCAAGGGATGGAGAGGAAAATTTCAAAATGCTTCTGCATCTAGGAATGAAGGTAACTAGATGATTGGTTTTTGATTATCTTTTTGTTTTTTGTTCTGGTAGTACCACAGATTCAGAGTAGTTCAAACAGCTTCTCCAGCACTTTCCTATTCACCCCAAGCCCAGCTCCTTTTCTGTTTTAAAATGCAGTCTCATTAAGTGTAGAACATTGGCCTTTAGCTTCCAGTCCTCCTGCTCAGCCTTCTAAGTGTTGGGATTACAGGCATATGCCACCAAAGCGTGGTTGGTCACTAGTGTTTGTTTTACTTTTAAAGTCTATGTATGTTTTGAAAAATGTAGTCTTGGCCTGGGGTAGTAGCACTTGCCTTTTATCCCAACACTTGGAAGGTAGAGGCAGGTATATTTCTGTGAGTTTGAGTCCATTCTGGGTACATAGCAAGTTCCAGGCCAGCCAGGGTGATATAGTGAGGTGAGACCTTCTTTGAAATCAAGTTAGTCTCATTGAACCACTTACCCTTTTCATCTCTCTAAACTGAATGAACTAAAAGATGGTGTATTGCTGGTGTTTGTTTCCTCTCTAGCCACACCCTGGGGCTCCACTCTTATTCAGTAATCCTTGAAGCTTAAAACTGTTTCCTTTTGTTGTACTAAGCTACAAAAGTCATCATTTCAGGACTGTATACCTTCAGAGCTGTCTAATAGTTTTGATAGTCTAATACTTTACAATAAATTTGTAACCCAAAGCTTTTGTTTGGAAGCATGAACCTATTTGTCTCCTTTCCTTTCTTACTGGATTTGTTTGCTACTTATATCCTAACCATATATACTTAGTTTATCATTTGTCCAAAATAAGTCTTCTTTACTATTGAGTTTGTATATAGTCTTACAATAATATATTTAATCTTTACTGATAGTTTTTTCCTAAAAATAGAATGTTGCTAGATATTGTAAAACACCACTCTAGTTCATTCACTTGGGAGGCAAACAGAGACAAATAAAGGAGAATTATAAGTCTGGCCTAGTTCCTATATAGCTACGTAGGCAGATTCAAGACATCTAGGGCTACTTAGTGAGAACTTGTTTCAAAACAAAACTAAATAAATGAAAACCCTTAAAGGTTATGCTCTCCTTTTTATGGCTTTCTCTCTTTCCTTGCATCATGTTTCAGACTCCAGGGACTCAAGTCTCTTAAATAATCCCTTGACATTTTGTTGATTTTTTTTTTTTTTTCTTTTTCCCTTGCTGTTACTTTTTTTTTTTTTTTTTTTTTTTTTTTTTTTTTTTCCTTTTTTTTTTTTTTTTTTTTTTTTTTTTTTTTTTGGTTTTTCGAGACAGGGTTCCTCTGTATAGCCCTGGCTGTCCTGGAACTCACTCTGTAGACCAGGCTAGCCTCAAACTCAGAAATCTGCCTGCCTCTGCCTCCTGAGTGCTGGGATTAAAGGCGTGCACCACCATGCCCGGCTCACTGTTACGTTTTTACTCATCACTGGTTGCTATAGTTAGGTGAAAAGGTTTGATGGCTTGTATCTGAGACACTGTCTCATTTTGCTTGGCTTTCTATTTTTCTTCTTTTTGAGTAGGAACAGATTAGAGAAGCTTCAGTAGTATATAGCTCAGTTCTTAGAGAGCTAAGACCCTTCAAGGTTTAAATGTTTTGTATCTCCTTATTTTCTAGGTGGAAATTCAGAGGCTTCACTGAAAAACCGTTCTGCTTTCTGTAGTGATAAGCTAGATGAGTACTTGGAAAATGAAGGCAAATTGATGGAAACAAATATGGGTTTCTCTTCAAATGCTCCCACATCTCCAGTAGTGTACCAGCTACCCACCAAGAGTACCAGCTATGTTCGAACTCTTGATAGTGTACTAAAGAAGCAATCTACCATTTCCCCTTCTACCTCTCACTCTGTGAAGCCTCATTCTGTAACCACTGCCTCTCGAAAAACAAAGGCTCAGAACAAACAAACAACACTCAGTGGCCGATCTAAATCATCTTATAAGTCTATTTTACCATACCCTGTTTCACCAAAGCAGAAAAACTCTCATGTGAGCCCAGGAGATAAAATTACCAAGAATTCCTTAAGTTCAACCTCAGATAATCGGGTGACTAACTTGGTTGTGCCATCTGTAGATGAAAATGCATTTCCAAAACAGATTAGTTTTCGGCAGGCCCAGCAGCAGCACCTTCAGCAGCAAGGAACTCGCCCTCCAGGCTTGTCGAAATCTCAAGTAAAGCTTATGGACCTGGAAGACTGTGCACTCTGGGAAGGAAAACCAAGGACCTATATTACTGAAGAGCGAGCAGATGTCTCCTTGACAACTCTGCTTACTGCTCAGGTAAGTATTTGCTATTTTCTATAAACATTGGTGCTTAGCGAAAAATTAGACATTGGTACTTTGAGAAGTGGATATGTTAGGTTTAGCATTTAATTACCTAGGTAACAATTAAGGGAATGTCTTCAGCTATGAGCTAATCTTTTGAGTCTAGCTTTTGCCAGCAAAGGGAGACTGAATGAATGAATGAAAACTTCTCTACTGAATTACTTGCTATCTAAGCATGGGAACTTGAATTTAGATTCCTAGCACTGACATACAAACCAGGTGAGATGCCTGTAACTCCAACAACACTGGGGGTTTGGGGACAGAGATAGGTGGATCTTGTTGGCTAGTCTAGCCAAAATGTTAAGGTTCAGGTTCAGTGAGAGACTATATCAAAAAGCAAGGTTGCCGGGCGTGGTGGCGCACTCCTTTAATACCAGCACTCAGGAGGCAGAGGCAGGCGGATTTCTGAGTTTGAGGCCAGCCTGGTCGACAAAGTGAGTTCCAGGACAGCCAGGGCTATACAGAGAAACCCTGTCTTGAAATACCCCCCCCCCCCAAAAAAAAAAAAAAAAAAGGAAGAAGTCCCTGTGAAGCTGGGCACGGTATCGCACGCCTTTAATCCCGCACTCGGGAGGCAGAGGCAGGCGGATTTCTGAGTTCGAGGCCAGCCTGGTCTACAAAGTGAGTTCCAGGACAGCCGGGACTATACAGAGAAGCTCTGTCTCGAAAAACCAAACCAAACCAAGCCAAACAAAAACAAACAAAACAAAACAAAAAAGCAAGGTAAGCTAAGCATGGTAGTACATGCCTTTATTTTTGTTGTTGTTGTTATTATTATTATTATTATTATTATTATTATTATTATTATTATTATTATTATAGTCTCACTATGTTTTTGTCCTGGAACTCGCTCTATAGACCTTATTCTCCTTGAATTCAGAGACATTTGCCTGCCTCTTCTGTCAAGTGCTGGGGTTAAGGGTGTAGGATACAACATTTGGCTTAGCGTATGTGTTTAATCCCAGTACTCAGGAGACAGAAGCCAGTTCAAGGTCAGCCTGATCTACATAGTGAATGCCAGGGTAGCCAAGCTACATGGTGAGACTCTGTCTCAGACAAACAAAAAAGGTAGAAAATCATAAACGTGCCTAACCCTGATCCCTGGACTTCACATGTATATCCATGGGGGGTGGCATAGCCACACAGTTGTACATGCCTACATTGCACATGTGACACAGATAAATAAATAAAAAAAATTTCTGGGGTTAACAAGCTGGCTTAGTGAGTATACAGGCTTTGTGTGTAAACATTGTGACTTGAGTTTAATCCCCAGAAACAGTGCATAATCTTGTCTTCTGTGCTATGGTACATGCACCCTTGTATATCATGCACACACAATAATTAAAAATAAAATAAAAGTCTATACTGAATTGTAGAGCTGAAGATCATGAAATGTTGGCAGTATTTGCTTTCCTGGAATATGTGTATGTGTGGTGTGTGTGCAAGTATGGGTATGTGTTTCTATGCATGATCATACATACTTGTGTACCATGTTTATAGGTAAAAGTTCATATCACATGTCCCTCTCCCCATAATTTATGGAAGCAGGATCTCTTCTTGAAACGAGCTAATTTAGCTAGCCAGCTGGCCCCAGGGATCCCCATCTCTGTCCCCAAAGTACTTAGAGATCCTAGATCTTGCCTGCCCAGCTTTTATGTAAGTTCTAGGGATCCATATTCTGTTTTTTTAATTTTTCTTTTTGAGACAGAGTTTCTCTGTGTATCCCTGGCTGTCCTGGAACCGGAACTCACTCTGTAGATCAGGCTGGCCTCAAACTCAGTAATTCGCCTGCCTTTGCCTCCCAAGTGCTGGGATTAAAGGCGTGCGCCACCATTGCCCTGCCATGCTCTGGACTTAAATGTTTGAATGTCAGTGCTTTATCCACTGAGTCAACTCCCTGTGTCCTGTATTTTCTAGTCATTATAAATATTCAAGCATGTATGATTCTCTTTTATTTTTATTGTTTACTTAGGACATTTTGTGTAAAATAATAGTAATTATTTTGCATTTTGCAGACCATATATGTTGTCAGAGAGTTATTACTAGGATGTTCTATTCTAGGCAGTATGAACTTGCTTGTGTTTCAGAAAAATCGTATAAAACATTATTTGACCTAAGTTCCTTAGACTCATCGGTCCCTACAGAAGAACATTATATGTGGTTTCTATTGAGTGAATAGAATATTTGGTATTTTTGCTCTTAATTAATGAGAAGACTTCTTTGCTAATGCATTAGAGTGGCAGCGTCTTTATTCAGAGCCCTAATTAAATGTGTGCCTGACTTTTGAATTCTGTGTTAGTCTTGTGTTATTAGTACTAGTAATCAGAAGGTAGATGAGTATGTGACTCTTTAAGTTGGTGGTAGTATTGGGATGATTTAGTAAAATTTTAATGTTCTCCTTTAACTTAGGCATCTCTCAAAACTAAACCTATCCACACAATCATAAGGAAACGAGCTCCTCCATGCAACAATGACTTCTGTCGCCTGGGTTGTGTATGCTCCAGTCTAGCTTTGGAGAAGCGCCAACCTGCTCACTGCCGTCGACCAGACTGCATGTTTGGTTGCACTTGTTTGAAAAGAAAAGTTGTGTTGGTTAAAGGGGGATCTAAAACAAAGCATTTCCATAAGAAGGCTGCTAATCGAGATCCATTATTTTATGATACACTGGGAGAGGAAGGAAGGGAAGGAGGAGCAATCAGAGAAGATGAGGAACAATTGAAGGAGAGAAAGAAGAGAAAGAAGCTCGAATACAGTGAGTATTAGTTGACTTAAAACTTGTCATCTCATTTATTTATTTATTTATTTATTTAATAAACGTGTACTTTTTATATGTGTATGTACTCGTTTCTGTGAATGTATGTAGAGGGGCCAGTAGTTGAAGTCATGTATTTTCCTTACTTGCTTTCCACTTGTTTAAAATAAGTTTTCAACATTACACTTACTTATTTTGTACGTGTGTGAATATGGAGGTCAGAGAACAACTTGAAGGAGTCATTTCTCTCCCTTTACCTTGAAGGTCCTGGAGATGGAACTTGTGTTGTCAGGTTTGATGGCAGGTTCCTGATGTGTTGAGTCATCTCATTGGCCCTCTGAAGTTTTTGAGAGTATTTCACTGAAGCTGGAGCTCACTGATGGGGCTAGATTGGTTGGCCAACAAATCTCCAGGATGTGTGTGTGTGTGTGTGTGTGTGTGTGTGTGTGTGTGTGTGTGTACACGATGTGGGTGGGGGCTCTTTGTCCTCTTTCTCAGCCCTGAGGACTAAACCTAAGACCCTATGTTTGCTAGCTAAAGCACTCTACAATTGAACTAACTCTTTAATCCCCTCTAAATTGTTTTTTTTTTAACATGTATGTTTGTGTGTGCCCAAATGTTTGTATCATCTGCATGTAGGAGCTCTCAGGTCAGAAAAGACATTGGATCCTCTTGAAATGAAGTTACAAATGGTTAGACCATCATGTGGGAGCAGGGAACTGAACCCTGGTTTGATTTATTTATGGAGACTTGGTTTCTTACTCAGTTTAGCAACTGGCCCCAGGGATTCCTCATTTCAACCTTTCAAGAACTGATACAGGTGGCTGTCTTTCCTACCCAGCTTTTATATAGGTTCTAAGGACTCAGACTCTGGTCTTAAATGCTTAAAATGGCAGAACTTTATCCACTGAGTCATCACTCTATCCCTCTGTTGTGTATTCACTATACATCTTTCCAAACATGCTGGCTCCCAGTAACCTCCATATTTAGGAAGCTGAGGAAGGATAGCTGAGTTCAAGGCTAGCCTAGTTAATAGAGATGCTCTGTCTCAGTTGTCTCCCCACTGGAAGAAAAGCATAAAATGTCATCTAATAAAAAGTAAATTTTACCCAACAAGGTAGAAAAACATCTCTGGATATTAGCTACATTGCTAGACTAGAAGATAGTATCTTTAAAATAGAAATTACAAATTACTAATAATAATATGTTTTAAAATGTATTAGATTTATTTTTAAAAAGACCAACCATGTTTCAGAATTTGGGTGATGTTCATGAGTAGGTGGTGAAAGCCAAGAAGACTAAGAAGGCAAAGATCTTGGTACAAGGAAATTCAGTAACCAAATCAGTAAACATTGTGGTAAAAATCTGAGCAATTAGTAAAAGTAAAGAGAGTCCATATGAACAATTGGAATAAATGTAGTGATGTACAATTACATTTCCTCTTTAAGGGGTTATTTGTATACATTCTGTAAGGATTAATCAAATAAGCATGTTTTTTATAATGAGTTGATAGGCTTTGTGGTTTTTAGAATATAGTGACTTACATACAAACCAGTGAAGACTTAAACATGATTATAGACAGGAGTCAGTAGCATAAATACAATGGCTGGGTGAAAATGTTAGAGCTGACAAGGTAGAAGTGGGAAAAGTTACGATGCCTACTGCCTTTCACTCTAGTGACTCCTTAGCTTCCACTAAATCATGACAATCATCATTAAAATTACAAATAGTTAAAATTAAATTTTGGATTTGAGTTCAAAGTCAGCCTGGTCTACAGAGTGAGTTTTAGTACAGCCAGGGCTGCACAGAGAAACCCTGTCTTAGTTACCAGTAGGGACTAAGTGACATTGGATCTCTAGTGAGAAACTTGTTTTTCTTTTGCTTTTTTTTTTTTTGGTAGGATTTTAATTTTTACATGTTTATATGTTATAGCTAGAATATAAATTAAAACTTTCTCTTCTCACTGCATGAAATCTAGACCTTTATCGTTCATTTCTTTTTGAAATTATGGTAAACTTAACGGATTTTATATAGTTATAAAACTCATTAGTCCGTTGATGTGGAGGTAAACTAACATCATTGGAAACCTTGTGGGAAACAATAGAAAATTTGTAAACTTATGCAAGGACACTTTATTATTCATTTTGAAAATAGATGCTTAATCTCAGTTTACTATCCAAGATTATATAGTTTTTCTGACCAGATTCCATGTGTTTTCTAGTGTGACCTAAAGTATGGTTTCTTGAACTTTTATTTCTACTTCCTTATATTATCTTTTGGCTTTCACTATCACCTGTTTATCCTTTGGCTTGTCAAAAAGTATGGCTGGCTATGTAAAGGCCATGTGGCTATTTACTGTGGTCAATATCAAGGATAATAGGATAAAACCTGGCATTCTTGCTTCTCAAGTCCTCTTAAAATTTTCTTGGAGAAAGAACACATACTTAAGTAACAATCTGTACTGAAGATTAAAATAATTGATCCTTATAATCATTCTGATTAGGGGAAAAATACATTAGGGACAGAGGTGACTAAACTATAGTCATCCACAGGATAGCAACAGATTGTTTTTTTTTCCTTGTTCTGGTCAACCCTACTCGCTCTGGTCTGCCCCGCTCACTCCGGTTGGCCCTGCTTGCTCCGGCTGGCCCCGTTCGGCCCCGTTCGGCCCCGCTCGCTCCACTCGCCCCCCTCTCTCCGGTCCAAGGATTCATTTATTATTATACATAAGTACACTATAGCTGACTTCAGACACACCAGAGGAGGGCGTCAGATCTCATTACAGGTGGTTGTAAGCCACCATGTGGTTGCTGGGATTTGAACTCATCACCTTCGGAAGAGCAGTCGGGTGCTCTTACCTGCTGAGCCATCTCAGCAGCCCCCAACAGATTGTTATGAACAATTCCATGATGATAATTGGACAATTCAGATGACAACAGTCCAATTCATTGGGAGACATGTAACTCATAGAAGTAGAAGAACTGATGGGAACAGTTGTGTATGCCATTAATCCTGGCACTCAGTAGCTAAGGTTGAATATCTAGAGTTCAAGGCCAGTATGGGCTACATAGTGAGACCCAACCCTACCGCAGAAAACTATAATTTCAACTTGCTAAAGAATTATGCTGATAATAAAAGCACCTGTAATAATCACCAGGTGTTGCATGAAATATTTAAAAAAAAAAGAACCAGTACATTCCTGCACTAGTGTTGGCAACCGGAGGGCCACAGAGCTCCTGCCAGGTGATCTCACTTTGCCCACCATCTCTCTAGTCGTGCTCTCCCCCCACCCCCACTCTTGGCTCTGCCTCCCTTTTCCCTGTCCAATCACAGACCTCTTCTGCACTAATGTAATTGGACAGGAAAAATCCTGCAAAAATCAGGTTCATATTACTTTACTGATAAATCCCGTAACATACAGAGGGAATAAATAACAGTCATGTGTAAGATTGTCCTATAAAATTGTCTCATTCTAGGAATCTACATTCATGTTTAACTGACACATTGACTTTATAAGAAAATGTATACCAGTATTTCTTATGAGTATAGATTTTAAACACAATTTAGCAGAATAAATCTATGTATTGAAAGGCTTATGCATCATGACTTAAGTAGAGTACAAGATTGCATCTCAAGAATCTGAATTTGGAATAATATTTGGAAATCACTCAACAGTCAGGCATGGCAGTGTCCTGGCATTTAGGAGGCAGAGGTGGGTATATATCTCTCTATGAGTTTGAGGCTAATCAGATCTATATACCTTAGGCTACACAGTGATACTGTCTGGGGGGGGAGGGGGGAATGAATGAATGAATATAAATGAATATCAATTTATCAATTTAACTTAGTTTTCCAGAATAGACTTTTTAAGAAGCCATATAATCCTCTCAGTGAGTATCCAGCTTGGCATAGTAGCACATACCTTTATTCCCAGAGCTTGGGAGACATAAACATGTGAACCTCTGTGAATTTGACATCAGTCTGGTCTACATAGTGAGTTCCACCACAGCCAGAGCTATGCAGTGAGACATGTCTCAAAAATATAAAAAAAGTAGAAAGAATTGGCAAAATTTATTTTGAGAACACTAGAAACAGAAAGGCCCTTTTATCTGTTTGATAATGCGATCTATGAAACACTTCACAATGTATTAATCTTGAAAGACCAAGCTAATACTCATTTTCCCTCCAAAAAAGAATAAGGGTGTGTTTACGGTTACTTCTGCAACTGGGTGGTTGTAGTTCACCTCGCCTTTAATCCTAGAACTCAGAAGGCAGAGGCAGGCAAACTGTGAGTTTGAGGCTAGCTTGGTCTACACAGCAAGTTCCAAAACAGCTAAGCCTATACAGAGAAACCCTATCTTTAAAAAAAAAAAAAGATTATTCATGTCTGCGTAACATTGCACTAAACAGGTAAGTCTCAGTACTCAGGAGCTTGAGGTGCGAGGATTACTCAAGTCTAGGAGTTAGACCAACCTAAGTAACAGCTACACCTTTTCTAGAAAAACTACACACTGAAGATTCTAGCTAGTGTATTAAAGTGTGTAAGGTATCCAGATAGGAAAAGAAGAAGTAAAATGAACTTTTTCTGTAGAGAAAAATTTTAGGTCAGCTACAACAGGGTGTTAGAAGTATGAATTAATTTAATGAGACCACAGAATATAGCATGAGCATAAGTAATGTATAAGCAACAGACAGTTGAAAATTGAAATAAAAATTCTCATTTAAAATAACATCTAAGGATTGGTGGAATTGTTCAGCCAGTAAAGGTACTTGCTGCCAAGCCTGATGACCAGAGTTTGATCCCTGGAATTCGCATGATAGAAGAGAGAACCTACTCTCAAAAGTTGTCCTCTGACTTACACACATGTTCTGTTTTACACAGGTGTGGCCCCACCCCAATTTAAAATAATAGCTAACGAGATGAGGCATGATAAATTTAACAAAAATATCTAAGATATATGTATGCATGTATACATGCACATACTTTGTTTTATTCTTAGCTATTCTCTTGGTTGGAAAATAGGTACTCAACAAATCATTTGATTAATAGATGAATAAATTAATGCATACAAAGACAACTAAAGGTCTTTTAGGGATCATCTGATTGGTACAAATTATTCTCTTTTGTGAGGAAACATATCTTGTTTTGGCATTGCTCAGTGCTGAGCTTATATTGCCAAAAACACCTTAAAATTTTGGTCTTATCTTTTGTTAAGCTGTCTGTGAAGCAGAACCTGAGCAGCCTGTTCGACATTACCCACTGTGGGTGAAAGTAGAAGGTGAAGTAGATCCAGAGCCTGTTTATATTCCAACACCTTCTGTCATTGAACCTATAAAACCATTGGTATTGCCTCAGACGGATGTATCTTCTACTACCATGAAGGGCAAACTAACCCCTGGAATTAAACCAGCACGAACATATACTCCCAAGCCCAATCCTGTGGTAAGCCTGTTTCTTGTTTTTGTTGTAAGTTCCATAAGCCGTTTGTAAAGGTGATAGATTTCAAGTAGAGCTTTTGTTAATATATATTTTTTTTTGTTTTTGAGACAAGGTTTCTCTGTATAGCCCTGGTTGTCCTGGAACTCACTTTGTAGAACAGACTGGCCTCGAACTCAGAAATCTGCCTGCCTCTGCCTCCCGAGTGCTGGGATTAAAGGCATGCGCTACCACGCCCGGCAAATATATCATTCAAATCTATGTCATCTTTTTTTTTTTTTTTTTTTTTTTCTGAAACAGGGTTTCTCTCTATGGCCCTGGCTGTCCTGGAACTCACTTTGTAGACCAGGCTGGCCTTGAACTCAGAAATCTTCGTGACTTTGCCTCCCGAGTGCTGGGATTAAAGGCATGTGCCACCACGCCCTTTTGTTAATATTCTGTCAAGAGTTTAGATAGTGTATTTTTAAGACCCTTCCTCTCTGACTCAGTTAGTTTATTTGCTCTCACTTTAATAATGTGATAAAGTGAAGATACAGAGTAATAATTGAAGATAGCCAAAGTTTTCTTCAAGTTCATAGAAAGTAAACTTTTTCATAATTTGTTGTTTATATTTGTGTATGTGTGTTTGCCATATGTATATGTATATGTATATGCCCTCAGAGTTCAGATGTGGTTGTGGGATCCCCTGGAGCTTGAGTCAGACACAGTTGGGAGGCAGAGACAGAGGTGAATCTCTGAGTTCAAGAGGTCTAGCCTGGCCTACTATTGGGAGTTCCAGGATAGCAAGGGCTACACAGAGAGATCCTATATTAAAAAACAAACAAAATAAAAACCCAACTTTTGTAATAAAAACAAATTAAATTCTTCCTTTGGATTCCAGGATAAGTTTTTTTCCTTCTATCATTATAAGGTCTGTTTTGTTATTTGAAACTTACAGATACGAGAAGAGGACAAAGATCCAGTCTATTTGTACTTTGAAAGTATGATGACTTGTGCCCGAGTTCGAGTATATGAAGGAAAGAAAGAGGAACAGAGACAACTGTCTTCACCCCTGTCTCCATCCTCCTCATTTCAGCAGCAGAGTTCCTGTTACTCTAGTCCTGAGAACCGTGTTACAAAGGTGAATTGGTTGTTTCATAATAACCTTCTAATTTCCAGTTCCCCGTGGCTGGTATTAGAATTTTTATTACTATCACCATAATCTTCTTTGTGTTTTCTATAATGTATAAATAAACCCATTTCTCCACATATTTAAGTAATCTATCAGTGTTTGTTACTAAAATCCTGACAAAATGTATCATGTAAATTATTTTCTAAGTAACTTAGACATTAGTAAGAACTTTGAAGGTAAGAAGACTACATTTTATTTTTCTGTTTTGTGGGTACAGGATTGTATAATATGATGTTAATACAACTGGGCAGATATAAAGTTGTAGGTTATTTTACTAATTTATGTCCTCTTTGTAGATAATAAATACTTTTTGAATTAATTTTTGTATTGCTTCCTTCTTCAGGAACTTGATTCTGAACAGACCTTAAAGCAACTCATTAGTGACTTGGAGGATGATTCTGATAAATCACAAGGTCAGAATAAAAACTACATATTAACAGTTGATAGTAGCTATTATGTAATTCTAAATTATTTAGTGGCAAAAAATTTAAACCACTGATCCATAATATGACCCTGTGCTTTTTCTAATCTCTGTAAAAAATGGAGCAAGCAGAAGCATTTCCTCATTATTTTCTTTACTATCCACAGGTCTGCCTGTTTTGATTAGCTATTTCATTTCAGAGAACAGAAGAATCATCTCAGCAAAAACATTTTCTCTTTTCAACACTCAAGGATAAGGGCATCATTAGCTATTAAAACATTTATCTTAAGTCTTCCATAGCTACCACCATTAGACATGTTTAAAGGGAGAATAGAAGAATAACTATCACTGATAACGAATTTCTATGAGGTGATTATAACCTCAATAAATAGAGAGTTAGCTGTTTGTTTTTGGGTATGCAGCACCTAAGCAGCAGCACTCTTCTTCTTCTTTTTTTTTTTTTAAAGACCTCATTTATTATATGTAAATACACTGTAGCTGTCCTCAGACACTCCAGAAGAGGGCGCCAGATCTTGTTACGGATGGTTGTGAGCCACCATGTGGATGCTGGGACCTGAACTTATCACCTTCGGAAGAGCAGTCGGGTGCTCTTGCCCACTGAGCCATCTCACCAGCCCCCAGAAGCACTCTTCTTATAATGACATAGTTAGTATACAGTAAAAAAAAGTTTCATATTTAAGGAAGTGGAGGAGGCTGCATGAGACCATGTCCGTTCTGGGGATGATTGAGCTGGAGCCTGTATCCTTGACACAACTCTTTCACATTGGTTGAGACGCTCCACTATAGAAATTTGGTGCCTTATAAAATATGTATCTTGTCAGTGTGTCTCTTGTCACTATGATTAGGGATACATTGGGAATCTGAATCATTTGTATACAGTGGAGCAACCGTGCATAGCAGAGTTTGTAGTAGAAGCTACTGATAGAATGTGCCTTAAAAATTGCTTTTACATTTGTGTATTTAATGTGTATGAGGTCAGTGGGCAAGTACATGCTTGCCATGGCACACACATCACAGGACAGCTTGCAGGAGTGTGTTCTCACCTTCTGTCACATAGGTCCAGGGATTGAACTTAGATCAACAGACTTAGTCACAAGTGCTATTTCACCATCACTGTTTGGTTTTTGTAAACGAAAACATACCTTTTTTACTATTTAGTGTTGATTCTTGTCTTTACATGTTTCAAAGCAGGCTTATTAAGTATCTATTTGGCCTGTTTGGATATCAGAACAATAACTCCTTTTTCTCTCTGTTTCCTCCTTCCCCTTCCCCTTCCCCTTCTTCCCCTTCCCCTTCCCCTTCCCCTTCCCCTTCTTCCCCTTCCCCTTCCCCTTCCTATCTGCATGTACATCTGCAAGCCATAAGAAGGCATCAGATCCTATTATAGATAGCTATGAGCCACCATGTGGTTGCTGGGAATTGAACTCAGGACCTATGGAAGAGCAGCCAGTGCTCTTAACTGCTGAGCCATCTCTCCAGCCCAGAACAATAACTTCTATCAAGTAAAATTTATCATAGTTATAGGTCACACTTTGCAAGGCAGTACTTTTTTATGTTTGTGGCCTTTTAGAGAAGTGCTAAGGAAATTTCCTTTTTATGAGATAATTTAGTCTGTGGGGTAGTGAAGACAAGTGTATAGTTGTGTGAGTTTTTTTTTTTCCTAGAAAATTCTAGAATGTTGAGTTTACACACTAATTTAACACTGAAATGAGACAATGAGAAACTTGAATTTCTTTCAAAGTTCAGTAGCATGCCTTTAATCCCAGTACTTGGGAGGCAGAGGCACGTGGTTCTCTGTAAATTTGATGCCAGCCTGATTTACATAGTTCCAGGACAGCCAGGGCTTTTATTCAGAGAAACCCTGTTTTGAAAAACCAAAAACCAAAAAAAAAGTCCCCCCAGCCCCCATCAAAGTTTAGTACAGAATGTCTGATCTGTGATGTAGTGGGTATTTCTATTTATTTTTTTAAACAGAAAAGAGCTGGAAATCCTCCTGCAATGAAGGAGAGTCCTCTTCTACCTCATATGTACATCAGAGGTCACCTGGTGGTCCTACCAAATTGATAGAGATCATCTCAGACTGCAACTGGGAAGAAGATCGAAACAAGATCTTGAGCATTTTATCTCAGCACATCAATAGCAACATGCCACAGTCACTTAAGGTGGGCAGCTTCATCATTGAGTTGGCTTCTCAGCGGAAGTGTCGGGGTGAGAAGACCCCTCCTGTTTATTCTTCTCGTGTGAAAATCTCTATGCCATCAAGTCAAGACCAAGATGATATGGCTGAGAAATCTGGATCAGAGACTCCTGATGGTCCATTGTCCCCTGGGAAAATGGATGATATCTCTCCTGTGCAGACAGATGCCCTGGATTCAGTGAGGGAGAGATTACATGGAGGCAAAGGTCTACCTTTTTATGCAGGGCTTTCTCCTTCGGGGAAGCTTGTGGCCTATAAACGTAAACCCAGTTCAACTACATCTGGGCTTATCCAGGTGAGAATTATATTTAATCTGGGCACAGTACCTTTTTATACTTAGCTAACATCATGATTTATTTTTTTAAACACTCAAGCCCTTTGTTGACCTTAGGTCATATTTCTTTAATTTTTAGAGAACTGGGTAATAAAAACCATCGTTAATTCTTATTATAAATGTAGGTTAGATGAATACAGAAGGCAAACTACTGTTATATAAACAGATATGGAGCCTTATATTAGCTTATGGTTTTCTTTCTATTCTTTTCAGAAAGTTCCTTTTTATAAGCTTTACTGCAAAGGCTCTAGTGATCCTAAGTAAGCAAAAATGGGCATTTCATTTGGGTCTTAGAATATCTTACTAGCATAAACATTTCAAAACAAATATATAGATTACTAGGTGTAGTAGAGATAAGTTTTCTTTATAAGTTGGGTGCCTTTAATCCCTGCACTTGGGAAGCAGAGGATCTTTTGAGTTCAGGACATCCAGGGCTACAGTATGAAACTTTTTCTTTAAAAAGAAAACCAACCAACCAAAGATTGGTACTATATGTGAGTAATAATAGGGAGGGAAGTAGCTTATTTTCTTTTGCTTGTTTTACAATAATGGGTTGAACCTAGGTACTCTATTACCAACCTATATATTGATACCTCAGGAAAAATTTTAATTTAGTAAGATGTTATTCAAACACATAGCAATGTTGCTTTTGTTGTTAAGTGAACTGTAGTTACTTTTTCTTCTTTAATTTGAAATTTTGTGAGGTAAAAATAACTCTTTGCTGTTATTAAGTTAAGCAGTAAATTGGCTTGTAGGATATTCTCTGGAGAAAGAAGTTCTGAATTAAATGTAAGCTATATGCAGGATGGTGGCACATGCCTTAATCTCAGCACTCAGGAGGCAGGCAGATTTCTGAGGTCATGGCTACCCTGGTCTACAGAGTACATTTTAGGATAGCTTTGGCTATATAGAGGAACCCTGTCTTGAAAAGAAACAAAGTCAACAACTGTATAACCTGAATTGGAAGTCAGTTTGTAATACATGTTGAACATTCTTTTTTTTTCTTTTTTTAAAAGATTTACTTATTTGTTAATTATATGTAAGTACACTGTAGCTGCCTTTAGACATTCCAGAAGCGGGCGTCAGATCTCGTTGTGGATGGTTGTGAGCCACCATGGGGCTGCTGGGATTTGAACTCAGGACCTTTGAAAGAGCAGTCGGTGCTCTTAACTGCTGAGCCATCTCTCCAGCCCCCCATGTTGAACATTCTTAATCCCAATACCTATACTTGAAATTATCATCAGCAAATAGAAAATTCCATAACTGCCTTCTTATGGTGGGTTATGTCAAAATGCTAGCACACTAAACACTGTTATGTAAAGTCACCTCTGGTCCTTATGAATATGTCATTGTATATAATCTAAATATCTTTTGTGCTTTGACTTGGATCTTGACTCCAAGACAGCTTATTATGTATATCTGACAATCTGAAATGCTTCTTTTTTATCCCAGGAATTTGGGATAAGGAATGCTCATCTTGTATAGACTTTAGGGAAGATAATAAATAATAACAGGTAGTCTATACAGCTAAAAAACTAATATTGTTTACTTTTTTATCAAAAAATATTTTTTTCTTTTTTTTTTTTTCTTGTTTCCCTATAAATTTGAAGAGTAGATGGCTCCATTTTCTATCTACCACTTGTAAATGATGAGACAGAAAAGGTTATGTTCTCCAGATGTCACCCAGTAGGATATGATAAAGACAGCATGAGTGAGCCGGGCGTGGTGGTGCACCCCTTTAATCCCAGCACTTGGGAGGCAGAGGCAGGTGGATTTCTGAGTTCGAGGACAGCCAGGGCTATACAGAGAAACCCTGTCTCGAAAAACCAAAAAAAAAAAGAAAAGAAAAGAAAAGAAAAGAAAGAAAGAAAGAAAGAAAGAAAGAAAGAAAGAAAGAAAGAAAGAGAAAGAGAGAAAGAAAAAGAAAACATGAGTGAGAAACTATGGAGGCTTCTGTGTTCTCTTAAAACACACACAGATTAGTAAGTTGCTGCCTAAAATGAGCAGTTATCAACTCAGGCATCACAAAAAAATGTACACTTCATTTGTTCACTTTATTCTGACCATTTAGTGATGGCATCTAGAAATATTCTAAGTTTGTGCCAACATTTTATTTTGAGCATGTTCTGTTTATAATATCTTTAGAGTTATCCCTTTTGAAAACCAAAAACTGGGGCAACAGATAGGACTTTACAATTATAAGCACTGTCTGCTCTTCCAGAGGACCCTGTTCAATTACAGGGGTCTGTAATTCCAGTGTCCCCTTCTTGCCTTTGTGGGCACCAGGCATGTACATGGTGCACAGACAGACACTCATACACATAAAGTAGAAATAAATAAAATCTTAAACTCTTATAAAAAGAAAAGCAAAAACTGGTGTGACTTTATAGCTTAAGTTATTATAGCAGTCAGTGTCCTGTAACTTCAAAAGCAGACTGTATTTTTTTAAGATGTGAAAGATACTTAGACTCTGTGTGATGGCTTTTATACTTCTCTGGTCTTAGAGAGAGTCTGTGGATCATGGTTATTCTTTTTGCTGGTGATTAATTAATAACCACAGTTGCTTATTAAAGTAAAACAATTATATGAATTGTTGGATACAGTTATGTCTTTTACATATCTATAATGCGGAAATGAGTTTAGTTTCTAACATTATCTATTTCCAGACTATAAATGAAGTTCAAGTTAGTTCAGATATCAGATGATACCATCCAGTTATTGAGATTATCCTGATTAAAAAATCTCCACTTCTTTTTCCCTTTTACATCTAAAGCATAGACTTTAAAACACCTTATAAAAATAAAACCCCTGTCAAGGGAGAGAAGTTAGCAAGAGAATTTTATCTTTACAGAATTTCTCTTTGCCACTTGTTTCAGGTTAATGGTAAGAGTTACCCGCAGGCTAAGTTGCTATTGGGACAGATGGGGGCATTGCATCCAGCCAATAGGCTAGCTGCTTATATCACAGGCAGGTTGCGACCCTCAGTCCTGGACCTCTCAACCCTCAGTACTGTCATCTCCAAGGTAGCATCCAATGCCAAGGTGGCTGCATCCAGGAAACCACGCACCCTGTTGCCTTCAACATCCAATTCCAAAATGGCATCCTCTGGCCCAACAACAAATGGCTCTGGGAAGAATCTGAAGGCGTTTGTTCCAGCAAAAAGGCCAATTGGTAAGTAAGAGTGCATGTGCTTTGGAAAGTCTATTATTTAATGTTGATCAGTGAATACAATATGAATGTTATAAAGTGGCAAAATACAGATTTTTGTGTTATTATTAATGCCCTTACTTAAGTATTCTAAAAATAATTCTTCTGATGACCTATGATATCTGATGAATTAAAATTTAGTTTTACAGTCAAAAGACTTTGAGACTGTATTAACATATTAAAACCAAGGTTTTGCTTTAAAATATTTTCTTTACTTTTCCTAATATGGTTGAAGTTTTTCATACCAATCATATGCATATTCCTTGTACTTACAAATCTAAGAAGCTAACAAGAGCTAGTAGAATGGGTTAGTATAGGTTAAAAATAAAAAGCTCTTGTAAAACAAAAAATTTTTAAATAATGCAGAGTTCTGTATATTTCTGTCTTGTGTATGAAAACTTTTTTTGCCTAACACTTTAGTGTACGGTCTGTACTAAACTGCCTTCTTAAAACATTGTTTTAGTTGAAAGTTATGCAGTTAGTTTAAGAAATTCCTCTTTTTTTTTTTTTTCAAAATACCTTTAGGAATGTTAAGTAAACGTGTCAGTTTGTCATTTTTAAATTCTTCTAATGAAATATATGGCTACTTCATTGGGGGCCCTGTGTTCATCCAATAGATGTGAGCATCCACTTCTGTATTTGCCAGGCACTGGCATAGCCTCACAAGAGACAGCTATATCAGGGTCCTTTTAAGCAAATTCTTGCTGGCATATGCAATAGTGTCTGGGTTTGGTGGTGGTTTATGGGATGGATCCCCGGGTGGGGCAGTCTCTGGATGGTCCTTCCTTCCGCCTCAGCTTCGAACTTTGTCTCAGGAGGAACAACAATATGAACTAACCAGTACCCCCAGAGCTTGTGTCTTTAGTTGCATATGTAGTTGGCCATCATTGGGAAAAGAGGCCCTTGGTCTTGTGAAGATTATATGCCCCAGAACAGGGGATTGCCAGGGCCAGGAAGTGGGAGTAGGTGAGTTGGGGAGCAGGGCGAGAGGAGGGTATAGGGGACTTTCGGGATAGCATTTGAAATGTAAATGAAGAAAATATCTAATAAAAAAAAGAACTATATGGCTGAAGGCTGGAGTAAAGATAGAGGATGGGCAGTTAATGCTTTAAAGAGAATCTATTTATGCCTCTTTAGAATGCAGCCTTAATTAGAATTTACAACAATAGAACGTCTTAACCTGCTTTTAAAAACATGTTCATATTTTTAAAAATATATATAGTACTTAGCTATTTTGTAAAAGGAGGAGTTGCTGAAGGAGGAGGGAAATATTAGGAATAAACTTTAAACTTTCAATGGGGAACGTAAGGGTATGTGTTGGGAGTCTTGTCCTTCCCCTTTTCATCTGTTTTAGGTGATAAGGTTAATAACTGTTGCTTTGTGTGTGTTTTGTGACATAATTTCTATGTGGCCCTGGCTGTCCTGAAACTCATTGTAGACCAGGCTGACTTGAAACTCACAGAGATCTACCTGCCTCTGCTTCCCTAGTGCTGGAATTAAATGCATGATTCACTATGTCCAGCTTGCTCTTTTGTGTCCTAAGAATTTAGATATATATGTGTAGGCTAAAGATGTTTAGTCTGAGCATTCAATTTTAAGTCTATTATTATTATTTTAAAATTAGAATTATAGCTGGGCAGTGGCGCCACGTGCCTTTAATCCTAGCACTCGGGAGTTGGGGGCAGGTAGATCTCTTCAGTTTGAGGGCAGCCTGGCTTACCAAGTGAGTTCCAGGCCAGCCAGGTTTATAAAGAAGACACCCTGTGTTGGAAAACAAAAAACAAACCATCGAAAAATAGAATTTTAAAACTTTCTTTTGGGTGGAGGACAGTGTTTGAATTTTTTTTTTTTTTTTTTGTGGGTAGCAGTTGGTACTTACAGGTGGCTTGTACCTTTAAGAAATTGACCGAGTGGGCACAGCTAATGTTATAAGCACAATCACTTAGTAGGAGGGCACAGTAAGAGAACGAAGATTTTTTACCTGCAAATTTTTATTTGCAGCAGCGCGGCCCTCTCCTGGTGGTGTGTTCACACAGTTTGTGATGAGCAAAGTTGGTGCCTTACAGCAGAAGATACCTGGAGTTCGCACACCTCAACCCCTTACAGGGCCACAGAAGTTCAGTATCAGGCCTTCTCCAGTAATGGTCGTCACACCTGTGGTTTCTTCTGAGCAAGTTCAGGTGTGCAGCAATGTAGCTGCTGCTGTCACTACTTCCCCTCAAGTGTTTCTAGAAAATGTTACTGCTGTGCCATCTCTGACTGCTAATTCTGATATGGGAGCTAAAGAAGCTACATATTCTTCTAGTGCCTCCACTGCTGGAGTTGAGATCTCTGAAACTAAAAATACTACCCCTGTAACATCTACCCAGTCTACAGCCACTGTGAATCTTACCAAAACTACTGGGATAACTACTAGCTCTGTGGCTTCAGTTTCGTTTGCTAAACCATTGGTAGCAACTCCAACCATAACTCTTCCTGTTACTTCCACTGCCTCCACCTCCATAGTCATGGTAACCACAGCTGCATCTTCCTCCGTGGTGACCACACCTACTTCATCACTGAGTTCTGTACCTATTATACTCTCAGGAATTAATGGAAGTCCACCCGTGAGCCAGAGACCAGGTAAGGACTAGTTCTTTTCAACTGCTTTATTATAAATAAAGCTCCTTAATTGAATTTTATAGTCGTAATAAAATTAAGAGTTTCTAGTTTAGACATTGTCATTTGTAAATGCGTTGGGCTGCATTCATAGCTATCTTGAGATGTATGTAGGCCACGATTTAGATATGCCTGAATGCATTATAGAGTTTCAGCCATAGTATGACATGTTAACATTCCTAAAACTTTAAAATTCTACAAAACCGAACCCTAAAAATAACAGAGCTTATGGCTAGTTGCAGGATTAGGGATGACCACTGTCTACAGTTCTGAAGCCAGATTCCAGAGTACAGGGATCAGCTGTCTTCAAGAGATTATCTGATTAATAGGTTAATAGGACTAAAGCTGAATCCAGGGAATACTAAAACAAAGTGGAAATGATAGCTGAAGGACACTAAATCATGTAAATAGGACCAGAGCTCTGAGCATTAGAACAGCCATTGGCATGGGAGAAAGGACAAACTGCTTTATGATGAGAGCTACGGTTACACATCTCTAAGGAGGGAGTTTCATACACAGCTGCTGGGGCAGTTACTCTTTTCTTTTCCCCCTTCTCCTTCCCTTCCTTTCTAAGAAAATGTTTCTGCATTTATAAGAAAATACACAGCAGTAACATTTTCTAAAATGGTATACTTAACTTATTTTGATGTTTTTATAAATTTTTATTTTACGTATATAGTGTTTTGCCTGTTTGTGTGTCTCTGGAGGCCAGCTGGCCTGCCTGCCTGCCTTCCTAAAATAAAAAGGTGTCATATTCATTCTTAGCTTTCATTATTACACTTAGTTGATAAAATAACCTGGCCAAAAAAGCAAGTAATAGAGGGTTTATTTGGGCTGATGGTTTTAAGGGTACAGTCCTTTGTGGTCAGGAAAGCCATAGCAATAGGAGTATAAGTCACTATGTCACTGTGTGTCTAGAACTTAATGCTTTTTTTAATTATCCAGGACCTGAACCTATGGAATGGTATCATCCACATTCATGATGAATTTTCCCTTCTTGGTTAAATTTCCCTAAGGAACAACCCCACAGACATGGCCATAGGTGTTATCCCAGGAGTCCTAAATCCCATCAAGTTGACAGTCCACATGAACTGACACAGATAAAACTAATAAGAGATAAGGAGGCACATTTCTATGTTTAGTACTTATATTTTGTATTCACCAACTTTTTAATTTTTTTTTCTTTTTTTAAAAATGTATTTTAGGTCAGGCAGTGGTGGTGCACGCCTTTAATCCCAGCACTTGGGAGGCAGAAGCAGGTGGATTTCTGAGTTTGAGGCCAGCTTGGCCTACAGAGTGAGTTCCAGGACAGCCAGGGCTATATAGAGAAACCCTGTCTCAAAAAAACAAAAACAAAAATGTATTTTAGCTTGGCAGTGGTGGTGTAAGCCTTTAATCCCAACACTCAGGAGGCAGAGGCATACCTCTGAGTTTGAGGTCACCCTGGTCTGCAGAGTGACTTCAGTATGCCAGTGCTACATACACTTAGAAACCCTGTCTCAAAAAAAAATTTTTTTGTTTGTTTTAATTTTATATGTGTTACCTGCATGTATACAACTACACCATGTGCTTGCAGTACCCACGGGGGCTATAAAAAGTTATTAGATCCTTGAGAATTAAAGTTACAGACAACTGGTTATGAACTACCTTGTAGGTAGGGGCTGAGAACTAAACCCAGGTCCTCTGGAAGAGAAGCCAATGTTCTTGACCACTGAGCCATCTCACTAGCCCCGAATTTAAGTTGCATTAGGTTACAAGAATTTAGGGTAATATAATTATTTATTTTGATAAATTGTATTTTGTTGTTTTGTTTTGTTTTGTTTGAAGACAGGGTTCTCTGAGTTCTGGCTGTCCTGGACTTGCTTTTAGACCAGGCTGGCCTCAAACTCACAGATTTGCCTGCCTCTGCCTCCTGAGTGCTAGGATTAAAGGTGTGTACCATCATACCTGCTTTAATTTTTGTATATATTTGATATATCTGTGTATATCAGTGAACTGCATACTTGCAGTACCCTCAGAATTCAAAAGAGGGTGTGGGATCCTTTGAACCCAGGTATAAGTGCTATAAGTGCTGAGCTGTCTCTCCAGCTCCTAATTTTTTATATTTAAACACAACTACCTCTAGAAGACAAGCCAGTGCTCTAAACATGAGCAGTTTCTTCAGCCACTATGTGCATGTTTTTTTTTTTAAGTGTGTGTGTGTATATATGTGTTTGCCTGTCTCCCTCCCTTTATGTTTGTGTCTTTGGAGGGTAGGAGGGGCTTTAGAATCCCTGGATTTGGAATTGCAGGCAATTATTTTGAGCTTCCCAACATCATGGCTTCCAGGAATTCCTGTCTTCTACAAAAGCAGCAATTTCTGAACCATCTCTCCAGCCCCCAGATGAATATTTTTGTTCAGATTATGTAGTATTATTTTCACATGTAATAAATTGGCAAACTTAAACATTTTATTGCTAATATCAGATGCGTGTACTAATTAGATCAGTTTTGTTTGTACTTACTGTGAGTATTATACCTATTTCTTTACTCCAAAACTAACACTAAAATATTCTCTTCTCATCTTGTATTTCCAAATAGCTCTTCTAAACCATAAACCTCATTTATTACTATTAATGGTTTGAAATGACTTTGTTGTTATTGCTGTTTTTTCTGTGTAGCCCTGGCTGCCCTGGGACTTTTCTCTGTAGACCAGGTTGGCCTCAAACTTAATCATCCTGTCTCTGGCTCAACCACTACCCAGCTTGAAGTGTCTTTTTTTTTTTTTTTTTTTAAGATTTATTTTATTTATTATATGTAAGTACACTGTAGCTGTCTTCAGACACTCCAGAAGAGGGAGCCAGATCTTGTTACGGATGGTTGTGAGCCACCATGTGGTTGCTGGGACTTGAACTTATCACCTTCGGAAGAGCAGTCGGGTGCTCTTACCCGCTGAGCCATCTCACCAGCCCCCTTGAAGTGTCTTTTAATTCACATTTTCTGAATTAATTTTTTTACCTTTTTTTTTTTTAAACCTTTTTTGCTTCTTTCTAACTAGGCTTTATTTCTCTACTTCTTTAATATTTCTTAGTTTCATACCATTGAACTAGGAGTTTTTTGTTTGTTTTGAGATTATTTCCACAA
Source organism: Mus minutoides (assembly GCA_902729485.2). Taxonomy (NCBI): domain Eukaryota; kingdom Metazoa; phylum Chordata; class Mammalia; order Rodentia; family Muridae; genus Mus; species Mus minutoides. Next base: position 224,055 of record LR753420.1, read on the forward strand.
ATGCTTAAACTTTTCTTTGTAATTTTTTTAAAAATTTGTGTTAATTTTATGTGTATGGGTATTTTGTTTGCATGTGTGTCTGTGTGCCACATGTGTGCAATGCCTACAGAAGTCAGAATAAAGCATCGTACTCCCTGAACTAGTTATAGCCAGTTGTAAGGTCTTGGGAATTGAACATGGGTCCTGTAAAGCTAGTGCTCTTAACAACTGAAACATCTTTGCAGCCTCAAGTTATACTCTTTATTTATTTGTTAATTAAAAACCAAAGAGCACTAGCATACATTTTATGATATTTATTCCTAATACTATCTTTGTGAAGTAAAGGTGTGAAACAAAATCATAGGACTCATTGTAAAGGAGAGAGTTGATCATAATCTCTTGAACTTGAATGTGAACTCAGCTTTAGAGTACTGCTTCTGCTTTTCATTAGATAGATGCATGTTTTGAAATGTACGTCTTGAAAAATTAATGGTTTTTCTTTTAAACCATTCTGAATCTAAAGCTCTACAAAGTCTGGGCAATTACTCAGGTATAAAATACATTATTCTTTGGCAAGCAAGATACCGCAGTAGGTAAAGCCTCAGACTTGAGTTCTCTACCCAGGACCCACATGGAAGAAGAAGAGAAATGTCTCCTACAAGTTGTCCTTTGATTCATATACACATAAGATATACACACAAATAAATGTGATGTGATTTGTTTGTTGAGACAAGGTTTCTCTGTATAGGCCTGGCTATGCTAAAAGTTGCTTTGTAGACCAGACTGGCCTCTAAACTCAGAGAATTGCTCATCTTGCCTCCCATATTCTGGGATTAAAAGTGTGGATCACCATTGGCAAACGTGATGACAACGATGATGATTCAAGGCATTTTCTTTTCAGTTTGAAGCCAACCTGTTTTCCATAGCGAGTTCTAGCATAGTCGGGGGGGTGGAGGGGCTCTATAAAGAGATCTTGTCTCAAAAAAATAAAGCAAATCATAGATTATTCTTAGCTATGAATAGTATACTATAAAGGGAAAGTATTTCACTAACTTTATAATTCAAGTAAGACGTTACTTGCAGCATTATTAGGTCTTATGTCATACTATTTTTACCCATGTATTTTTAAAAATAAATTCTTACGGTAGCCTCTCATTTTTTTGTTTTCCAGAAAATGCCCCTCAAATTCCAGTGACTACCCCACAGATCTCTCCTAACAACGTGAAACGTACTGGACCTCGATTGTTGTTGATTCCAGTGCAGCAAGGTTCTCCTACGCTTAGACCAATCCAAAACCCACAGCTTCAGGGACAGCGGATGGTCTTGCAACCTGTTAGGGGTCCAAGTGGAATGAACCTATTCAGGCACCCCAATGGGCAGATTGTCCAACTCCTACCTTTACATCAGATTCGAGGCTCTAATACCCAGCCCAGCTTACAGCCTGTGGTATTTCGGAACCCAGGTATAAAGTTAGAGATCTTTCTGATGAGTTTTGTTGTTAAATCTCTTGACTATGTGATGTGTTTGGTATGCCAGAATTTTTTTTTCTCAGTCTCCTAAAGTGGGAGACATACCTTGAAAAGACTTGATGGTATGAGCAGTGGTGATTTAAGCTCTTTCTTTTTCTTACCAGGATCTGTGGTGGGAATCCGACTACCAGCTCCTTGCAAATCTTCAGAAACTCCATCATCTTCTGCTTCATCCTCCGCCTTCTCTGTCATGAGTCCTGTAATTCAGACTGTTGGGTCTTCGTCAACAGTAAATGTCATTTCTCAGGCACCTTCATTGCTTTCCTCTGGATCTAGTTTTGTCTCTCAGGCTGGTACACTGACTCTGAGGATCTCTCCTCCTGAAACTCAAAACATTGCAAGTAAAACAGGCTCTGAAAGCAAAATAACACCCAGCACTGGAGGACAGCCTGTAGGCACTGCTAGCCTCATTCCTCTGCAGTCAGGTAGTTTTGCCTTGTTGCAGCTCCCAGGACAAAAGCCTATCCCTAGCTCTGTTCTTCAGCATGTTGCCTCCCTTCAAATAAAAAAGGAATCTCAGAATACAGACCAGAAAGATGAAACGAACTCTATCAAAAGAGAGGAGGAAACTAAGAAAGCTCTGCCATCAAAAGACAAAGCTCTAGACCCTGAGGCTAATATAATGAAACAAAACTCAGGAATTACTGCCTCAGAAGATACCTCGAATAATTCATTGGATGATGGGAGTGATCCTTTGGATGGAGAAACCCTTAGGGAAGGTGCCAGACCTTATGAATACTCTTATAGCACTGGGACTCATACAGATGAAGACAGAGATGGTGATGAGGAATCTGGGAACAGTCCAAAAGAAAAACAAACTGTTCCAGGAGTTAGGGCTGGCTCTAAAAACACCAGTATTATGGCACTCCAAAGCATCAGGAAAGTATGGCCTCAAAAGTGTGTTGAGGTGAAGGTTGAACAGCAGGAGGGATCAGACAATCCAGAGAACCCAGATGATTTTCGAGTCCTTTCTAAGGAGGAAAGAAAATTTGAATTATCAGGGAACCAAGTTAAGGAACAGCAATCTAAATCACAGGCAGAGGCCAAGAAGGATTGTGAAGACTCTCTGGGGAAGGACAGTCTTAGAGAGAGATGGAGAAAACACCTAAAGGGCCCCTTACCTCAGAAGTACATTGGAATTTCACAGAACTTTAACAAAGAGGCAAACAGTCAGTTCTTTACAGAAATGAAGCCATGTCAAGAAAATTCTGAACAGGATATCTCTGAATTACTTGGAAAAAGTGGAACTATTGAGAGTGGTGGAGTTTTAAAAACTGAGGATGGTTCTTGGAGTGGCATTTCTAGTTCTGCAGCCTTCTCTATTATTCCTAGGAGAGCTACAAAAGGAAGAAGAGGGAGCAGACGTTTTCAGGGTCATTTACTGCTCTCAAGAGAACAGCTGAAACCAAAGCAACAGACTAAGGGTGGGAGAAGCAGTGCTGCTGACTTCACAGTTTTGGATCTGGAAGATGAGGATGAGGAAGATGAGAATGAGAAAACTGATGATTCTCTTGATGAGATTGTGGATGTTGTCTCTGGCTACCAGAGTGAGGAGGTTGATATAGAAAAGGTGATGAGCCCGTTTTTTCTTGTTGACTGAAAACTTGTGGATTTAAATGATTAGAGATAGCTATTCTAGAGAATCACTAAAATGATGTATTCATTTGGGTGTCTAGGTTTAGATCATTATTAAATGACTAATATTTAAGGAAACACTTTGTGTCTTACTCATTACTCTTATAAAGGTTGCTTCATCCTTTGGAATATAGATGCTGTAAAGTACCTACTAAGTTGAATTTTTAAGGATACCTACAATCATTTGATCATAGTGGTTTCTGTCACATTGTCTGTGATGTGATTGAAACTTACCTGATACAGGTAAACACTGAAAATATGCTTTTAAAAGTAGAGGAGAAAGAGTTTGTCTGCATTTAGAGGAAAATTTTTCTTCTTGGGAAAAACTGCAAAATTCCACCTAATACTTTTGTTTAATTTTACCTGAAAGTTGCTTTGTATCTTTCAGTATTGTGTTGGAACTAAAAATTCTATGTTTTTTCCTATATTCTACACTTAAATCATTGTTTTTTACAGTGTAACCTTTATAGTTTTATGTTTTTTGTTGAGATTTTTCTTGATAGGTTTCCTATTTACAGGACTATTAACTGAATTAAGTAAGTGAGGGCCAGACATGATATAGGGCAAGAGTTAGATTACATTACTTTTTTCTATAAAGGGGCCAGATAGTAAACATTTTACACATTGCAGGTTAAATGATTCCATTGCTGTGGTATGTGGAAGCAACCACAATCATGTGAGTGAAAGAATGGGGCTGTATTCCAATAAAATTACAAAATAGGTGGTGGGCTCTGGGTTCCTGACCACTAGCATAGGATCCTATATAAAACAGCTCATAGACAGCTGCTTCAGGAAGCACAGAAATTAAATTGTCAACTCTCTTCAGGAACAAATGATAGAAGCCTTTGTACCAATTATATTTTAGAATCTCTCGAGATATGTCTAGCTCCTTTATCAGCTGCTATTGCCTTGTTAATAACTAACTGCTTTATCAATTACAACAAAAAGGTACTAAAACTAAAATAGCTGAGCATGGTGGTGCACACCTTTAATCCTGTCAGATCTTTTGAATTTGAGACTTGCCTGATCAACATTGACAACCTGTCTCAAAAACAATTCCCTCAAAAAACCTTCTGAAAAAATTTTTTTCCCTCTTTCCGGTCAACCCTGCTCTGGTCTTCCCCGCTCTCTCTGGTCGGCCCCGCTTGCTCCCTGTTCGCTCCAGCCAGCCTTGCTTGCTCCAGCCGGCCCCGCTTGCTCAGTCCCTGCTCTCTCGGGTCCAAGGATTCATTTATTATTATTCATAAGTACACTATAGCACCAGGGGAGGGCATCAGATCTTGTTACGGGTGGTTGTAAGCCACCATGTGTTTGCTGGGATTTGAACTCATCACCTTCGGAAGAGCAGTCCGGTGCTCTAACCCGCTGAGCCATCTCACCAGCCCGAAAAATTTTAACCTTGTATTATACCTGTGCCTCAACTGTTTTACTTTCAAGTAAGGATATAGTTCTAACATTGGATAATTTATATATGCATTTGCCTTATACTGTAGGCTAATCCTTTTCAGAGAGATAAAGCTAAGAATATGGAGTTTGTATGATTGTATTTCACAACTTACTGTACTTTTACAGTCTCCTTTTGAAAAAACAAAGACAAAACAGTCCAACTTTAAGACTAATGAGGACTTTAATGATCAGTGAAACTGCTTTTGCAGAGCCTATGGAATGCCTTAATCTTACGGGGGCTCCTGCTTGGATATACTAATTTGACTTCTTTTTTTTTTTTTTTTTTTTTTTTAATTTTTTTTTTTTTTTTTTTTTTTTTTTTTTTTTTTTTTTTTAAAGATTTATTTTATTTATTATATGTAAGTACACTGTAGCTGTCTTCAGGCATTCCAGAAGAGGGTGCCAGATCTCATTAAGGATGGTTGTGAGCCACCATGTGGTTGCTGGGATTTGAACTTATCACCTTTGGAAGAGCAGTCGGGTGCTCTTACCCACTGAGCCATCTCACCAGCCCCTAATTTGACTTCTAAAAAATTACAAATTGTTGAGAGCCGGGCATGGTGGCACACGCCTTTAATCCCAGCACTCGGGAGGCAGAGGTAGGTGGATTTCTGAGTTCGAGGCCAGCCTGGTCTACAGAGTTGAGTTCCAGGACAGCCAACGCTATACAGAGAAACCCTGTCTCGAAAAACCAAAAAAAAAAAAAAAAAAATTACAAATTGTTATATGAATGATCTCTATGAATTCTGTATCATGTTTACATGCATGTCTCATGCAAAAATTATCTTTACGCTTACTGCTAGACTTGTATTTGAATTATATGAGGAAATTTATGAATGATTAATTTGTCTTCTCTTTTGAGATCATTGGATACAATTTATAAAGTCTGCAGTTAAAATCGTGCAATAGATAGGTGTAGGGCACAGGCCTATAATCAGTGAGGAGGTAGAGGCAGGAGGATTGCAGGTTTGAGCTGTCTTGGAAAACATAACATACCCCGTGTCATAGATCATGAAATAGGCATACACCTTTCAGTTCAAGTATTATAAATCAAACCTACATTAGTAACTTTAGAGTCCAATCATTTTTGTTCCTTAGGGTTAATTATACCTTGTCATTGCTTAAATTATGCTAAAGTTAAAGAGGGCGCCATAAATGATAGCCTTATGGAGCCTTTAATTTGGGGTTGATTTATCTAAAATAAACATGAGAGTTTTAGGTGATTGGGATACCTCTTTTAAAATTATGCCTCTAAAGTACAATGCAAATATATATAAAGATGACATGTTTTTCTTTTAGTTTCTGGCATAATGAACATTACTTTTAAAGATGGACTTGGAAATATCTGTTTACCCCAAATCAAATTTGCAACTTTGAAAGTATTCAGTGAATTTCTAAGAATTTACCAGTGCTTAGTGTTTACTCAGTTGCTTCTGTTATGGTATTGTAGGGAACTACACTTGATTACTTTTGAAAACTGAAATTCTTCAAAAGCTTTTATCTGTGGAGTTGTATCCCATTTCCGTGTTTGTCTTATATTAATGTATTGATTTATAGGCATTTGATCAGATAATATTTATTTATTTATTTACTTTCATTTATTTATTTTCCCTTGTTCCAGTCAGCCCCGCTCGACCCCGCTCGACCCCGCTCGCTCCCGCTGGCTCCACTCCCGGCCGCCTTCGTGTACACACACACACACACACACACACACACACACCCCGCTTGTTCCAGCCGGCCCCCGCTTGCTCCGATAGGCTCTGCTTGCTCCTGTTGGCCCCGCTCCTTCCGGCCGTCCCAGTTCGGCCCCACTTGCTCCGGCCCTGCTAGCTCTGGCCTTCCCCGCTTGCCCGCTTGCTCTGGCTGTCCTTGCTCCGGACAGCCTCGCTTGCTCCGGTTGGTCTCTCTGGTCCAAGGATTCATTTCTTATTATTCTTCATAAGTACGCTGTAGCTGACTTCAGATGCACCAGAGGAGGGCGTCAGATCTTGTTACGAGTGGTTGTAAGCCACCATGTGGTTGCTGGGATTTGAACTCATCACCTTCGGAAGAGCAGTCGGGTGCTCTAACCCACTGAGCCATCTCACCAGCCCCAGATAATAGTTATTAAGTCCTTTTAAAACAGAAATTTTTTGTGGGTTTTGGGCATTAGAGGTTGGTATTGAACCTAGAGCCTCAGCATGTATGATCAAGATTTTTTTTTTTTTTTTTTTTTTGGTTTTTCGAGACAGGGTTTCTCTGTATAGCCCTGGCTGTCCTGGAACTCACTTTGTAGACCAGGCTGGCCTCGAACTCAGAAATCCACCTGCCTCTGCCTCCCGAGTGCTGGGATTAAAGGTGTGCACCACCACGCCCGGCAAGATTTTTTTTTTTTAAACCTTAAGGCATCATACCTGAATGTTGTCTTCTAGATATGACATCCAAGCATCAAATATAGCCTGCTTATAAAAACTTTGTCCAGCCTAAGGTTAATGGTACCTGTTTAATATATATTTATGACTTAATGTAGTTATTGATGTTAACTCTAATCATGTTGTCTTTCTGACTGAATTTTTTTGTGTGGTTAACAAACAGCATTATTAGTACCAGGATAGATCACTCTTTGGAACTAGTTGGTTTAATAAGGGTGCATGTGATTGAAAAGTTTAGGTATGTGTGTCTCCCAATACATTATTTACTGTCCTAATGATCTATTTCAGAATAACTATGTAGACTATCTTGAGGATGATGAGCAGGTGGATGTTGAGACAATAGAAGAGCTCTCAGAGGAAATTAACTTTACCTACAAGAAGACCACAACAGCTCACACACAGTCCTTCAAACAGCAGTAAGTCATATTTACCTTTGGGTTCAGAAACAGAACAGGACCAAACACTTCATTTAAAAGCTCTCGGTAACAGACCCACTTCCATTATTTCTTCAGGGATCATTGATTTGTTTTCTGTTTTTCTTTTCTCCTAGGTATCATAGATGAGGCTTTGAAATAAGGAATTTACTTGCTTTGGCCTTTGCTAACAAGTAGTATATAAATATGGGCAACAAGCTTTTAGAGACTGATACACTTGTGTTAAAATACTAGTTTTGGCTATAGCACCTGGGAGGCAGAGATAGAGACAGTCAGTCTCTTGAGTTTGAGGCCAAACTGGCCTATATAGTAAGTTCTAGGCCAAGTAAAGCTATGTAGTGAGACCCTGTCTAAAATAATAAATAAGATGAAATGCTAGTTTTGATAGTTTAAATAACCTTGGACAAGTTTATAATTTCTTTGAACCAGTGTGCTCCCCATTTAGAGTATATGATGAAATAGTATACATGTTGTCCATAATAGCTAATAAGATCTGACTATTCAACAAAATGTAGTTCCTTTATATTTCAGTTAAAAAGCATTAAGATTATGAATGTAGTTATTGTACTAGCTGAACAGGTGAGGTACAAGTATGAAATTCTGTCTATTCCACTGATAAGATGTAGGTGTGTGCTTTGGTGTGTTTTCTTACCTCTGTGTTAGGAAGCTCTGTAGGGATTAGGAATTGGCATTCGAGAGAGACAAGAAGGAAGAAGGCAGCTTCTTTTGTCTTGACTCCTGAGACAGTTTCCTAAGTGACTATCTTCACTCCAGAGCTGTTTACAGGCTCCTTCAGTTATCTATTAAGGTGAGAGAGTTTAAATCCCTTAAAACTTAATTATATTTACTAAGTTCAGTAGTATTGCAGACAGATGGAAAGTCCTGTATTTTAAACCCAAGTTCCTAAACAGCAACAAAGAAAAATATAATTTTAAAAATAACTTTTCCTTTCTTTTAGGGAATAATATAGGCTATAAATGCTTAAAAAGAAGTCATTGAGTGCATATATTATTCTGACATTGTGATTCATGCAGAGAATTTTGATGTGTCTAAAAATTCTCATATCTAAAATTGGTTTGGGGCTGCCCTGGTAGCTCATAATTGTAATCCCAGGACTGGAGAGGTTAAAGCAAGAGGATCATTAACTAGTTCCAGGCCAGCCAGGGCTACATAGTGATTGATAGTTTTGAAATGATTGCAAGCATGTATACATTTCTCATATAATATAGCTAACAAACTGCAAAACTTGAAGAAAATTATATTGAGAGACATGGAAAAATTCAGTAAGTGGATACGCCATATTATTAGGTTGGGATAATAAAAGAGCCAAGAATAACTACCATACAAACTATAAAAGAACAGAAATTAAATTTAAAGGCAGAAACAGACACATTTGAGTTTGAGGCCACCTTGATCTACTTTGCAAGTTCAGAACAGTCGTGCTTTCACAATGACGCCCTGCCTATGAATGAATGAATGAATGAATGAATGAAATTTTAGTTTTAGTAACTATTTGAACACTATAGGAAAAGTGTACTGTTTAATAAATTGTGGCCATCTAGTACACCTTGGAGAAAAGAAACTGTAATTTAGGAAGTTTGGGATGATGTAGTTTCATAACTTGTGAAATAAAATTGATCTGATAGTGAATTTCAGTAAAACATTAAAACTGCTTTTTTTTTTTTTAAATCTAGGTGTCATAGCCCTATCTCTGCAGATGAAAAAGCTTCTGAAAAGAGTCGAAAGGTATTTAGAATGTATCTAATGAAATTATTTAATAAAATTGGTGACATTTGTTTTATGCTTAAAAAAATATAAGATCTATTTACTAGTTTATTAAGGGCTTTTTTTTGAAGCTTTCTTTTTTATTAGATATTTTCTTTATTTACATTTCAAATGCTATCCTGAAAGTTCCTTATACCCTCCCCACCCCTGCCTTGCTCCCCTACCCACCCACTCCCACTTCTTTGCCCTGTAATTCCCCTAGGGCATATAAAGTTTGCAAGACCAAAGGGCCTCTCTTCCCAATGATGGCCAACTAGGCCATCTTCTGCTACATATGCAGCTAGAGACATGAGCTCTGGGGGTTCTGGTAAGTTCATGTTGTTCTACCTATAGGGTTGCAGACCCCTTGAGCTCCTTGGGTACTTTCTATATTCATAGCAGCCTTATTTATAATAGGCAGAAGCTAGAAAGAACCCAGATGTCCCTCAACAGAGGAATGGATACAGAAAATGTGGTACATTTACACAGTGGAGTACTACTCAGCTATTAAAAACAATGAATTTATGAAATTCTTGGGCAAATGGATGTATCTGGAGGATATCCTGAGTGAGGTAACCCAATCACAAAAGAAGTCACTTGATATGCACTCACTGACAAGTGTATATTAGCCCAGAAACTTATAATACCCAAGGTACAATTTGCAAAACACAAGAAAATCAAATAGAATGAAGACTAAAGTGTGGATACTTATTTCCTTCTTAGAATAGGGAACAAAACACCCATGGAAGGAGTTACAGAGACAAAGTTTGGAGCTAAGATGAAAGATGGACCATCCAGAGGCTATCCCACCCGGGGATCCATCCCATAATCAGCCACCAAACCCTGACACTATTGATACGCCAGCAAGATTTTGCTGAAAGGACCCTGATAGAGCTATCTCGAGTGAGGCTATGCCAGTGCCTGGCAAATACAGAAGAGGATGCTCACAGTTATCTATAGGATGGAACAAAGGGCTTTTTTTTTTTTTTTCGATCATTTTATTTGTCCTCTCTTTATAAATATACTACTTGGTTTTGTGAGAATGTGTGGGTGTGTTTTTTTGTTTTTTTACTTAATTTTAGTCCTCTTGGAGGAGTTAAAATAGATTCAGTTTATGAAAATAAATTTGTTCATTTGAAAGCAAAATATACATAAGGTTAAAATAATAGTAGTAAGCTTAAAAATTAAGATATTTATAACCCAAGTGTATAATATGGAAGATTTAATCAAATTTTCAAAACTGAGCAAGAAAGAAGAATGATAATTTTTATAAAGCAAATAGACAAGTTGTGTTATATTCATGGTGCTCAAGGATCAGCAGAAAAATGAGAGTTAAACTACAATTAGATAGAGTGCTGAGATACACAGAGTAAAGTGAGAGAATCCTCTTGTGATCCCAGAAGTCCGTCAAGATCATTGGCAACAGCATAAATAAGCTTATATTATTAAGACTCAGATGAAGCCGGGTGTGGTGGTGCACGCCTTTAATCCCAGCACTTGGGAGGCAGAGGCAGGCGGATTTCTGAGTTCGAGGCCAGCCTGGTCTACAAAGTGAGTTCCAGGATAGCCAGGGCTATACAGAGAAACCCTTCTCCAAAACCAAAAAAAAAAAAAAAAAACAAAAAAACCCTGAGATGAAGCCACACACAAATAACACATGGTTTCAGAGAACCCTGCTAGAGGTGCTGGCCATATTTTCAGTTTATTAAAAAGGTTGGCATAATTGGCATATGTTTACACCTGTATACATGTCAGTACCAACTTTTTTGGAAATGTATTGTAGGGCTAGGGAGTTTCCTCAGTGGTTAGTAGCATGTACTGTTCTTCCACAAGACCCAAGTTTGGTTCCCAGCATCCACGACAGGCTTACAACCACCTGCACCTCCAGATCCATGGGGATCTGATAATTCTGGCCTCTGCTGGCACCTACACTGGCCTCTGCTGGTACACAAGCCCACACAAAAACGCACATGTAAAAAGACTATGTATTTTAGAGTAGTAACCAGTTTTCTTAACACCCTGACAGTCCTCCTAGCCCCTTTAGATTTCTCCCAACCATTTCTCCCGCAGTTCCCTAACAGTCAGCTTAAACAATCTCTTCCCCCAGTCTTCCTAATGCCCGCAGCTCCAAACTATAACAACTATTCTAGCCTATCTCTTCAGCTCAGCTTTCCCTGCCTCAACTGTCTTCTAACAATGTCTTCTGCCACCAACTGCCTTTGCTTTCATTCTCGTAGCCCTAACCCTACCTCATTCCCACCCTTCTCTCCTCAGGATCAGCTGGCTATTTTATATCCTGTCCTATTCCCAGAAATCCAAAAAGCATCCAACACTGAAGTGTCAAACAGTTCTAACAGCTAAGAATTCTTAAAGAGCCAGTTGACTAGCAACTGGGGATCCCCATTTGTTTAGCTATTAATTATACAGTTTTGAAGCTGCCCTGGGTGCTTTCTGTAGCCATACTACTGTTGTAATTTTTTTTTTTTTTTTTTTTTGCATTTCCACTTTTCCCAATGTCTTTCCCAGGGTTCTCAGGTATCTGATCTTTCTGTTGCTCTCTCAGCACATCCACAACTGAGATGGCACCTAAAAACAATGATTCTCTTTCCTTTAACTTGGGTACGGCTTTCTGCACCTTTTATACTCCTTTACTATCTTACCTTCTAGCTTCTTGTGTTCTGGAGTTCCTTCATGAATTCTCTTAATTTCTACCCCCAGCTCTGTGAACCTGACTTGGGCATATAAGATGCAGTATTCAGTCCTTAAAGTCCTGCTCATAGATAGGCCTGTTGTTGCACTGCACTGTGGATGGCTCTGCATTACAGTCTTGCTCATAGGTCTGTCATTGGTTAGGTGCTGAATGTTTCTTGCCCAGGCTTCCCTGGCTGGCAGGGGAAGGCAGTAGCTGGTCAGGATCTCCTCTTTGCTCTTTTTTGGGTCAGTGGACAAGGTTTCAGAAAGCCTTCCCTGCTCAACTCTGAGCTTTATTAGTTTTGATGGTATCCATAGCTCTCATTCCCTGTAGAAATATAAACAAATCTGCATCTTCAACACAAAGCATTTTATTGACTTCCATTCTGATGTTAACACATCCTTATAGTATTTAGGCTGATTTAATTTAACAGTTTTTTTCCTATAATTCATCGTCTCTTAGCTTCTGTTGTTCCTTTCTCGTTAATGTTCAGAAAATTTAAGGTTAATGGAGCACTATTTAGTATATACCAGGGGGTCTTTATTATTTGTGTTTTATAAGCATTTCCTTTAAGGTGCAATTAGGTCTTTCTACAGCTGTTTGTCCTAGGATAGTGTAGTATACTTGTCATGTGCTTTACATTATCTGCAAAGAATTGCTTCTTTTTACTTGAGACAGATTCGGGAACATTGTCTTAATTTGCACAGGTATCTCTATAATAGCCATTACTTCCAGTAAATGTGTAATTACAGAATCAACTTTTTTTTTGAACTAAAAGAAGTTGCCCATTTAATTCCTGAGTATGTATCCTGAGTGGTAAGGTGTATAAATTTGAGTTTTCCAAATTCTACACAGTGAGACATATCCGATGACTTTAGGGTTACTTCCAGAAGATAATGGAGTTTGTTTATACAAAGAACAAGTAGGACTTTTTTTTATAATTTCCTTAGCTTGTTGCCAGGTGAAAGAAAAATTTTTCTTTAAACCTATATTGTTAACATGGTAGGGTTTTTTTTATTTTGTTTTTTTTTTTTAATCAAATTTTGAGGCTTCTAACATACTTCCTATTACTATTTGGTAACAAATGCAGGGGAATTCCATGGGCTGTATATAATCCATAGAAATGACAATACTGGGCTGTTGAGATGGCTCAGTGGTTAAGAGTGCCGACTGCTCTTCCAAAGGTCCTGAGTTCAAATTCCAGCAAGCACATGGTGGCTCACAACCATCCATAACGAAATCTGATGCCTCTTCTGGAGGGTCTAAAGACAGCTTACAGTATACTTACATATAATAAATAAATAAAATATTAAAAAAAAAGAAAGGAATGACAATACCAAAATCCTGCTAGTACTTAGCTCTTTGCCAGGTACAGCAATCAATAGGGAACATCTTCATACAATTTAAGGAAAGGTCACCCCAACACAAGATTTTTGTGAAATGATAGGTCCATCAGGTTCTGTATCCACCAAATCTTCTATTTCAATGTCATTCACTTATAACTTTAATTTTGGCTTCTGATCATTAACAACTGTTGGCCAAAATACATGTTTTCCTGTATTTTCAAACCCTCCTGGCTAAAGGAGCTGGTGAGATAGATGGCTATGCTTTTAACTTGATAATCTGCGTTTAACCCTAGGATCCACATGGTGGGAGGAGAGAGCTGACTCCCACACGTGCAGGGTCCTGCTTGGCCTCACCACCACCACCACCTGCACAAATAAGTCTTTTTTTTTTTTTTTAAAGGGGGTGGAAAGAAAGTTTTTTTTAGAAGAGAATGGCAGTTGATCTTTTACCCAAAATTGAAAGGTCTTATTAAAATTTTGTATATTGCGGGGTGGGGAGTTGTTGTCAGGGGGTTGTGCTTGCCAGATTTCGGGACCATGGGTGGATATCAAATGTCATTTGAGATAGGCTCTCTCAATAAACGTGGAATTTAGTATTGGAGCTTGGCTGGCTGGCTGGCTGACTGGCCTGAAAGCCTTCCAAATCTGCCTGTCCACATTTCCCAGTGCTGGAGGTATAGAGGTATACTCTGCTCAGGTTTTATATGGATGCTGAAGACTCAGGTCTTCATGCATGCACAGCAGCCCTCTGTCCGCTGAGCTATTTCTCTAGTCTTAAAATATTTTTATTTCTGTCACCAGTGGTAGTGCACACCGTTAATCCCTATTCTTAGGAGGTAGAGGCAAGCGGATCTCTGTGAGTTTGAGGCCAGCCTGGTATACAAAGTGAGTTCTAAGATAGCCAGGACTGTAAAACAGAGAAATCCTGTCTCAAAAAAGAAAAAAAAAAAATTATATTTTTTTTCTACCAATCGAGATTGTGATTTTTCAACTGATCATGGTTAATAGGGCCTCATAGAGACTGAAGGAACAGTCATTGATCCTGTTTGGGTCTGAGCTAGGTCATCTGCAGATATATTGCATATGGTTACATAGCTTAGTGTTCTTGTGGGACTCCTTAACAATGGCAGTGGGGAGTGTGTCTGACTCTTTGCGTGCTCTTGGGACCCTTTTCCTCCTACTGGTTTGTCTTGTCCAACTTTGTTAAAAGGGTTTGTGCCTAGTCTTTTTGTAACTTGTTATGACCTGTTTAGTTGATATCCTTGGGAAGCCTGCTTTTTTGTTTTTTTTTTAAAGGGAAACTGAGGAGGAGTGGATCTAGGGGAGAAGGAGGTATGAGGTAGGGTGGAAGCAGGGGAAACTGTAGTCAGAATGTAATGTATATAAAGAATGAAAAATTTAAAAATAAAGACCTTTTTAAAAAAACAAACAAAAGATTGTGGATTTTTGTTGTCATTATGTCCTGAAAACCCATTTTAATGATAAATTAGATTTTAAAAGCTATTCCAGATCTTTCCTTCCTGAAGCTCCAGATGCTCCCTCATTCGAGCTGGAAAGTAATATTATATAGTATATATTAGAATTTATACTGTTGGTATTGTTGAAATAAGGAAAGATAGATTGGGAAGGTGAGCAGTTGAGAAGCCTTGATAAAAGTCCAGACAAAGTGTATCTGATTTCGAACAGTATGATTTGGGATAGAGGAAGGTGCTGAGGAAATAAATACTTTTTTTGGGCAGGTTTCATTAATTTCTTCAAAATTGAAAGATGATTGCTGGAGTGATAAACCACACAAAGAAACAGAAGCCTTTGCATATTACCGACGGACACACACTGCCAATGAGCGGCGGCGGCGTGGTGAAATGAGAGATCTTTTTGAAAAATTGAAGATTACATTAGGATTACTTCATTCTTCCAAAGTTTCCAAAAGTCTCATTCTTAATCGGGTAAGTATTGTGGGAATCACATACATAAACATAAGTTCAATTAAGAGAACTTTAAAGATACTCTAAGAAAGGAAATTCATTGTCATATGAGGGAAGTGGAAACAGAGTTACTTGTATTTAACAGTTGAGTAAAGGTAGTGGCTGGTCATGGCAGCTTATACCTGGTATGCCAGCACCTGAGAGGCTGAACTAGAAGATTGTTCAAGGTCAGCTTGAGCTATAGAGCGATGCAGCATCACAAACAGGACTAGTAAGTAAGCAGTAAATATGCAGGGGAAAATCATTAAGTCAAAATAACTTTATGTTGATTGTTGAGAACAGGAGAGAGGGCGGTGGTGGCACATGCCTTTAATCCCAGCACTTGGGAGGCAGAGGCAGGCAGATTTCTGAGTTGGAGGCCAGCCTGGTCTACAAAGTTAAGTTCCAGGACAGCCAGTGCTATACAGAGAAACCCTGTCTTGAAAAAACAACAACAAAAACAGGAGAAAGAGAGGCTGGTGCTGGTGTGCAAGCAAGCACATGAGCCTATGGGTACATGTTCCCATGAGTGTTTATCACTCAGGAGGATGTTTAGCGTTTTCTTTTTCATTACTTTGAGAAAGTTCTCATGAAACTGGCTCCTTGTCTTTATGGTTAGGCTGGTTGACCATCAAGCTCTTGGGATCTGTCTGTCTTATTCCAATGCTAGTGTTATAGGTTGTACAACCATCAACCATACTCAGCTTTTTACATGAGTGCTGGGGATTCAAACTCAGGCCCTCATGCTTGTAAGGTAAGTGCTGCTATTGTTACCCAGTGAGCCATCTCCTAAGCCCCAAACATTTAAGTTCTTAAGTTAGAAGCTGAGGACTGGAAGGATAGTTCAGTTTACAAAGTGCTTACCTTGCAAGCATGAAGAAATAAGTTTCATAAAATGAGTCTACATTAAAAAAAAAATGCTGTGTGGGACTAGAAAGACGGCTCAGTGGTTATAAGCACTTGGTATTCTACTAGAGGACCCAGTTTCATTCCCAGTACCCTTGTGGAACATCTCACAACCCCTTGTAACTCCAAGGAGGCCAACACCCTCTTCTGTTCTCTGACAGCACAACCACAGACATGATAGATGCATACATGGATACATAAATAGAAGAACAAAATCACACACACAAAAATAAGGTTGGCGTGGTGGCGCATGCTTTCAATTCCAGTTTTGACTAGCCGGCCAGCTTAGCCTACTTGGTGAGCTTCAGGGCAATGAGAAATCAAGGCAAGAAAAGAAGTTATTGCTGAGGAAAAGTTTGACTAAGTCTGTGTGCTATTATTCCTCAAAGTGTTTAGAACAGTTAATCATTTTGTAAGATGCATAGCATAAAAATAATTTAGCACGCACACATCTTTTTTTTTTCAGTAGAGATGGAACATAAGGTTTCATGCATGTGAGGCAAGGACTTTACTACCAAATAACTATATCCATAATCCTTAACATACTTAAAAAAAAAAAGATTTTATTTATACCACAGAGTATACCATCTCTGTCCTCAAGACATTTAAATAGAAAATAAACTACTCAGCTTAGTACAAGTTTTAATTTTAACTCTGCACATAGGCCATCAAAGGCAACATCATTTCGTTACTTTTAAGTTGAAGTTGGGGGAATATACATCTAGCATTCATATTTTGCTATTGAAATGAACAGATTTTGTAAACATTTTTAAATTTTATTAAATTCTAAACAACATGAGTATTTTATATTTTTCCTTGTAGTAGTGAAAAGGCTGTTTAGCACTCATCTTTGGAAATAATCATTCTTTACATTCCATAAAAATATAAGCTAGAAAACAATTTAACAAATACTGTTGGGTTGGGGATATAGCCCAGAGATAGAACACTTGCTTCGCATGCACAAGTCCCCGAGGTTCTTTCCCAGCACCAGAATCAGTAGCTCAATGTATTATTCAATTTCTGAAACATGATTAGTTGTTTTATAATGTTCTCTAAAATACTACCTTGAAATACTTTCATTAAAGAAATTGTGTAGGCCCCTGTACTTTTTGGAGTACAGGTGAATGTTCCATTGATATTAATATTTTTATTCTAGGCATTCAGTGAAATTCAAGGACTAACAGACCAGGCAGATAAATTGATAGGGCAGAAAAATCTCCTGAGTCGAAAACGAAGTATTTTAATACGGAAGGTATCGTCTCTTTCAGGTAAGCTCTTTAAGCGTCTCTGGGAAAGAGAGCACAGTGCCAGCATTAGCACAGACTCCAAGCCTTTCAGAGTCTGTGGAGGTTAAGGATTGGCATCTCAGGCTTGCATCAGGGTTAACTTTGACTGAGCACATCATATTTTCTGAATCATAATAATCACACTTGCCTCTCAGAGTTCTAGGAATAGAGTTAAATCAATTAGATAACAGCTGTTTCTCATTGTTATATGGTATCATGCAGAGAGTGATGCTTTACTGCCTATTTACCTGCAGGGAAGACAGAAGAAGTGGTCCTGAAGAAGCTTGAGTATATTTACGCAAAACAACAGGCACTAGAAGCACAAAAAAGAAAAAAGAAGCTGGGGTCAGATGAGTTTGGTGTGTCTCCCAGAATTGGCACACAGCTGGAGGGATCTTCTGCATCGTTTGTAGATCTCGGACAGATGCTCATGAATAACAGGAGGGGGAAGCCTTTGATTCTTTCCAGAAAAAGAGACCAAGCTACAGGTAGAAGGGGCATTTTTTTTTTAATTGTAGATAAACATCAATTTATTTTAGTGGACTGAACATCTTCTCTTGGCTATAGTTCTAATTAAATGAATAGGGATGATTTTTAAGAAAAATAACTTTAAATAGTACTTTTCAACTTTTGGCTTTATACAATAAATAACTCCTAAGAGCTTAGTATTCTATTGTATAAATCTTACTTCTGATAGCAGTCTACTTGTAACATGTTTTTAGTAAGTACATAACTGCTACTATATGTGAATCCTTCATTTTTCTTGAATCTATTATGGGTTGGAAAATTGGAACTTTTTAAACTTATGGTGGAAGGTTAAGACAGGCAAATTGCTTAAGGCTCAGAATTGAGTTCAATTTAGGTAACACAATGAGACTGTTGTTTCTTTTAAAAAGTTTAATTTCAGCCGGGCTTGGTGGCTCACGCCTTTAATCCCAGCACTCGGGAGGCAGAGGCAGGCGGATTTCTGAGTTCGAGGCCAGCCTGGTCTACAGAGTGAGTTCCAGGACAGCCAGGGGAACACAGAGAAACCCTGTCTCGAAAAACCAAACCAAAAAAAAAAAAAAAAAAGTTTAATTTCTTTGAACTAGTCCATTTTTCATTGTCTTAATTAAGGAACAAAGCTAATTGGTTTAAGTTGTTTCTTACCTTGTTTTTGGAAGTAGCTACACTGATTTAATGTTACTTGGTAAACTCATGTCTTAGAGAAAGGTGTGTTCTTTTTTATTCTTCAGACAGCTCCGTGTATGGACCAGAAAAATCTGACTTATCAGTCCAGATTCTAAAACAAGAATTAGTTTTAACAATACAGAATAAAATAAATGACTTGAATTCACAAGTGGGAAGAAACTATGGTCTAGAAACTTGAAGGACTTTGTTAGGAGTGTATAAGATAAAAAGCCTGTGAATAGACTTGTGTATGCCCTCATGTAAACTTACGTTATACCTTTCAAGTCAGCCTCTCTTTAGAGTACACTGACATTAATTGGACATTTGTTTTACTAATTTTTCACTTTCTTTGCAGACAATGCCTCGCCTTCTGACACTCCGCACTCCTCTGCCAACCTGGTGATGACTCCACAAGGGCAGGTGCTTACCCTAAAAGGCCCCTTATTCTCAGGACCAGTGGGAGCGGTTCCTCCTGCTCTTTTAGAAAGTGGTCTGAAGCCTCAAGTTGCAAGCAGTACTATGGCTCAGTCAGGTATGTGGTGGTATTCTATGGTTCGTAAGTCTATGCTATGGTTGGTAAAGAATGGTCTATCGATAGAGGACACCTTTAAATCTGATATGTAGTTACCTAGAGCTATTCTTTTGGCATTTGCCTTGTTAAGAAATGGTCCTGCTAGCTGGGCAGTGGTGGTACGTGTCTTTAATCCCAGCACTTGGGAGGCAGAGGCAGGCAGAATTCTGAGTTCAGGGACAGCCAGGGCTACACAGAAACCCTGCCTTGGAAAAAAAAAAAGAAGAAGAAGAAAAGAAAAAAGGGAAAAAAAAGAACTAGTCCTCCTAGTTTGGTTTGATTGGTGGTTAACCTGGAATTGGGAACTGTTTTGTTAACTCTAGTAACATTTCTAAGCAGGGAAAGAATTAAAATGGTGTCCAAGTGAAATGATGATGTAGAAGGGTCAATATTTAAGTTCTTGGTGTTGATCATTGTTTTGGGTTGTACTTGAAATGGGGCCACTCCCATATTACCAATCCAGTGCATTGTTTTGAGAACCATTTCTTTTTGCTAAAGTATTGTTTTGGTGGTTTGGGTTCTAGGCATCCAAATCTCTGTTAAGGTAAGAGGGGTAGTCTCGTGGTTGTTTTTTTGTTTTTGTTGTTGTTAACATTGCAACCTTTTTTGTTTGTTTGTTGTTTTTGTTTGGTCTTACTGTGTTGCTCCTAGAGTTCCATTTTCCCTTCTAAGTAGCAGTTAATTGGGTGAACAAAATCAAGATGTGTTTCTGCCTCAGGACAAGAAGTAGCTTAGCAAGCTGGTTTTTTATGGTGGCCTGTGCCTATAATCCCAGCGCTTATGAAACACAAGGCAAGATTTTTGTGAATTGGAGGCTAGCCCTGGTCTCCATAGGAAGATCCTGATTCTGTCCAATCCTAGGGCTGGTAATGTACTTGCTTATACTTAGTATAGGCAAGTTCCTGGGTTCAGTCTCCTCCACTGCTCTCCCAGTCCAGAAAAAGAAAAGAGTTTTGTGGACATTTTCTTTTTTTTTTTTTTTTAAAGATTTATTTATTTATTATATGTAAGTACACTGTAGCTGTCCTCAGATACTCCAGAAGAAGGCATCAGATTTCTTTACGGATGGTTGTGAGCCACCATGTGGTTGCTGGGATTTGAACTCTGGACCTTCGGAAGAGCAGTCAGCACTCTAAACCACTGAGCCATCTCTCCAGCCCTTTTTTTTTTTTTTTGACATTTTCTAAAAATGTAATCAAGTGGAACTATTGCTAATAATGAAATACCTAAGCGCCTTGACTAGATTTTACTTGACTTACTGCTATTTCAGCTGTTATTCTGTTATTTTGTCCTTTTTTTTTTCAGAGCTGAGGACCAAACCCAGGGCCTTGAGCTTGCTAGGCAAGTGCTCTACCACTGAGCTATCCCCAACCCCTCAGCTGTTATTCTGACAAAAGTGGACTAAGATAGACTGGGAAGGAGAGAGAGAAAAAGAGATTTTTTTTTCCTTGTTCTGGTCAACCCTGCTCACTCTGGTCTGCCCCGCTTGTTCAGTCCCTGCTCGCTCCGGTCCAAGGATTCATTTATTATTATTCATAAGTACACTATAGCTGACTTCACACGCACCAGAGGAGGGTGTCAGATCTCATTACGGGTGGTTGTAAGCCACCATTCAACCACCATGTGGTTGCTGGGATATGAACTCATCACCTTCTGAAGAGCAGTCGGGTGCTCTTACCCGCTGAGCCATCTCACCAGCCCGAAAAAGAGATTTTCATTGCTGCATCTAATGAACTCTCTCTTTAATTTTTGATTTTCAGAGAATGATGACTTATTTATGATGCCACGAATTGTCAATGTGACATCATTGGCTGCAGAGGAAGATTTGGGAGGTATGAGTGGAAACAAATACCGTCATGAAATTCCTGATGGCAAGCCACTTGACCACGTAAGAGACATTGCTGGGAGTGAAGCCAGCTCCTTAAAAGATACAGAGAGAATCTCTTCCAAAGGAAACCATCGAGATAGCAGAATGGCACTGGGTCCAGCACAAGTGCTTTTGGCAAATAAAGATTCTGGGTTTCCACATGTAGCTGATGTTTCCACTATGCAGGCAGCACAGGAGTTTATACCTAAAAAAATGTCTGGTGATGTGAGAGGGCATCGGTATAAATGGAAGGAATGTGAGTTGAGAGGAGAGAGACTAAAGTCAAAGGAGTCTCAGTTTCATAAATTAAAGATAAAGGATCTGAAGGACTCAAGCATAGAGATGGAGCTGAGGAAAGTAGCCTCAGCTATCGAGGAAGCAGCCCTCCACCCCAGTGAGCTGCTGACTAACATGGAAGAGGAGGATGACACTGACGAGACGCTGACTTCACTGCTCAATGAAATTGCTTTTCTTAATCAACAACTAAATGATGACTCTGGCCTGGCTGAACTGTCTGGTTCTATGGATACAGAATTCCCAGGAGATGCTCAGCAAGCTTTTATCAGTAAACTTGCTCCTGGGAACAGATCAGCTTTCCAAGTTGGACACTTGGAAACAGGTGTGAAAGAGTTGCCTGATGTCCAAGAGGAGAGTGAATCCATCAGCCCCCTCCTCTTGCACTTGGAAGATGATGACTTTTCTGAGAATGAAAAACAGCTTGGGGACACAGCCTCTGAGCCAGATGTCCTTAAGATTGTTATTGACCCTGAGATAAAGGATTCTCTTGTTTCCCATAGGAAATCTAGTGATGGAGGGCAGAGTACTTCTGGTCTCCCTGCAGAGCCTGAAAGTGTATCTTCACCTCCCATCTTACACATGAAGACTGGCCCGGAGAACAGCAACACAGATACTTTGTGGAGGCCTATGCCAAAGTTGGCCCCTTTAGGTTTAAAAGTAGCTAATCCCCCCAGTGATGCCGATGGTCAGAGTCTCAAGGTGATGCCTGCGTTGGCACCTATAGCTGCCAAAGTTGGGTCAGTTGGACACAAAATGAATTTAACAGGAAATGACCAGGAAGGCCGGGGGAGCAAGGTGATGCCTACATTGGCACCTGTTGTACCTAAATTGGGCAACTCTGGAGTTCCATCAAGTTTATCAGGGAAGTGAGCTTGTTCATCCTCATGTAAAAGCCAGGCTATGAGGGGAAGTTGAATTCCACCTCCTTTCTCTGTAGGCATCTGTTTGTTTGTATTATGGGACTATTATTCTTGACTTAATTATGCGTGAATATTAATGGAGAAAGGGGGGGTGTAGGGTGCTGGTCCTGGTGTTTGAAATTCTGATCATGTTAAAAATGTGTTACCTCACTTGTGGTGCTGGGTCCCCTCATCTTCTCTAGGAAGGTGTGATTCCCCCTTGCCCAAGGAATTCATAACAAGATTCTGGCTCCATCAACTACCTTATTTTTTTCCTCTGAGAAAATGCTTGAGACTTGGAATTACTATAGACTAAAGTATAAGTCATAGTTGTTGGCCCTAAAGTCTGAGAATTATGATACAGTTGTGTGGAAAAAAAACTTTTAGTTACTATTTCAATAGTAGGGCATGATAGGACTGGGCATGGTAGTGCACACTTGTAATTCCAGCACTTAGAAGACTAAAGCAGAAGGATTGCAAATTTATGTCTACCCTGGGCTATTAAGGGGACAGGGACACACACACACACATATACACACAATTGTGGGGGCCGGGGGAGTAGGATGAGAGAATGTTATAGTAGATAGGATGAATACTATGGAATACCAAAGTGAAGGGATTTTGTCATTCAGCAGACTGTTTCATATCCAGAATAGCTGTTCGCTTACCCTTTCAGTCATAATTAAAAACTTAAGCTTTCTGGTAAAGTAGAAATATACTTTTTACTTTTACTATTAACATACTTATTTTCAGAGACTAAAAAAGTGATACTTCTCCCTTATTTCATGGGGTATTACAAAGATTCATTCATAATACCAGAGATTTTTACTCATTGTTTTTTGGTAGTAGACATAGAGGCAACCCTTCCCTTTCCAAATCATGTCACTCAAGAAACAGCTAAAATGAAAAGCAGTTTCTCCCCTAACCAGAGACCGTAGCCAAAATAAAAATTTGTGGGGCTGGGTATTTTCCAAATGAATCCAGCCTCTAGGTGCTTGAAGGTTTTGTTCACTGTCACCTGCACAGGATGTAACGAAAAGGCGAGTCAGAGTGAGCAATCTTTACCAGGGAAGTAAGGCAGTATTTGAGTCACAAAGTATATTTTTTATCTGCTATCATGGCATCAATGATCTGTAGAGCTTTTTCACTCATTAACTGTCAGGGTATGAAGGACTGACAACCTGTAAAGATGAAGATATTTATATTTTTGTATAGTTGTTTTCATAGATTTCTCAAAGGATGAAGTTTTCGACCTAGAAGAGATTTGTATTGAGTATAGAATTGTTTCCTATCTAGTTTGTAAATAATCATGGTGCATTTGAGGGGTCTCTCGAGAACTCGTGAGGCAAGAATCACTGTTCTGAAAATGTATAGACTGAGATGTAGCTGCTGCATTTGCCTTTCTTAAATAATTATATTTTGGAATGTAACCCGTTCTGTCTTCAATGACAGGATTTGCTTGTGTTGTAAAAACACTTTAACACAAGTGCTTCCGGTGCCTGGGCTGTGCCTGGGTGATTGTATTTCTTTTACACTACTGCGTCTTTATCCTAAGTCGTCCCACTCTGTATCTTCTGACCTAGGTTGTGAGACCAACTTTGGAATGAATCTAGCCAGTGAATTACTTCCATGTTTGATTCCCTTTTTAGGTTAACTCTAATAATCATTAGATTGAAATGATGAAAAACTTACACTGCAAAATGCAGTGGTAGTAAGTCTTAGATTGGTTTTGTGCTGCTTGCTCTAGACAGGCCATCAGCACTTAAAACCTTTCCTGTTTACTACAAAAGCTGATATAGTAAAAACAGTATTCTCCTTTGTCCTTTCTGTTCTTTACCCAACTGACTTGATCCAATGCCTTAGCCAAGGAGTGCAGCACCTGTCGCCCTTGCTACAGCTGTCCTCAGAGACACTACTTCTTTAGCCCAGGTATAGCAGTTTCCAGTGGTCTTATTGCCTGTTTCTTTCCCATGTTTCCTTCTGGCTTCCCAGGGTCCTTTTTGGGTTTTGAGAGTCAGACAAGAAACAAAACAAGGGAGTGAATAATCCTCAGGAAAAGAAGGACCATTGGAGCTTCTGAATACTCTTTTCTTACCTTTTCTTTTCTTTTTTTTTTTTTTTTTTAATTTGAAAAAGCATAGACAAAACAGGTCAGGGTTTATTCTTTATTGGAAGATACTCGCCTGTGTTTATGAGAGATGTACAAAGATAGAGATGAGATTTGGTTCTAGGTGTTCAGGGAAAGCTGCAGATGTCATTACAGACTCCCAAGATACATTGTTCTTAAGACAGATTTAGGAGCTATCAGGCCGAATTTCAGGAGGGTTTAGTCTTTAGAACAATCATGTAGTCTTGACAGAAATAAAAAAATCTCCCTAAACTCCTACCCTTTAGCCTTTCATTAGGAGAAACTGATCTATTAAAATTACATGTATGATTATGAAAAGTGAATTTAAGTGAGAACATTGGAGGAACCTGGAAAAAAGCTCCCACCCTAACTAAGAAGCATGATCTCAGTAGACCAATAACTCGCCTTTTTATACACCTGTAAATAAATGGAATGTTTTTAAGAATATAATTATGTCAGATTTAGCATTTTCTTTTATATATTAAATATATATCTTTCATTTCTGCTTTTGAAAGTGATTATTTTTTTAGAAATAACAGAAGTTTGGCAGTTGAAAGACAATACATGTGAACCTGAAATAAACCAGTTATACTAACTAAAGCAGAGCTTGGTGTTGGGAGGTTTGTGCCTGGTTGGAGAATTCTTTCTGCCCTCAGACATATTTGAGAGGATTCCATTGAAGTGATCTTTTCAGAAGCTTCTTGACTCGAAAGCTTTTGATCTGTCATTTGGGAAGACCTTTGGAATTCTAGTCCTTTTAGCATGTCTTATTTGGAACTGCAAGATTATGTACAATTTGATGGCAAATATTTGCTGTTTCATACTGAGAATAGTTTCATAATACCACTGTATCAATGTCTTTATCTGCTGCCTTGGGGAACAACAGGACAGAAAGACAATCTTATGTCTGGAGACAATTAGGTGTTCTTTTTAAATTTGTGTGTATATATTGGGTGTGTGCCTTGTTGTGTACGTGGAGCTCAAAGGACAGCTTTGTGGAGTTCTCTCCTACCAGGGATCCAGCTCACATTGTCAAGCATTCACAGCAAACACTTTAACTTACTTGAGCCATCTTGACAGCTTCATTGGTGTTCTTAAGACAAGATGTTAAGGGGTTTCATACTTAACAAAGTGTTCTTTTTTTTTTTTTTTTACTTTTTTTTTTTTAAGTTTTTTTTTTTTTTTTTTTTACTTTTTTTTTTTTAAGATTTATTTTATTTGTTTTATGTAAGTACACTGTAACTGTCTTCAGACACTCCAGAAGAGGGAGCCAGATCTTGTTACGGATGGTTGTGAGCCACCATGTGGTTGCTGGGATTTGAACTTATCACCTTCGGAAGAGCAGTCGGGTGCTCTTACCCGCTGAGCCATCTCACCAGCCCCTTAACAAAGTGTTCTTATGGGAGTCTTAAACATTGAGCTGTCCTGACTTAAGGGAGTTGACAGATCTAGTTAGTTGTATAAACTTCATAAAAAGCGTTTACTTTGTATACTTTTATGATAAAAGTTTTTGTTCCCTCAGAATTGTGGATGAAATTGATAGTAGGCCTTTTTACAGTTTTGAAAATGTTTTGAACAGAGAAGATAGTAGACATCTATACACCCATTTGCTTGTTTGTTTTTTGAGATGGTCTCACTATGCAACCTATGGCCTGGAATTCTGTGGAGACCAAACTGGCCTTGAGCTCAACAAAAGCCACCTCCCTCTGCCTGTAGGGATTGAAGGTATATGCACATTTTTTTTAAAAATATAAAATTACATACATTTTTCCTGACTGTACCAGTTATTTCTAGTGGAATTGTGTGATCAGTGCATCTTCAAGACAAGTCTGCAAAGTAGCAATGGCACTTGTCTCTTCTAGAATTAAGCCATGGACAGAGTAGGTAGCTCATTTTCAGGAACTTTTTTTTTTTTTTTTTTTTTTTTTTTGGTTTTTTGAGACAGGGTTTCTCTGTATAGCCCTGGCTGTCCTGGAGCTCACTTTGTAGACCAGGCTGGCCTCAAACTCAGAAATCCGCCTGCCTCTGCCTCCTGTGTGCCACCACACCCTGCTTTCATTTTCAGGAACTTAAGGTTTATATCCTTATTTCATGGAGAATCACTGGTACTTAAAGGGTCAGAATAAACTATTTGCATAGAATGTTGGTTTTGAAGAAAACACTTTTAAGGGTCCTTTAATAACTTAATGTATCATTGCTAATTAAAAGTCCTTCCCTCCCAAGTGTAATGACTGGAGTTCAATTCTTAGAACCTATGGAAAGGTGCCAGCTGTGTAATCTCAGCACTGGAAAGGAGCAGACATGAGAGGATACTTGGTGTTCTCTGGCCAGCCAGTCTAGCCTAATGCGTTCGCTCAGGCCAAGAAGAGACCTGTCCCAATAACTTGGTGACATTCATTAGAATTCACTAGAAGTGGTCCTCTAGTCTCCATACCCACATACAAGTGTAGATGCACCTGCATGCACACAGAAATTAACTTATTGATCAATAACTTTAGTATATAGAAAATTAAAGCTCAGGTTGGTAAGATGACTTGTAAAGGTACTTGTCAACCCTGATGACCCAAGTTCAATCCCCAGAAACCTTACAATAGGGAAAAAAAAAACCAAAAACCAACAACTACATAGTTAGACCCTGTCTCAAGGAAAAAAGACTTGATAGTATGCCTTTAATTCCTGCAGTTGGGAAGAACAGAGGCAGGTAAGTTCAAAGGTGGCCTGGTCTGCATAATTTCAGGCTAGCCAAAGCTTCATCGTGAAGCTAAGGTAGGTAGAATTATTGCCTATTGATGATGAAAATGAGCTAAAATGTATCTTGGAAATAAAATTATTTTCATAGGTACAATTTTTAAAACTATAATTTTAGCATATTTTAAACTGCTTTACAGAGATGGTGTTAAATGACAGCTACGAAGATGTGGGTTAGGAGGCTAAACCAAACAAGATAGAAATTTTGAGACATCCTAAACTATTAAATTCTGTCACTGTGTGGACTTTTCCTCCCACCAATGGGAAAGCGGCCTTGGAAGCATTGACTTGAAATCCATATTGTTTCCAACTGCACTCATTGGTCTCAGCTATCTCACAGTGCCTTGCATGTATAGGTGCTCAATAAATATTTGAATTGATGAGCAAGTGTTTATTCTAGCATGTTTCCCAGGATCTTTGCACCTTGTTTACCTAGGATGAATTTTAAAATCGGATCTAATAATTCTAAACAAGACCACTATAGCATTTTTGAAGTACCTGGAATTTTTAGAATCTGATTAAAAAAAAAAACATGCATACTTGTTTGGACATACACAATCAGAATGCTACCAGAAAGATCAACTGCATTTGGAGAGCAGGATAATATATTTGGGAGTAAAGAGATTGCTTCTCTTCACATTGCACTTGGACACGTTTTTTGAGGAATCTATGAAGCACAAGACTATTCCCATACTAGCATCTTTTTTTTTAATTGACCTTAGTTTGAAAACACTCAATTTCATTAAATTTTCTCAAACTTCAATGAGTCTCATCTTTAGATAATGGGAAGCAAGTGCTTAGAGTTGCCTGTGCAGATCAGACCAGATGAAGATATTTCAGGAATGAAGGTGTCTTTAAGGAGCTAAGCCATAATAGCTTTGGGTGAGAAAGGACGGACACTTTGCAAACGCATAAAAGTGTGAAACAGATTGCCTAAAGAAAATACGATAAACCCGGTCAGAGAGGAGCAGGACCTGTAGTACACAAATTAAAACACCAGGTGGTGGCATTTGTTAGCAATGTACGGCAGCTTTTTGACTAGGTCAAACAAATCGCAGATTATTAATGGTGCTGAGTTAATGAATATCCTGTTTCTATAGTTAGAGGTGATCATTCCTGTCTTAGGGTCTAGGCGGTAAAATTGGAAGTCCCATTTTAGTTTCCTAAAATCTATAATGTGTGGCTTTAGGCCTCCAGTTGCTTTTGCAACTCTGATTCCCATGTCAACATATGAGCTTTATACATTTGTATTCAATACGTAGCTATATAGTACACAGGTACCTTCCTGTTTGAACACGGCTTGTGCAAGTACCACTAAACTTTTTTTTTTTTTTTTTTTTTTTTTGGTTTTTCGAGACAGGGTTTCTCTGTGTAGCCCTGGCTGTCCTGGAACTCACTTTGTAGACCAGGCTGGCCTTGAACTCAGAAATCCGCCTGCCTCTGCCTCCCGAGTGCTGGGATTAAAGGCGTGCGCCACCACGCCCGGCTCTAAACCATTTTTTAAGGATTCTTCCCTCTTGCTATTCTACCATTTTTCTCAGCAGTTCCCACTGTCTGGGATGGGGGGACACATACTGATATGTGTACTGTTCTACTTGGGTACAGGCCTTTTGGCTTAAGCTAGCCTTTTCAGAAGGCAGTTTTATTTTCCAAAGAAATTATGTGTTTGGGTGTTTTGCTTGGTGCCTATGTTGGAGGCCAAAAGAGGGAGACAAATCCCTGGGAACTGTTGTGATATGCCATAAGGGTGCTGGTAATTAAACCTGAGTCTTATGCAAAAGAAGCCAGCGCTCTTAATCACCAACCCATCTGTCCAGCGCTCCCCATTCCCCAAGGTAATTTCTTGAAGTAGTAGCTAGATGAAAAATTCTAGCCAATTTACAAATCTATGAAGCATAATTATGTGGTATTTCCCCTATCTCCATGAACTAGAAGAAAACAAAAGAAAACAAAAAAACCTGATAGCAAGTTTTGTCATCGGTGTCAGCCCTAGGGGTGTTTGCAATTTTGGAAAGACAAAAAATCTGGAGTAGCAAAAATACGCTGTTAACAGTATTTCTTGTTAAATGCTATAAGGACGTTGGCAGCTAAGGAAATGATGGATTATATCATAGGTGCCTTTTCTGTTCACAACCTACCTAAGGCTCTATTTTGAGGCTTGAGTCTTCCATCACTGACAGATTGTTAAGTTCAAAAGTGTGTAAATTGAGTTACTATGCGTGAGTCATTGTGTTAGGCTGGCCGTAATCAGAAACGATTCCAACCGCGTTAAATCCCAGCACTTGGAAAGGAGTTCTTTTGGCAGCATCCCAAACCCCCCCCCCCGCCCTTTTTTTTTTTTTAGGAATTAAATTTCAGCCGTAATCTCCTAGGCCCACCAAATATAAACCTTAGGCCTGGAGGCGTGGTTATCAATGTTCTCTAGAGGACCATGCCTGATAATACCGTAAAAGGCCAGGTCCTCTCAATTCTAAAGCAATATTACGTTAACCTTCCTTTAGGAGCGGTACCCACAATTATTCTGTGAAGAATCCGAGACCTCTGTGTTCTTGGTTCATTCCTTGGTTCCGCCCCCATAGGCATCAGTTGTCCAATCGGGAACCAATCTGCCACAGACCGCACCCCCTTTACTAGGCCCCGCCCTCCCAGCTCAGCTCGGCCCGGGCTCTAGTTCGCGTTTTGAGCCGCTGGTGCCACCATAGCTACTGCTGCTGCGGCGGCGGCGGCGGCGGCTGAGCTGAAGCTGTCGATCGCGATGCCCGAGGTCGCTGTGAGCTGGGCCCCAGCGAACGGGGGCGCTGACGAGTAGTAGGGTTTCTGAAGTAGGCAGTGGGTGTGGGGGGCTGAAACGAAGCTCCCAAGACTGGGTTGCGGGAGGGAGGTTCTCGCACCGGATCGGGCCAGCGTGAGCCCGGCGGCCAGCGCGGTGCTTCGGCCCCTTGCCCAGTGGCTTCGGAGGCCTCCTCCCTTGGACACCTCAGTTACCATGGGAACACTTGGGCTGTAACCGGCGCCAGACTGGTCACTAGCCCATCCCATTCTTCAGTTAAACGCCTCTGGCAGGTGTGGGCCTGACATTTTTTTCACTCCAGGGGTCGTCCTCCCCTTGTAAAAAGTCTAGCTGGATAGGGTGGGGATGGGGAGTGGGAAAGCACAGGGCAATGCCCAGAGTAAGAATTGGTGACAAGCAGAAGACACCTACTGTGATGATAAGGTTGCTTCTGCCATCTCAGGCCAGTGAAAGTGCATATCCAAAGGCCGTGTTGAACGAGAAGGCAGTACCGCTGTTGAGACAAGTCCAAAGGGACTGTCCTTAGTGGCTCCTCGTTATGATGGCTGGAGAAGGGTCAACCATTACTAGCCGCATCAAGAACTTGCTGCGGTCTCCATCCATCAAATTACGCAGAAGTAAAGCAGGAAACCGGAGAGAGGAGCTCAGCACTAAGGTGAGTCCTGTTAGGAGCCACCTCTTACCTACTCTGTCCTCTCCTGCACTTCATTCCCTTTTTTTTTTTTTTTTTAACCTTTCTCTTTCTTGGGGGGGGGGCGGGGAGGGGGTGGGAAAATGACATTTCTCTGTTGGCTTTAAAAGATCATATTCGCGTATCTTTGACGACCTGATTTGAAGTTGGAAGAACAGCAGGCGTGGGTGGGCATGCTGAGACACAGCCGTGGCTTGAAGAAGGGCATAGGAAGGCAAACTGGGGTTTAACAGGGCCTCAGTTCAAACTATGTGTGTGCTTGGGGAAGCAAGTTGACATTTTATGACTCAGTTTCTCTTCTTGGAAGAGGACAGTGAAATCACATATTCTGTAAAGGACCTAGCTGTGACTAATGTATTAGTGTAACAGTTGGGGTTATAATGCCAGACTGTACTACCAAAAAGAAATATACTAATACACTTCATCTAAGAGAGCAAAACAATTTTTTGACAAACTTGGTGATGCATGCCTGTAATCCCAGCACTAAGGAGTCAGAGATAAGTTCAGTCTGGTCTATATAACAATTTCCAGGGGGAGCCAGGGCTACATAGTGATACCCTTGGACCCACATGGTGGAAGGAGTAAACCAATTCCTGGAAGTAGTTCTCTGATCTCCATATGTGCATGCACATATGCAGGGGAAGAAATAAATGTAAAATGGTTTATCTCTTTAAGATACTTAAGTTGCTTTAACTGGAACTTCTTGGTTTCTCCTGATAACATGAAGGAGCCACGTGTGTGTGTGTGTGTGTGTGTGTGCGCGCGCGCGTGCGTGCGTGCGTGCCAGAAAGACACCTCTCCTGGTCTGTCCTTGTGGCACTGCTTGTTCTGAGCATTGCATGCCAACATCCTTTTTCTGGGCAGATGTTCATTCATCTTCCATTCTTATACATGTCTGGGATTTGGTCCTTATGCTTTTTTTTATTTGTTTGGTTTTGTTTCAAGGCAGGCTCTTGTTACACAGTCCTGGGTAGGTTCGAACTATAAACTTGTGCCACAGCCTTCTGAGTGCTGGGATTGCTGGCATGCCCAGCTCATACTTTATTCAGTTTTGAGACTCCTCACAATTTGGGGCATACAAAAGTAGAATACATTTATTTACATGATTTCCCTTGAGGAAGTCTTGAGCATTGTTCCCACAGGATCAGATTAGGTTTTGTGTCTTCCTACCAGCCCATAAACATAGTAACTCTGTGTGGTACAGGATTGCCAAGGGCACAGTCCTTAGAGACAGCAGCATATTGTTGCTCTACCTGTGACTCTGTTTCAGAAAGATTTAAGAGTCTAATGTACAACATAGCAGAGTTCTGGGAAGAGTTACCGGATCCCTTAGCAGAGCAGTAATTGGCTTTGGTAAAGTGAACAGCTTTCCTGTATATTCTAGCAGGAATTCTACTGAATTAAAACTTGCCACATTTTTATAGTGGCAGAAATAGTGCCCCTTTAAAGGATTCTTATTAATAATTGTTCCTATTCTCTAGAGACAGAAGAATGGGTACTCCAACTTAGAAACTCATAGATAAAACTTTTAAAAAAAAAAAACAACTTTCATTTATCATTATCATTACATCATGATGTGTGAGTGCAGCCACACACATGCCATGGTGTTGTGGAAGTCAACATGGCGAGCACTTTTGCCTGCCAAGCCATCTTGCTATCCCTAATGATATAGCTCAAGCTGCCCTACAACACCTCTCTCTCCTCAGCGTATCCTGCTGTTATGCCCCACCACAACAGGCACCTTTGCTGACTCGTGGCAGTGCTATTAGACCAAGTTTCTCTTATCTTTTGGCTCTTTTTCTGGCCAGGACTAGTAAACATAATAGGGGTATATTATGGGAGTTTAGCCTGTGGCATGAGTACTTACCATGAGTGCTCTAGAATCTGGAAGAAGCCAAGACCATTCTTAAAGACTCGCTTATCTGTCATCATTAATGTGTTCTACAAGTTGAGTGCCTATAGGGTGACTAACAGTGGTGAATACAACATTATCCTTGCCACCAAGGAGCTTGTAGCTAATTAGACATGTGAACAAGTAATGACAACCAGATTTGGTAAGAGCTGCTCTAGAAATATGCGCTGCTGAGTTACTAATGGGATTACAGGGGAAAGAAATCAGGAAAGACTTCACAGAAGAAGGGATATTTGAACTGAGTCCCGAGGTAAGAGAGGATCACTCTAGGAAAACAGTAAAAGGAAAACATCTCTGGCATCACCATTAAACATCCTCGTTCCAAGTAGGATGGCGGTGCTGCCCTTTTACATGATGTCACAAGTGTCTCTGTGCGCCTGCCTTCTCACATACCCCATAGTGAAGGCTTTCTATGTACGGTTACTCTAAAAGCTTGCTCTGAGCCCACATAAGATCTGGCTCATGAGTCCCTAATACACGGTAACTAAGGTAATTGTGTCATGGATTCATGGATACTTGATTTTATTTTGTTTTTGTTTTATGAGACCTGGTATCAGTGTAGCCCAGGCTGCCTTCAAATTCGAGATCTTCCTTCTTCAGCCTCCCAAGTTCTGGGAAAGTTTAAGGCCACTGTGCCTGGACATGGTAGCTAGTTATGAAATAAAACTTGAAGATAAAAAGACATACCACCTGGGAAGTAAGAAAGGAGGGATCGGAGTGACATTGTGTAATAACTTCCTGTTTTAATTTTTTTTTTGAGACAAGATCTTGCTATATAGTAGCCCTGACAGGCCTCAAACTTGCTTTGAACCATACCATTCTGTATCATAAAATTTCTGCTTATTTCTTGAGCTGTCTTTATGTCTTCTAGTGCCAGAGGCATTTCCTTGATTAGTTCTGCTTCCTTGAAGCAGATCTCTAGTTATCTTTTTTATATGTCTTCATTTTCAGATTTTTTAAACATATTTTTAAATTATTTAATTATTTAATTTATATGAATACACTGTAGCTGTCTTCAGACAGCACAAGAAGAGGGCATCAGATCCCACTACAGATGGTTGTGAGCCACCACGTGGCTGCTAGGAATTGAACTCAGGACCTCTGGAAGAGCAGTCGGTGTTCTTAAACCACTAAGCCATCTCTCCAGCCCCATTTTTAGTTCTTTTAAGATTTATTTATTTGTGTATTTTATATATATGGGCACTTTGCATGTATCTGCATACCAGAAGACAGCTTCTGAAGTTGTGAGTTGCCATGTGGGTGCTGGGGATTGAACTCAGAACCTTTGGAAGAATAGTGAGAGAGTGCTCTTAACCACTGAGCCATTTCTCCAGCCCCTGTGTCTTCATGTTCTTTACCCCTTTCACAGCGCAATATGAGGACAGCATAACTAGGCAGTGAGTGGGAAAGGAGTACAGGGTTGAGATAGAGGTGTCAGTGCAGATGGATGTACACGTTCAGAAGAATAAGAGCTGATCAGGAAGAGCTCTGAGCTCTTGAAAAATCAGAACCAGGATTAATGAAGCAGAGAAGCAGAGAGAGCACTGCTCATTTGGGGCTTTTTACTCAGGAGGGAGCCATTAAAACATGGTTAAATATGGTTTGAAGCCGAGATGAGAGCCAGTAATAAAAGGTGGGGGGTTAATGACTATAGGGAAATTAGATAAGCAGTGAGATTTTATCAAGCCTTTTCACATGAGAGGGGGTTTCTATATAGAGTAAATTGGAGAGGACTGGTTTGATATTTCATGCTAGGTCTGCAGATTCTGAAAAAACTTGAAGCTCTCAGTTGTAAATAATTTTCAAGCCCAAATCCTGTACATTTGTTGTTCCCCACCTCTCATCTCAGCTGAGGCTGCGTTTTCTTTAGAAAAGAAATGTGTGTGCTCTTGGTAGCTAATCCTCTCTCTTCCCCTCTGTTCCTAAAGCTTCCGAAGACTTTTGTATAGATGCAACTTGGGTTGTTCTATTTTTACAAAGGACAGAAATGGACTAAGGCTGAGCCGGCAAGATTGAAGTTAGGAAGGAGCACGACAGGACTGCCTGTGCTAAAGGGTCCTTTTAAAAAACATCTTTCCTCGTCTCTATTAATCTGCCGTGGGTTGTATATTATTCTCTCTGATAACACCAGGCAAGGCGATTTTCTTGTAGCCCAGTTTTATGATTGCACAGCTCTTCTTGTTCTCTCCTGTATGATTACATGGGCTTACTTTGGGCCTTTTAATATATGGTAGCTCTAAGAAGGGTGTGTAGGAGCCGGGCGTGGTGGCCCACGCCTTTAATCCCAGCACTCGGGAGGCAGAGGCAGGCGGATTTCTGAGTTCGAGGCCAGCCTGGTCTACAAAGTGAGTTCCAGGACAGCCAGGGCTATACAGAGAAACCCTGTCTCGAAAAAACCAAAAAAAAAGAAAAAAAAAAAAAAAAAGAAGGGTGTGTAGGTAGGTTTCATAAAGGAGCAAAGACTGCAATAATCTGATTTCAGCCTTTGCTTAGTTTTTGAGTCCAGATATTAGTATAGAAAAGCCTTTTCTGTCTTTTTGTTAGAGAGAGCTGTATTTATTTGCAAAGCATTTGTGAATCAAAGGCTAGTTTGGTGCTGACTGCCTGGGAGAGTGGTTAGTAGGGCCTCAGATTATTAAGATTTTAAAAATAAGCATTCTGTGGCCTGGGGATGCAGCTCAGTTGGTAGAGTGCTTGCCTAACATGCATGACACCATGGGTTCCATCCCCTGTCCCTCGCACATATAAACCAAGCAAAGTAGCATACACCTAAAGTCCCAGCATGTGGACAGTTGACACCAGTCTGGATTATATGAGATTCTATCTCAAAAATAGAAGGAAAAGAACCCTTTTCTCAGGAGCCCTTCTCACTGTGTGGAGGCAGAGCCCCAAGGAGTAGAGTTTGGTAGCTGGGTGTATATTAAGTTCTGTCAGAAGCCCACCATCTGTCATGAACCTCTGGCCTAAGTTGGTTTCATATCCCAGTCCAGAAGTCCAGCCTGGGACATATGCTCTTTTCCGTCAATAGTTTTGTATTCTTTTCTGTCTTCTAGACTCATAGCTGCACAGACGGTGCCATGTGTATCCACCAGAATTGCACTGCTGTGAGGTCAGACCTATGGAGTCAGTTGTTGTCTTACAAAGACAGTTCCCAGGAGTTTCCCTTGCCATCAGGAGCAGGAAACTAGATGATACCATCTGATGAGCCCAGGCCAGCTTTATGTCTCACCATTCCAGGAACAGCTCACTTTGGGACGCCTAGGAATGAACAGATCTCATTGTTTGATATATACTCTCTGAACTCTCCACTTGGGACAGATGAACAAGAATAGAAGTCTGGGGGTAGTAGCTGAGCCTCACCCCCAAGCCCCTTAAACTCTGCCCTCTTGCCTCAGCCTCCCCAGAGCTAAGATTGTTGGCATATGCCACTGTGCCTGGCGTGGTGTGTTCTGTGTTAAGGCTTATGGAGTGTCTTGAAATCCTTAGATCGGGTGAGCAGTGCTGCCCTGGCTTGGATCATCTTCCTTTGGTGTCACTAGCCTTTGAAATGATTCTCCTCTTTCCTGAACCCAATAACACCTCTTCCCTTTTGTCTGAAAATATCCTGGCCTCTTTAGGGTCTTGAGTTGTCTGCAGAGGCTCTGCCTATCTCCTTGGCCACACTCTCTCCAGAGTCCCTCCCTCACTCTGCTGTTCTGGCCACATTATCATGTTGGATCAGCCTTTGGTATTTTTTTCAATGCTAGGATTAAGCCCAGGGACTAGACAAACACTCTTACCACCACACTATATAGTGTCCCCAAACCCTCCCTCAACCCCACTGCATACTAAGTTCCTACCAAGTGGACCTTGGAATCCTCTCCCTTCACTTCAGTTTGTCACCTGTGTGTTCTCATTTCTTGATGAATGAGGAAACACAGGTAGAAGTGAGGCTTCTGCCTTATTCTCTGCCATCCCCATCCCCTTGACTCTCCAGCTGGGCTGGGAACTGTTATCACTGCCCCTCAGAGAGCAGTCCAGGGCTTGAAATCTAAGACTGTTTATTCAAACTAAGCTTCTCTGTGAACATCAACTATCAAGCTGTCCTTAGAGTATCTGTTGGTTTTACTTCACGTTCAGTGTTGTTAGGGGGGAAAGCTACAGTGTTTTCAATAGGCTTTGTTATGTTAGACATCTGTTTGCGTTGCTACAAGCTAAGCCTCCTAGTTCTCCTTCTGTGCAGAGCAAAGGGTTTTCTGCCCGCCTCCTTTGCACAGCACTTCCCCAGCTCTCAGGAGTGCAGGCCCAGGCTAACCCACCTTTGGTGTTTACTGTTCTACTGTTGTGAGAATTCCCTCCCTAGGGAGACATCAGCTGCACCTACTCCTTCCTCATAAAGTTCCAATGACAAAGCAAAGTCACATTTCACCAGAGTTGACCCTGGGGAGCCAGTGAGTTTATTGTGCTTGCTACAGAGCATGGGGAGGGGGTGGCAGGAGTTTGGGGGACCCTAGAGTGGCCATACTGGAAAGTCATCACAGGATATGCATCCTTCTTCAGCTCCTATGCTCCAGCTCCTCTCCAGACACTCTGATAGTGTGGTGCACATGCAGTCAGGGCAGTCACATAAAATTGTCTGGGAGGTAGAGGGGGGGGGAGCAGCTGGAACCTCGGGGGAAGGTGCAGTGACTAACCCTCATACCCTTCTCGGAGAGGACATCAGCAGATAGTTTGGTGGTAGTCTCTTGAAATCTTGGCTGATGGGCAGCTGTTCTGCTTGGCTTTGCCTTCTTTATTTTTCTTAAGGCGAGAAATTCTTCTGTAGCCCAGGCTAGCCATGGTAGTTCTCCTGCCTCAGCCCTGCCTCCCAATGCTGGGATTAGAGGCCTGTGCCACTCCCACCCTTAACTTCTATTACCTCCTACTTAAAATTTAAAAATTAAAGGGGGCAGGTATTAAGGGAGAATAAAAGTGAGCATGACAGTCACTTTTATGTATTCTGTATCCATCCCAAGGGAATCTCCCATTTTCAAAAAGAACATCTAGAATTTCAATAGCCAGTGTACAGTGTACAGGTTGGAGAAGGTGAGGTTTGTTTGTTTTTTAAGTGATTGATTTTTTAAAATTTTATTTGAATTGGTGTTTTCCAGCATAAATATCTATGTGAGGTTTTGGATTCTTAGGAATTGAAGTTTGAAGTGTTGAGACGTTTTCGCATCCTTCCTTACTCTGGCCTTGTAACAGCAAGCGCATACTGTGCTGCTTCTGGATTTCCTTTGTCTAGTTCTTTCTCTTTCTCTTTCTCTTTTTCTTTTACTTTTTTTTTTTTTTTTTTGACAAATCCTTGCAGAGTATTGCAGGCTGGGTTCAAACTCGCAGCCCTTCTGCTGCCTTAGCCTGCTGTGTGCTGGTGGTAGGAGAGTCTCACCACACCAGCTGTGTTCATTACCTCTTACCCTGGTTCTGAAGGGCACTTAGAAGGGCTCACAGAGCAGTCTCCTCTTAGAATGCCTGCAAGTACATTTTACTTCCTCTCACTGCAACAGAAGAAGTGTGTAGGGCTTTTTCCTAGTCTGTAAAACAAGCATTTGTCAAAGACTAGATTTTAAGCTCCCATGTCTCATCCTCCCCTAGCACTGAAATGAGGCTGAAGGTGCTTTCTCTCCTTTCTCCTTCGTTCATAGTTGAAATTTAAATTTACTTGAAAGTCTTGGCACATTTAGTGCAGCCATATGGCTGATAATCACCCCCCCACACACACACATACTTTGTCAAACGCTCTTTTAGAGGCTTCGTGAGGGGGGGTTGGTGTTCTTTGGAAATGTTTTTTTATTGGTGCTTTGGATGGAACCTTAAGGCCTTGGTCTAATAAACAAGTGCTGTCCCTGGGAGCCAGCCTCCCCTGTAGTTTGGGATGTGAGCATTCCTTTTCCTGGATGAGGTGTTACCATCTCACCCATCTGAGATCTGCCTTACTTCAGTGGGGCTCTCCCCATCTCCTTCTATGTTCACCTGGTCCCTTAAAGGTGCTGGCGTGTAACAGAGAAACAAAACTTCTGCAAATATATGAAATGCAGCATGTAGAAGAGTTTATGAAGCATCATGGCATATCATGAACAATTGCTTCTTCCATACTTGCTGGAAACTGATGACAGTTCAGATGGATACTAGGTAGCTGAGCTGGAGTTCAAACCTTGACTTACATAGTTCCAAAGCCCAACTGTAATCATTAGTCTGTATCCCTCCCAAGGGAATCTTCATCTTCAAAAGAAGGTCTAGAATTTCCAAAGCCAGTATACAGTGTACAGGTTGGAGAAGGTGAGGGTTTTTTTTTAATGATTTATTTTTATTTTATGTGAGTTGGTGTTTTTCCAGCATAAATATCTGTGTGAGAGTGTTGGATCCCCTGGAGCTGGAGTTACAGACAGTTGTGAGCTGCTGTGTAGGTGCTGGGAATTGAACCTGGGTCCTCTGGAAGAACAACCAGTGCTCTTAACTGCAGAGCTATCTTTCCAGCCCATTGTGGGAGGGGATGTGTTATTTCATTTTATTTTTGTTGTGTTTTGTTTTAGATACACATTTTTATCAGAGTTTGATAGAGTGGCATAGATCTGTAATCCCAGCACTTGGGAAGTGGGGATAGGAGATTGAGTTCAAGGTCATCCTGTCTTCAAGTTCATAGAGAATCCAGCCTGGGCTACATAGTACTCAATCTCAGAAACACACAGGCACTCACCCTTTCCCCTACCTTCCCTAGAAAGGTCAGTGGAAAGAATTCCTCCACGGCTGGCTTTAGACCCATGTCTAGCAACCTCTGCCTGCCTGTATTCAACCTCTGCCTGCCTGTATTCAACCTCT